>CM077158.1:240746750-240935995 GCA_039583875.1 Platanthera guangdongensis
GGTTTACCGCGAGTTAGATCAATTCCAACTAGACGACGCTTAGTATTCAGGATTTCGAGTAAGAGATCTGAGTCAGAAGCCTGAGCACACTAACTTGTGATTCACATCCATTGGGGATTGATCGGCTTACAACCCGAGTAACGTGCATCATGAAGAAGGCGAGACAATACTTCCGGGGAAAGGACGAGACCATATGGCCGTCTAGCAACCTCAAGGCCCAAAAAATACCGGAGGGGTCCAGATCCTTTGTTTGAAAAACTGTAACGAGATGTCGTTTGACCTCCTGTATGCCCTTTGAGTCATCTCCCGTAATTATGATGTCGTCAACATATACTAACAGAAGAACCGTCCCCATTGTACGGTGGCGAGTGAACATCGAGAAATCTGCCGGCTTCGAGAAAAACCAACCTCCCGAAGAGCCTTGCTGAACTGTCGAACCATGCCCGTGGTGATGTTTGAGGCCATACAGAGCTTTCTTAAGGCGACAAACCTGAGACTCCCCCGTGGTCTCAAACCCGGGAGGTTGCTGCATATAGACAGTTTCCTGCAAGTCGTCATTCAAAAAGGCATTCTTAATATTCAGTTGCAGTAAGGGCCACCGGCGATGGACAACCACTGAGATAAGAACCCGAACGGTGTTGAGTTTGGCCACCGGAGAGAAAGTTTCCTCATAGTCCATCCGTGTTGTTGGGTGAAGCCCGGGCGACCAGCGAGCTTTCAGACGGTCAATCGTCCCATCAGCGGCATGTTTGACGACGAAGACCCACTTACACCCAACCGGTTTCTGACCCGGGGGAAGTGGTACGAGAGTCCAGGTCTGGTTGGCCAGAGAGCAGTCATTTCCTCCTCCATGACAGCCTTCCATCCAGGATGTTGTAGCGCCTCTTGCACAGTGTTAGGAACCGAAATGGAGGAAGTAGAAGTGGCAAATGTGTGTAGTTGGGGAGAGAGGCGATGCAGTGAGACATAATTCGCTAGAGGATGAGCGGTGGAGGGAGATACCTGATCAGCAGGGCGCGGGGTAGCCGAGGATGAGGCCAACTGCAGAGGGGTAGCAGAACGAGGAGGAAGGCGGTGAGTGTAAACCTGGATAACTGGTGGCTTGGAGGGAGCGGGAGCAGGGTTAGAAGGACGTAGGGAAACAGACACAGTAGTAGGGATGACGGGTCGGGGTATAGGCAAAGATGGAGATGTCGTCGGGGAGGAAGGAGCTTGAGGTGGGGAAAAGAAAGGTTGATTTTGCCAAAAAGTAACATCTGCGGAGACGATAACCTTCCGGGTTACCGGAGAGTAACACAGGTAGCCCTTCTGAGTGCGAGAATAGCCGACGAAAATAGTTTTAGCTGCTCGGGGATCCAACTTATCCGAGGAGGGACCCAGGAGGTGAACAAAGCAAGTGCAGCCAAAGACCCTTGGTGTGATAGGGAAGGCCGGGGTAGAGGGGAATAGGAGGCTGAATGGAGTGACAGAGTTGAGAACCGAGGAAGGGAGGCGGTTGATGAGTAAACACGCAGTTGATACCGCAAAGTTCAGTAAATTTTTGGAACATGCATTTGAAGCATGAGAGAGCGGGCAACGTCTAGGAGGTGGCGGTTCTTTCGTTCGGCAACGTCATTTTGTTGGGGGTGTAGGCATAGGAGGTTTGATGAATAATACCAAATTCTGCACATATATTGGCAAATTCATGGCCGGTGTATTCGCGAGCGTTATCCGTGCGCACTGTTTTGATAGTGGTGGAGAATTGCATTCGAGTTTCTTGTATAAAGTCGCGAAATATGCGAGGAAGCTCGGAGCGATCACGAAGTAGGTAAAGCTATGTTGTGCAAGAATAATCATCAATGAAAGTTATAAAATAACGATACCCAGAGATACTCGTAACTTTGAAAGGACCCCAAACATCGGAGTGCAGTAAATCAAACGGAGCAGAGCTCCTAGTACAATTAGCAGGAAAAGAAGTACGCGGTTGTTTGCCGTAAATACAAGAATCACATTTGAAAGCAGGAAAAGATACATCAGGCAGCGCCTTTTGGAGAACGGGTAGAGGGGCATGCCCAAGACGGCGATGTCAGTCAACAGCGGAGACGGAGGAGAGGCATCAAGAAGGTAGAGCCCGTTCTGCAGTCGACCCCTACCAATGGTAGTCCGCGTCCGCCGATCCTGTATCAAAAAGATAGATGAAGTAAATGTGACAGAGCAATCCATATCATGAGTGAGGCGACCAACAGAAAGCAAATTAAATGGAGAGCTCGGAACATAAAGAGCCGAGCGACGAGAGATGGAGGATGTCGGCGCAGCCGGAGACCGGAACAGTCGCCCCATTAGCGACGGTGATAGATTTCGGATGAGGAACATCCGAGTACTTGAGTGACCGCATCAAGATGATATGATGAGTAGCTCCCGAGTCCAAGATCCAACGCGGACTGGAGGAAAGACAAGTAATACCTGCAGTAGAGATGGAGGCAACAAAAGCAGAAGGAGGGTTAAGAAGCCCCTGGAGTTGCTGTAGCTGGAGGCGAACGGCCTCAAGGTCGGTACCAGTGGAGGAGGAGCCATCAGTGGCAGCAGCCGCAGTTGGGCAAGGAGGATAGCCATGTTTCTTATAGCAGACAACATCAGTGTGGCCATCCCGGCCGCAATATGAACACTTGGGGCGGCCCCGACCCCCACGTCCCCTTCCGCGAGAGCCGGAACGTCCACCGCGAGCAGAAGGCGGTGGGGGAAGCACGGGGGGAAGGGTCTGCTAAAGGAGGGCCGGAGAGGAGGGTGCCGAAGAATCCAGGGGTGGTGATACTCGAAGGAGCATAGAGCAGACATCAGAGAGGGAGGGAGTAGAGGCCGAGGCCAACACCTGAGCCCGGATGCTCTGAAGGTGAGGCGGGACACGAGCCATCTTCATGGCAATGCATACAACCTCCTTTTGCACGCGCTGAGCAGCAAGGTCGGCGGTAGAAGGCTGATGCTGGATCCAGGCCTCCGCCAGAGCCTTCGCACGAGCAACAAACGAGGTCATGTCAGCAGCCCCGCCAGCATCAAGAGTCTGAAGGTCGGTAATAATGTCATAGAGGTGCTGAAGACTATCCTTTCCAGAGTATAAGGAGTGAAGCTCTTCACACATAGCTTTGGCGGTCTCATGGTACATGACCATTTGGTATGGCTCACCCTCCAGCGAATTAAGGAACCATGTTTGGACGCGGCCGTCATTTCATTGTCAGTCATCAGTAGTAGGGGAAGGAGGTTCGTTAAAAGGTGAAGCATAAGGCCCTTGGCCTGAAGAACACGCCGAACCGAGTGGACCCATGGAACAAAGTTCTTCTTCCCAGATAATGAGATAGTTGTGATCCGCAGCTCATCTCGGAGGTCTGGAAGAGAAGCCGGGCGGTCAGCAGGAGGATTAGCCTCCTGTCCGATAGAGTCGATGGAGGAGCCCATGGAGCCTGGGGAGGCCGCAGCGAATAGACGAGCGCGCGGTTAGACACAACGTCTGCTGCGGGAAGAGGAGGAGGTCGCCGGAGAAGAGACGCACGACAAGCCCACGCAGTTAGATATGAGGCCGCAGCAGGTAGTCACGGCGACAAGCCCATGGGAGAGAGCGACAGGAGGCCGCGACCAGGTGCGGAGAGAGAGCAAGGACAATCCGCACGGTCACTGTGAGAGCACCATCGGCCAAACAAGAGCGAGAAGAGAAGTCGGCTCTAAAGAGACAATGAGAAGTCTCAACGGTTAGATATAGAGTCCGCGCGACTAGAAGAAGGAAGCAGCGAGAGGAAGCAGATGACAGAGGCCGCGAGTAGGAACTCGAGCGGCAAGAGAGAGAAACTCGAGCGACAAGAGAGAGAAACCGCGAGTAGGAACTCAAGCGGCAAGAAAAGAGACCGCGAGTAGGAACTCGAGCGACAAGAGAGAGAAACCGCGAGTAGGAACTCGAGCGGCAAGCAAAGAGACCGCGAGTAGGAACTCGAGCGGCAAGAGAGAGAAACCGCGAGTATGAACTCGAGCGACAAGAAAAGAGACTGCGAGTAGGAACTCGAGCGGCAAGAAAAGAGCCGCAAGTAGGAACTCGAGCGGCAAGAAAAAAGATCGCGAGTACGAACTCGAGCTGCAAGAGAGAGAAACCGCAAGCGGCAAGAGGAAGAAGAACGAGCGAGAAAGAGACCGCACGACACGGCACGCCGAGAGAAGAGGCCGCGAGTAGGACTACTCGAGCGGCAAGAAGAGGAGGGACCAGGCGAGAAGGAGCCTGCGCGGTTAGAGGAAAACAGAGCTGGCAGCGGGAAGTGGGGCCCACGAGTTGAGAAGAGAGGCGATAAAAGGCACTGAGGGGTGGATCCACGGGAGGGAGGGAGAGGAGAGCAGGCAGCGGTAAGCAAGGGAGAAGCCGCGGAGAGAGCGGGCGGGAAGAATAGTCCGCTACCCGGTGCGAGTAGAAGAACAGGCCGCAGAGGAATAGCGGACAGGAGAGGAAGACGGGTCGGGCGGTTAGAGGAAGTGAAACCGCAAGGACCGAACCGTGTGCTCTGATTCCATGTTGAGTGAGCTCAAAACTTGTATGTATTGCTTGTGTATCAAAATACAAGGAGAGAATACAAATATATAGGAGAGAAAAAGAGAGAAGAAATCCTATACAATGATGTGAGACTAATAGGAGAAGAAAGAAATAAAATAGAACATGGGCCCAATAATGGGTCATTTACATGGGCTTTTCTAACAATAATGAATGTATTCACTTCCGGGCTAAGGATCGGATATGGTTTTGTAGCTGTTGGAATCCACCGTAGGATTTATGACTTTGATGGGATTACACCGATTTGTGTTAGGTTCCCATAGTGGAGTGCAAATATGATGAGAATAACATATATGAGATTATATTTAGATGGGCTCGTAATGGAGAAATGCGGATAATTGAGGATAACGATTATGATATTTAATCTTGATTGATAAGAAGTCGTTTTGCATTCAATATTGAAGATTTGACTCTATATTATGAGCCCTACAAATATTCAAGTCCATTCTTTAATACTTTCCTTGAGCCTTAGCCACTACCTATATCAAACACTCCTACTCAGCTCCAGTGTCAACTCACTAGCCAGCTACTAGCTGACTCATTAGTTTCTACTTTGTTACCAATTTCACCTTCGGCACCTGAGAGCATACATCCTTCCACCATTGTGAGCTATGACATAGATACCAGGCAACTCCACATTATAATAACTGGTTCATTGGAGGGGTGATCGACCATTGATGATATACTTGGATGACACAAGAGGGAGCTCGATTTACTTGCCTTGTGCTTCATGGGGAGTATGATCATATCTTCATTCGACGGACATGAATACTCTCAAATCGGAAGGAATTGATGTGGATCATATTTCACGGGCGGACTGACCCTCTTATCGGAACCCGCCCAAGTCTACATTCGTAAGAGGCAGAGTTAGGATCGCCGAATTGATGATTTAAGTGTGTAGTCGTGTTAAGAACAACAACAAGATATTTTTATGTATTTTATTTGCGCACATTTCATGTATCTTTTGTATCAACCAATCGATCGATCAGCATTTTCCATCAATTGTAGTAACTACTCTACTCTAGCGGCCATCCCATTGCATTCCCTCACAACCCCAGTACCCTGCTAACGTCACAACCACTCCATTCGACATTTGTGCCTCTTTCCTACAACTCAGTTGGTGATGAGCAGTTTAGAGCTCCCTTATCTAGGATGACTGGGGTTCAAGCCTCATCCTCGATAACCTGCCATTGGAATTAGTGGTTGCGGCCAATCAGATCCGTGGATATGAGTTCGGGTCATTGTTTTGCAGACATGTTGCGCACCTACAGTAGACCGAAGTGTTACAATGAATACAGTGCAGGTTGCAACCATCACACAATCCAACACTCCAAATTGCCCCTTACAACTCCCATGGATTATGATTACTTGCTAAGTTCTAATCTAAAGTTATTATTACTCTTTGTTGTTTATTCAATGAAGAAACATATTGTTGTTTATTCATCGAACATTTAATTAAAGCTCTCTTTAAAAGTTTAATTGAATTTTGCTTGTGTTTTTATTATCTTATCTCTAGTGCGGAAGGTTGTGAAAATTATTATTAATTTCAAAATTTATTTCAATTGTAGAAAGTGGAAGAAGTAAACTTTGTATATCCAAAAACTTATGTACATTAGGAGAGAATACATGTATATAGGAAGAGAGAGGAGAAGAATCTCAAACATAAGATGTGGGATAAATCTTAATCTAAGTGGGCTCCAATATGGGCCAAATTAATGGGCCTAAATACATGGCTTTTCCAACACTCCCCCGCAAGCTGGAGCGTACAAGTCGTAAGCACCAAGCTTGGATAGAAACTGATGATATAATGGTTGTGGTAGAGCCTTGGTAAGAATATCAACAACTTACTCAGATGCAAGAACATGCACCAATTCTAGTTTCTTCAACTGAACCTTCTCTCGAACAAAGTGACAGTCAACTTCCATGTGTTTTGTTCGCTCATGGAACATTGGATTCTTAGCAATATGAATGACATCCTGGCTGTCACAGAACAAAGTTGCTGGTGAGGATAATTTAACTCCCAAATCCCCAAGAAGACTCTCAAGTCAGGTAAGTTCTGACACAACAACCGCCATTGCACGGTACTCAGCCTCAGCAGACGAGCGAGCAACCACAAACTGCTTCTTAGTGCGCCAAGTAATAAAATTTCCTCCAAAGTAGGTACAGAAACCAGTAGTGGACCGCCGATCATCCAGCGATCCCGCATAGTCCGCATCAGAATATGCAATAAGAGAAAGAGAGGAAGATGACGTATACACGAGTCCTTGTCCAGGAGCAGTCTTCAAATACCTGAGAATGTGTCCGACTGCCTGAAGATGAGAAATCTGTGGAGTATGCATAAATCGACTGACCACTCCAACTGCAAATGAGATATCAGGTCTCCTAACTGTTAGATATATCGGTTTTCCTACAAGACGCCGATAATACACAGGATTTGGAAGTAGTGAATCAGAGTCAGATTCATGAGCCCACAACTTGTGGTTGACCTCCATCGGGGTTTCCGCAGGTTTACATCCTGAGAGGCCAGCATCTTGCAGAAGGTCAATGCAGTACTTTCGTTGAGATAAGACAAAACCATTAGGTCGCCTTGCTACCTCAAATCCAAGAAAATATCAAAGATTTCCCAGATCTTTGATTTGAAAGACAGAGTTTAAGTGCTGCTTAACTTGTTGTATCCCTGTAAAATCATTACCAGACTACCAGTAATCAAAATGTCATCTACATAGACTAGGAGAATCATAGTCCCAGTTGATTGATGACGAGTGAAAAATGAGAAGTGTGTCGAGCTTCTCTTGAAGCCAACTTCACGAACGACCTTACTGAACTTCTCAAACTAAGCCCGAGAAGACTGTTTGAGACCATAGATAGATTTCTGGAGCAAAAACACACGAGACTCCCCCGTAATCTCAAACCCGGGCGGTTGATGCATGTAAACCGTCTCAAGAAGGTCACCATTCAGAAAAATATTTTTGATATCCAGCTGATGTAGGGGTCACTGGCGATGAACAACTAAGGAGAGCAGAACCCGAACAGAGTTTAACTTGGCAACTGGGGAGAAAGTTTCATCATAATCAAGTCCGTGTTGTTGAGTAAACCCGCGGGCCACAAACCGAGCTTTCAAACGATCAACTGTCACATCTGTCGCATGTTTAATTGTAAAGATCACTTGCAACAAACACAACTATGTACAGGAGGGAGAGAGACAAGATTTCAAGTCTGATTTGCCCAGAGAGCAGTCATTTCATCATCCATTGCAGCACGCCACCCCGGATGTTTGAGAGACTCCTGTACAGAGTTAGATATAGAAATGGAGGGGAGAGAGAGAGAGAACAAATGTAATAAAAGGTGGAGAGAGGCGATGTTAAGATACATAATTAGCCAAGGGATGAGCCGTAGAGGTTGATGCCGAATCAACAAGCCGTGAGACCACACCGGTAGAGGGAAGCTGTTGCAGGGCATCCGATTGTGGAGGACGACAAGTGTAAACCTGAATGATAGGTGGTTTGGAGGAGACTAGTGGTGGAGTAGGCGTGAGAAGAAGAGGTGGAAGTGGAGATGTAACGGGAACTATGGGCTGAGGTAGATGAGAAGGAAGAAGAGGATCAGTAGGAACGGTGTGATATGGTTAGCCTTCACGAAAAGTGACATCAACAGACGCAACCATCTTACCGTCGGTAGGAGAATATCAGACATTCCCCTTCTGGGTGCGTGAGTATCCAATAAACATAGCTTTTGTAGCACGGTAGGCAAACTTGTCATTTGGTGGACCATGGTTATGGACATAACAAATACATCCAAACACACGAGATGTGAGAGAGAAGAAACTTGGATGGGTAAAGGAGAGTGACGGGGGCCACAAAATTGAGGATAGACGAGGGCATGCAATTGATAAGATGACAGACAGTAGAAACAACAATGTTCCAATACGAGGAGGAACCTGCATTTGAAACATGAGAGATCTAACAACATCAAGGAGGTGACTATTTTTCCGTTCTGCTACGCCATTCTGTTGAGGGGTATAGACACACAAAGTCTGATGAAAAATACCAAACTCGACGCACAGATTGGAGAAGGTTCGGTCGGTATACTCACATGTGTTATCAGTACGAATAATTTTAAAACAAGTGGAAAATTGAGTGCGAGTCTCCGTAAGAAATGTACAGAAGGTCTATAAGAGTTCGACACGATCACGAGTAAGTACAACCAGATAACCCGCGAGTAATCTTCAATAAATGTTACAAAGTAACGATAACCAAAAACACTAGTGATTTTATATGGTCCCCAAATATCAGAATGCACTAATGAAAAACGAGCATCGCTCCGAGTCCAGGGAGAAGTAAAGACACATGATGCTGTTTGCGAAATAAACAAGATTCACAAGAAAATTCCTGAAGAGATACATCTAGAAGAGCTTTCTTGAGAATCTGGAGAGGAGCATGCTCAAGACGACGATGTCATTCAACATAGGAGATAGTAGAGAGAGCAATAGGAGGAACATCTAGAAGATATAACATGTTGAACAACCAGTCCATACCAAGTATATTCTGCGTTAGTCGATCCTGCACAACAAAAGAAGAGCGTGAGAAGGTTACACAACAATTAAGGTCCTGAGTAAGACGACTAATAGAGAGAAGGTTAAAAGGGGATCCCGAAACATGAAAAACCGATGATAAGGAGAAGGATGGAGTAAGAAGCATATGAACAACACTAGAAACCAGGGTCGTGTCACCATTAGCCACAATAATGAACTTGGAATAAGCAGAATCTAAGTATTGAGGTGACTTCTGCAGAGAGAGATGATGTGTGACACCCGAGTCCACAATCCAGTGAGAGCCGTTTGAGAGGCAAGATATATCTTCATTGGATATCGAGGCCACGGATCTAGAGGAGGGACTAACCACCCCTTGTAACTGTTGGAGTTGAGCACGCAAAGCATCAATGCCTTCACTGGTGGCGGAGGGAGATGTGGTAGTAACTGAAGCAGTAAGGTGAGGAGCCAGACCATGCTTGCAGTAGCAGGTGACCTCAAGATGTCCGTCCCGGCCGCAGTGAGAACATTTAAAGAGGGTACGACCTCCACGGCCCCGTCCCCAAGATTGGCGACCTCCACGAGCCGGTGGACCACGAGCAAAGGAGCAAGCGCAGCCACGAGCTGCTGGAGGAGAGCTGGAGATAAAGTCGGAGCATCTGGAGGTGGAGTAACTTTCAGAAGCATCGAGCAAACGTCTGAGAGAGACGGAGTAACGACAGAAGATAAGATCTGAGCTCGAACACTTTGAAGATGCGGAGGAACACGATCCATCATCATTGCAATCCCAACTGCTTCTTTTTGCACACATTGTGTAACCAAATCCGTGGTGGGAAGCTGATGATGTATCCATGCCTCCACAAGAGTTTTAGCTCGAACAACAAAAGGAGTCAGGTCACCCGTAGCCTCAGGGTCAAGGGATTGAACGTCGGTAAGTATGTCGAATAAGTGTTGAAGACTGTCCTTGCCAGAGTAGAGGGAGTGAAGATCCTCCCACATTGTGTGAGCCTTCTCGTGATACATGGCCATCCGATACAGCTCAGTGTCGAGGGAATTAAGAATCTAAGATTGGACACGCCCATCGTCACAGATCCACTCTTCAGTAGAAGCAGTGAGAGGTGTCTTGGTCAGGTGATGAAGGAGACCTTTCGTTTGCAGAACACGACAAACTGAGTGAACCCATTCAACAAAATTCGGTTTGCCACAGAAAGAAATGGTAGTGATCCGTAGTTCATCACGAAGCTCAAGAGGAGTAACATTAACACGTTCAGGAAGAGAGGAAGCAGTAGTCGAATCTGAAGCCATGCAGACTAAGACTAAGCCCTGCAACTAGGCAAACTGCTCGAACGGTTAACAAGAGACCGGCAAGTCGCAGTAGGCTGCGACAAGTAGCAACAGGCCGAAAGAGCGAACAGAAGCCAGAGACCGCAAGAACGTAAAACCAGACCGCGGATAGAGAGCAAGAATCGAACAACCAGACCGCGGCTATAGAGCAAGAGCGTACAACAGCGAGACCACGGCTAGAAAGCAAGAGCGAACAACAACAAACAGCCAGACCGTGGAGAACAACAACAGACTGCGGCTAGAGAGCAGCCAGACCGCAGAAAACAGCAGGCCGCGAACCAACAGCCAGACCGTGGGTAGAGACCAGGAGCGAACACCAGCCAGAACGTGGAGAGCAGCAACAAACCACGAACAAATAGCCAGACCGCGGGTAGAGATCAAGAGTGAACAATAGTCGGACTGCGGAGAGCAGCAACAGACCGCATCAACAAACAATGCGGGAAACAACAGCTCGGGAAAGGCAGCAAGAACCAAGGCGACTTGAAAGAACAGAGTGGGCGAGCAGAGAAGGCAGGCGGCCTCAACGAGCAGGGAGCAAGACCAGGGGTAGCGACAAGGGGCTGGCGACAACAAGAAAGGAGAACCAGGGAGAAGACCGCAGAGAGGATTAGTGATCTGAGAGCAGCGAATGACAGACGGGCGAGTAGAGATCACTGGCGGCCAGACCGCAGCGAACAGGCGAGCTGAGATCTCTGGCGGCCAAACCGCAGCGAACAGGCGAGCTGAGCAGAGAGAATCAGCAACACAGACCGCAACGGACAAGCACAAACAAAGGACAAGCACAGACCGCAGCGAACCACAAACAAAGTGGGCGAGCAGCGAGCATCAAACAAAGTGGGCGAACAACGAACAACGAACAACGAACAGGCGAGCTGAGCAGAGAGAATCAACAACACAGACCGCATCGGACAAGCAGCCATACCGCAGTGGACAAGCACAAACCGCAGCGGACAAGCACAGACCGCAATGGGCAAAGATCAACAAGACGTGCAGTTAGAGCAGAACGTAGCGGACAGGAAAGCAGACCACACAGAGCTAAGATAGTGGGACCCAACAACTAAGGCTATAAAACACGAGGAGAGCCAAAGCAGAAGAGGGAACAAGCTCGCCGAGAACCTTGCGGACAGAGACAAAGCTATCTGACAGAGATAGGAGAGAATGAGACCGGCAGGAAGGGGACGATTACAAAAGCGCAGTCCTCCTAGAAGGACCAGTTGGAGGCTTTGATCCCATGTAGAAAGTGGAGGAAGTAAACTTTGTATATCCTAAAACTTCTGTACACTAGGAGAGAATACGCATATATATAAGAAGAGAGAAAGAAGAAGAATCTCAAACACAAGATGTGAGATAAATCTAAATCTAAGTGGGCTCCAATATGGGCTAAATTAATGGGCCTAAATACATGGCTTTTCCAACATCAATTAAATGTTAGACAATCGCAAGTGCATTGTGTTACGGGTTCTTTTTATGACGTTATCTAGTATTAATTATTCCATATTATGTTTTTATTATGTCTTAGAGTCGCACCCTTATATGACGTCATCTTTTATGTCGTGTCTTTATGTCGTGTCCAAGTCTGTCGTTATTTTCTTTGGCGTTCTTTCTTTTTTGTGTCGATTGTATGTTCTATTTAACAGACCTATTGGGTCTTGTATTAGTATGAATGAAGAAAATCTACATTCTCTAACCCTAAAAGAGATCTTGGAAGCTCTCTCTCTCTCTCTCTCTCTCTCTCTCTCTCGATCGAGCACGCCCCGCTTAGGCAGCTGTGGTGAAGGCTCTGTAGTATCTCCGCCACCGTCATCTCCACCTCCAGCCATCTCCTCCGGCAACATTCTAAGACCCATAACAACTTGGTACCAGAGTAAACCCTCCTCCATTTCGTAAAGATAGCCAACCCTCGTCGGGCCTGTCTGACCCCCGCAAGGAGTCGACGCCCCGCCTCGGCCATCCTAGCCACTGCAACTTCCAATGGGATCCAGCAGCCCAGTTTTTTCGACCGTCACGCCGGGAGCCCAGACGCAGTTTCGACGCCACATCTCCCACGCGAGCCTTCCACGATATAGTTCGCTACAACCCGCAACAACCGTCGACGCTCCTGCGCCCACAGTCCTCCCCGACGCACGCTTCCTCTCCTAGTTGCAAGCTTGGGCCGTGCCTAAACTCATCTCCCGCTTCCGACATCGACCGGTGCAATACGCCTCTTCAACGACGTCAATTTCTGTCGTCTGCGCCGCAAATCAGGCACGAACCAGCGCACACGCTTTCTTTCCCTGTTTGCGTTGTACTTGCAAACGACAACATCGTTCGCCCTCCGCCTTTCCATCTTTATTCGTCTCGATTCCTGAACAGACATGTGGAATTAATTCAAATCCGATCCTTCTTATTTTGATCGGGACTATTAGACGCGTACGCTCCTTCCTATTTTGATCGATACTCACACGTGGGAATTGATTCCACTTCGCTCCAACTCACAATCCGCAGCAAGTCAAATTCTCGTTCTCTAACATTCCACACCACTTGCTCTGAATATTTTTTTTCTCCATTGGGAAACGACGCGGTACTCGCGACAACACAAATTCAACCGCCTCCAACGACTGCAGGCGCCCAGTCACCCGCTTTGTATCCCGTGCTACCTCCATCCACAATATGGGAGACTCAGCCAGCTTCTTGGAAGCTATGAACCAACTACATGCAGTTATATCCGCCATGGATGCACGTCTTCGGGATGTAGAAGCATGCTTTCGGGACGCCGACGAACGTCATCAGAACGACATGGTAACCCTCACCACCAAGCTTAATGGAATAACAACAACACCTCCAGTGTCTAGCACCCCACCTACGGATCACACTAGCAGCAGTCAAGTTCCCTACCACTGATCATCCGCCATGAGCCACCACCGCAAACCCCCTTGCGCCCTGAAGCTGCTATTCTGCCGCGATATACCCGCCTTGGAATTTCCCGCCTACGATGGGAAAATAGATCCCTTGGTTGCTCACTAGGTGCAAACAAATCTTTGGCCATCAACAAACTCCGGCAGGCGGCAGCAGAACGACTTCCTCTGGCCTCCTTTCACCTTCTCGACTCGGCCTTGCTGTGGGTCACTCGTCTCCTCACTGATCAGCCGGGTCTAACATGGGAAGGCTACAAGTGATTTTACAACCTGTGTTTCGGCCCCCAATCCACAACAACCCCCTCGGTGCGCTCACAACACTCTGCCAGACGAGCTCCGTGGACGATTATCTGGATCAATTTCAACTTCTTCTGGCACAGGTCTGTCTCCAATGATACAGTTCACCATCTTCACCGCCGGACTACGCGAACGCCTGCGACTTGACGTCTACAGACTTAGTGACTGCTATGAGTCTAGTCAGGCTTTGTGACTGTCGCCTCCAACTGGCACAGAGGTCTTTTTGCCCACCGACACGGGTCATCCAACCCTATCAGTCCGTAAACTATCTCGGGACGAGATGGTGCAACGGCGCCCAAGGGCTTATGTTTCAACTGCGACGGGTCGTATACTCGCGGCCACATGTGCAAATATTTTTTCTATCTGCAAGTCAAGGACTTTGATGATGAGAGCATCGACTTACGAGGACACCATTGATCTCTCTCGAGCTTGAGGACAAGCTCGTTTTGCAAGGCATGAGAGATATTACGGGTCCTTTTTATGGCGTTATTTAGTATTAATAATTTCCTATTATGTTTTTATTATGTCTTAGAGCCCCACCTTTATATGATGTCATCTTTTATATCATGTCTTTATGTCGTGTCCAAGTTTATCGTTATTTTCTTTCGCGTTCTTTTTTTTTTGTGTTGATTGTAAGTCCTATTTAATGGACCTATTGGGTCTTGTGTCGATATGAATGAAGAAAGTCTATTTTTCCTAACTCTAAAAGAGATCTTGGAATCTCTCTCTCTCTCTCTCTCGAGCACGCCCCGCTTTGGCAGCTGCAGTGAAGGCTTTGTAGTATCTCCGCCACCGTCATCTCCTTCGGCCATCTCGTCAAAGACCCATAACACATTGCTTCATTTTAGGATTACTTACATCATCACTCAAACACTCATTCATTATAGTTCTGCTAGGACACGGTTACAATCACTACATCCGTCTTCCGTCAATATTACTTCCCGCGTCAATATTACTTCCCGCGGATTATCATTTTAACCCCTCAAAATATCCTAGCATTGTATTTCATCATGAGTTCTATATTCACCGACAGCCTAACTTGGTTTTCACATGAACTGCAATGTGCCCTCTAAGGCGAAACACCATTGAAAATATCTTTTCTTTGTTGAAAATTCTCCTTAACGCTTGTTTGTTACATGTTGCGATATAACCAATTTTTTTTCCTTTTGCAGATATGAAAAGGACATGCTGGCTTTTACCGGTTGCAGCCATAATTTGACCGCCGAGGAAGATGAGGAACTCCGCAGCATGCGCTACGAGATTAGCCATTGGAAGGAGAAGGAAATAAATGGTTCCGAGAGACGGAAACAGGGAGGTTGCCCTTTAACTCCGAGGGAAACCTCCCTTCTTCTCAAGGGATTGGGATTTCCGTCAAGCACACGCATATATCTCGTGGCCGGTGAAGCTTTTGGAAATGAAAGTATGAAGCATCTGACAGATGATTATCCAAACATCTACTCCCATTCAACCCTGTCCACAGAAGAGGAGCTCAGGCCTTTCACAAATCATCAGAACATGCTTGCCGGCTTGGATTATGTTGTTGCTCTTCAGAGCGATGTGTTTATTTACACGTACGATGGAAATATGGCAAAAGCCGTGCAAGGTCACAGACGTTTCGAGAACTTCAAAAAGACGATCAATCCAGATAGGTACGTCAATCCAATCTCGTGGAGGTTTTTACCAATAAAGAATCAAAATAGCCTCCTTACTATTTATGATTCAGAAAATAAGAATTAATTAGTCAAACTTCCCCTGAGAGTGAGCATAAATACATGTTGCACCCCTCTAACTTTTGAAATTACAAGAACCTCCCCTGTAAGTTTAAAGTTCATATCATCCATGCCCTTGGAGAATTTTCAAGGGGGTCTATTTATGCATGGATGTCATGAAAAGTGAACTTACAAAGGAAGTTTTTGTAATTTCAAAAGTTAGAGGTGTGCAACCAGTAATTTTGCGAACTTAGAGTCGGAGGTCCCGGTAAATGGCCCCAGAAAATAATTTGATACGAAGAGTCTAAGGCTCCGTTTGGCACGGTGGTGACGGTCGTAAACGCATGGGTTAAAACGTCATTTGTTAATGATCACCTAACAAACATCATCTGTTTGAACATAAAAGTGGATGAAGTTCCTCAGTGGATGTTAACAAATGACAATTTAACCCCTGTGTTCATGACCGTTGCCACCAGTGTGGACACGGAGCCTAAACTAGCCGGATGCACGATTCAGTAGAGCTTTTAACAATGCTCAACTACTTGGAATGAGAGATCATTTATCATGTTGGTGCCAATCTATAGAACTGGTGTTTTATGTTGTAACATGATAAAACTCAGTATATTTCGCTATTATTCAGGTTAAACTTTGTGAGACTCGTCGACGATTATGATGAAGGGAAGATCTCACTGAAGCAGTTCAAATCAAAGGTGAAGAAACTACACAGAGACCGAATTGGCGCCCCATACTACAGGGAATCGGGCGTATTTCCCAAGATGGAGGAGTCTTTCTACGCGAATCCCCTTCCCGGATGTATTTGTGCTAAACCCCGGGTTAAGTAGAGTTGATGGTTGGCTTTCAATTATTATGATCATATAGAAGAAATGCAGGATCATAAGTACATATTTCATGAGATATACGCGATCGAATATAGAAGAATTCAGTGTTCTATGTCCAGGCCGTGTAGCTCTATCCAGAAGCGCCTGTACAGTATGAGAATACGAAAAAAAGAAGTATTTATGATGAGATGGAAAACCGGAAATGTTTTCTCCTCGACGGAATCGCGTCCGGCGAAGAAAATGTTGTATTTTATATTTTTACTGAGCCAAAATTCTTGGTGAAGTCCATTTCTTGCCTTTTTTCAGGCACTGGTGATTCTTTTGAAATGTAGAATGACTAAAGATTCTCCTTTTTGTTGTGAAGCAAAAAAATAAGGAATGTGTGGATTATTATGCCTTGTTTTCTTTTGAATATTTTGCTCTTGGAACTTGGAAGTTGGCTTGTGCCCTTCATTTTTCAAGATGTATGTGTGTGGGTCTACGAGTCGTCGCGCGGGTTTCCTTGTGCCCTACAATGACTGTATCCCGCCGCTCGTTCTCTCTCATGCGCAATCTAGCTCTTTCTTTTTCTCTCTATATACCCTTCTCGCAAGCTCTGCCCTAGCAAATAGAGCAAATTTATAGGGAAGGTTTTTGTAATTTCAAAACATAGAAGAGATCCCTATGATTATGCAAACTCTCAAGAAAGGTGATAAAAATTCTCATGGGAATAGTTCCATTGAAGGCTTTGTTTGGCGCAGCGTTTTTGTCTCAGTGAGTTTGGACAAAAACGTCACCGTTATAGAATGTATGTTTGACAAGACAATGGTCGTGACCTCCAGAACTAATTTTGAACATAAAAAATGGACGAAATGTTCCTTAGATGAGGTCGGGGATTCATGAACAACAATTTATAGCCACTGCATTCATGACCGCCACCGCCCCGCCAATAGAGCCTAATTTAAAAAAGAAAAGAAAAAACACATTTCCTATTTTTACCATACATTTATAATTATCCACAAGAAAAATAAGAACCATAAATTTTATCCATTTGCTCAATGCACCACAAACACAAAACAATGGCCAACCTCACAATACAACACTAAATTTTAGGGCACAGTTCCATCCTGAAAGAAGCCAATCAGCTGCAGCCACGTGGCCAGCCTGAAGGATATATAGCACTTGCCGTAATCTGATTGGTCCTTTTCCAAAACGGGATGGTGCCCCCAATACAGCACATAAAAAAGAAATTAAATGGCCCCAAAAAACAAAAATAAAAACGAAATTAAATGCCCAAAAATAAACACAAAAAACACCACAAAACCCCATCCTAAATTTTAGACTTGCACCACTCGCCCGCATAAGGAGGTGTAAAGTGCAAGGGTGTACTTTACGGTAAAATGCGAGCATCCAAAGATCTGCGTTCGTATCCACATGCATCTCAGAGCTAACGCATCTCAAAACTCTTTATGTGCGGGCATTTGTGCGGACCGATGCACACCACACTCACCCACCCCCCCCCCCCCCCCTCCCCCCCCCCACTTTACACCCCCCCCCCCCCCCCCCCCCCCCCCCCCCCCCCTTACTCACCTGGTTCCTCCCAGCACTCCCTGAGCTTCTTAATCTGCGCAACATCCAGGAACGAAACCTTTTGCAGTAATGCGGTCGAAATATTATTGGCAAAGAGCACGAAATCCGTTATCTATAACCCCGGGCTCGGCGAGCTGAAGCTCATGATGGCGACCGCCGGCATGCACCTGCCGGCATGGTTGATATACGATGCTTTAAGATTCGTGAAAACTTGATCAATAAATTAAATGCGAGTTCTAATGATTTGTATGGGAAGCTAGACCTGGTAGTGGAGGAGGTCCTGAGAGAAAACCATGATGTCACCATTTTTAAGGGTGAAGTCATAGGGGTGTTGGCGGAGGATATAAAGTCTGCCCGGATCCGGCCGCGAGTGTTGAATTTTCTCAAAGCGGTCAGCAAGGTAGCCTAAAGCCAAATTAATATTCTCAGAACTACCCAGTTCACACTTTGATCATGCGGAAGCACAAGGAGCAAGTTTAACACCAACAACAAATGGAAGAACAAGCAGGTCTTATATTCATTCACACTTCTTTACAAGGCGAGGTATACGTAGCGAGACATGCTTTCGCTAGTACACAAGCTACAAACAGAAAGAACAAAACAAGCCGGGCGGACAGCACTGGAGACCGCTGAGACAGCCTCGTCCGCCAAGGTCGTCCAAGCCGCCCAAGCTGCAACTGTTACAAGCCGAATACCACACGGAGTCCGCCGAGACTGCGAGGTCAAGCGGACACACCGAAATTCGCTGCTTGCTGAAGAACAGAGGAACAGACCGCCTACCTGCCTGAGACCGGCGGACAGGTTATTGGAACTTGATCAAGCTGAAGCAGAAAACTGACAAGCCGCAGAAGCTACCAGCTGAGACCGCAGAGACCGCACACTTCAATGCCCAACTCCTGGCTCCTTGAAGCTAGCCGCGCGACCTGCACACAGCACATCGTCAGCACTACTCAACCCGCGCGGACAAAAAACCGCAGACCGCAACCTTGCCCAAGCCCAACTTATTGTTCACTCCGTTACTGTAGACCTGCCGGGGGGGTTCTATTTATAGGCGAGGTGAGAAGTGTGGTCACCACCCTAGTGAATAGAATCACCGCCCCAGCCCGCGCGCTAACACAACCTAGTCCGCCAAGTCCGCATGGACTTGTCCAGACCTCCAGGAGCCAGAACAGAAAAAAAGGCCAGTCCGCCTCTATGCGGACTCACATGCTGCCAACCTGCCTATCACTGGCACAAAGCCAGTCCGCCCAAGGCAAACAGAGCTAGACCGCCACCCAATACAGCACGCGGACACCCCTGCAACATAAGCTGCAATCAACCCGCAATACCATATCACGCGGACTCAGGATACAATCCGCAGAGCTCGACAAACAACGTCATCCCGCTGTCCACGACCAACAGGCAGTCCGCCCAGTCAACAGCGGACTCTGCGGACACTGCGGACACAGAAGCTCCAGATCGCCAACCATCAGGACAGTCCGCCCCAGGATGGATAACATTCACTCCATCATGGAAAGCTCGGCAAAAAGCAGGCACCGTCCACACAGATGCGGATTCCGCGGACGCCAAGGCACGGAAAAGGGCAGAGTCCGCAAGCTCTACCCAAACAGCTCTCCATAAAGGCCACCTGCCGGACTCCAATCACCAATCCGCGCAGTACTCCACAGCAGAACACCGCTGCACCACTTGAGCTCGGCAAGGGCCACAGCCGAACACCAAGGCCAGTCCGCAACAGCGGACACCGCAGACTAGTCAGTCCGCAAGCCTCCCGCGGATAAGGCACACAACCCGCTGGTTAGCACAAGCTTGCAACATGCAAGGCCGCTGAACAGAGCAAAACCTACAGCCCGCAAACCTCTGTCCGCTCAGGCCGCTCCTCAATCAGCAAACCACCAAGACAGTCACCACCCAGGCCGCAGACAGCAGTCCGCCCAGGCCGCTCAGACCGCCCGGCCTGCCCATCACCCACTTCCACTTCACAAATTTCAACACTCCCCCTTGAAGTGAGAAGTGGTGATCAAGCCCAGCAAGCTACGTAATCGCTGAAAAGGCCCCTTCGACATCGGCTTCGTGAAGATGTCAGCAAGATTATCTTCACTCCAAACATACCCGATCAGAAGAGATCCCTCCAACACCCTCTCCCTTATGAAGTGGTGTGCGATCTCAATATGCTTGGTCCTTGCGTGACATACTAGATTGTTTACCAGTTTGAGAGCACTCTCATTGTCACCCCGGAGTAAAGTAGGCTCTTGCACTTCTTCATGAACATCCTCTACAAGCCTCCGCAACCAGATGGCTTCCCGAGCAGCCAAGGCCGAAGCCTTATACTCAGCTTTCGTAGTAGATACAGACACAGAATCCCGCTTCTTGCTACACCACGAAATACCAGCTGAACCACAAGTGAAAACATAACCCGAAGTTGATCTCCAATCATCCGAGTCACCACCATAGTCAGCGTCCGTGTATCCAAGCAAAGCAAAGTCCGCATCCCTACTATAGAGGAGTCCCATATCAGAAGTTGACTTGACATACTTCAAGATGTGTTTTGCCGCTACCAGATGAGACTTCCTTGGTTCAGCCATAAACCGGCTTACTCGGCCAACAACATAAGCAATGTCTGGTCTTGTAATCATCAGGTAGATCAAACTCCCTACAAGAGCCCTGAACACCAAGGGATCAGGAAGAATCCTTCATTCATCTCGTCGAAGCTTCAACCCATGTTCCAGTGGAGTAGAGCAACACTTCCCTTCGCCCATGCCGAATCGACTTACAATGCGATCCGCATAACCCTTTTGGCAAATGAGAATTCCGCACTCCTTCCTCTCCACTTCAAGACCGAGAAAGTGATGAAGCTCTCCCAAGTCTTTCATCTCGGACCTTCAAAGATAAGACAAGAGATCAGTTCAACTTAGGAATTTTTCACAAGTAATCAAAATGTCAAATACAAATGCTACTAGCAAACACCTATATAAAATAAACACTTAGAAATTCAGATATGATAAAATGATAATTTTATTTCACAATGAAGAATACAAGAAAGTGTTGATTTCAATAAATCTTGAAACCGAGGCTATAAGTGAAAAATCTTTTCTGTGATTTTACCAGTCCTTCTCTCAAGGACCGTCCAACTATAGTTTATCTCTCCCTAGATACAGCCTCTAGCCTCCACTAGATCCCACTACCTAGTCGCAACACACAAGACGACGAATTACCCCATAAGCTGCACAAGGTCCTAGTCGTCACTCACAAGACGACGAATTCTCTGCCGTTTACAAGAATAAATGAAAGAATATAAAAGTTGAAATATGAAATTAAAATTCCCTCTAGCTCTGTAGGAGATGATGAAGCGTCATGAAGATCAGCAAAGTTGAAGCACACGAACATCTCGTCTTCGCTCTTCAACTTTGAAGGAAGTTGAGAGTTGTCTGAAATTGTAGATGAATCGACTGAGAATGTACGAGAATGAAAGCTCCAGGAATTAGATTTCATTCACTGCTTCATAATTAATCTTTGAGATCTTCCAGTCCAATTTCAAATTGAGAACACACTGCCAGTAATGCTTCACACATCTTCCAGTCCTAACAACAACTAAGTAATGTTTGCTTTCATTGCTTCTATGGAGAAGAAGAAGCTTAAGATTGACCCCATGTGTAAATATGACAGTCTTAAGTTAATGCGACATAATAAGTATCACTTGTCAAAACATTAATAGCACAACAATATATCAATTCCATTGGAAGACATGATATTACCCAAGGAAACATTAACAACTAACATTTCGTATAATAAAATTTCGGATTTTTGGCGGAATGCACCCCAAATTTTGTGAGTTTGGCAAAATGCACTCCGAATATTTAAATTTGGTGGAATGCACCCCCGAATTTCAGTTTATTGCCAGAATGCACCCCGAGCTAGGGCATTTCGGTCATTTCCTCTCATTTTGGGGTTTTAGGTTTGCTCATTGCTAAAGCACACTCCTAATTTCAACTTCTCCTCCTTCCCATGACGACGCTGCTCCCATTTTGCCTCTCCCACGACGCCGTTCCTCCCCGTTTCATCTTCTCTTTCACATGAAGGCACTGCATATGCCAAATTCCACTCTCCTATGGCGTTGCTTCTCCCGATTTCGACCTCTCCCTCCTCTGACGGCGCTGCTTCTCCCGATTTCAAATCCTCCTCCTTCCCGTGACGGCGCTGCTCCCGATTTAGTCTCTCCCACGACGTCGCTCCTCCCAGTTTCATCTTCTATTTCACCTGAAGGCGTTGCATCTGCCAAATTTCACTCTCACACAGCGCTGCTTTTCCCGATTTCAAATCCTCCTCCTTCCCGTGACGGCGCTGCAGGTACTGAAGTTTAATGTTGTTTTGAAGCAAATTTTGCATTTGGAAGGTGGCTACACATAAGGATTGACTGGTTCAAATGTTTTTTTATTTGGAACAAATTATGAATTTTTATGTAGTCGTATGCTCAAGACATGTGTCCTTCATTTGCTAAGTTCTGTGAACATTTTAGTTCAAATATTGTCTATTTTTATGTATTTTATGAAAACTGTTATTTGTTGTACTATTACTTTCTAAATTTTCAAAGCCGAAAATTCAAAATTTATTCGGGCACAGTGAATTCTTCACGTTGATGCAAGTTCGATAGTGTTGCCTTCACCCGGTGATATCCCACAAATTTGCTTAAGTTGAGACCAAAACCAAAATACCCCTAAAAAATGAGCTCGGGGTGCATTCTGCCAATAAACTGAAATTCGGGGGTGCATTCCGCCAAATTTAAATATTCTGGGTGCATTTTGCCGAACTCATAAAATTCGAGGGTGCATTCCGCCAAAATACCAATAAAATTCATATATGTGATGATATGAAAAAATGAACACCTCAATCACTGTAAAAATAATCAAACATTTTCAATTTCATTCTATCTTCTATTTGCAACTGCAACAACAAAGAAAAAATATGTGGAGATGTTGTCTAGCATATAGATAATATGACATTTTGCCACGCATTTGTTTAAAATAAATGAAAATTGCTTTTCAAATAGGTTAGAGAAATGAAATTGAAGTAAAATTGTAGAGGAAAAGAAACAGGGATAAGCTAAAGCAGCAGCTCTTATATGGATATTGACAGCCCAGAGATAATAGTAGCTCAAAAAATGACTATTGACATCCCGATGGATATTGACAGTACAAAAATTAAGTTTTTAAAATACATTTTTAGAAAAAATGTTCAACATGAAAGTTGTAGATCTCAACGAGATATTCAACTTTTATGTCGAACATTTTTTCTAAAAATGTAATATAAAATGCCTATTTTCAAAAGGCGCGGAATCCGGACGGAACTCGCAAAATTCCTCCCGGATTCTGCGCCTTTTGAAAATAGACCTGCTATATGGTATTTTTAGAAAAAGTATTCAACATAAAAGTTGTAGATCTCGTCGAGATCTACAACTTTTATGTTGAACACTTTTTCTAAAAATGTGATATCGTAGATCTTTTTTTAAAAGATGCGTGTTTAACATTTGGGCTGCTATTAGCGGCATATGTGTTTTTTATTATTTTGTCGGGCTGCTAATAGCCAAAGCTGGGCTGCCAATATAAATGCCCTTTAAAAAGGGCAAGCGCGGGTGAGGAGATACCGACAAAGCTATAAATTATAATAGCAGAGAATCGAGTGATCGTGAATGGATCTTCCTTCATCTTGTCGGCATTTTCTGGTGGAATCGGGGACGATGACGGGTAAGAAGGCGAAGAAGTGGAGAATCTGATGCGGGGAGTAATTTCAGAGGCATTTTCAGGAGGAATAGGCGATGATGGCTGTGAAGAATTCTATGGAGTGCGGAAGATACATTTGTTTTCTCGCTAAATCAGCGACGGTGATCGGGATGAAGGAGGAGAAGGAGAGCGGAAGCCGCTGCGTCTGGGAGAAATGTCGGGTGGCCTGAATTCATAGGCGGAGGTACGGAGACGACGAGGCGGCCGGCCGGAGAGGAGCCGGCTTCGTTGAAGGTGGGCGTGAGTGCATGCGCGTGATAAACCCTTCCACGGGGGCATTTTGGGCATAATTTAGGGTTTAGGGGCATTTTAAACCAAACTTTTTTTACGGCATTTTGGGCATAAGAGGGGCATTTTGGGCACAACTTTGAACGGTACATTTTGGGCACAATTTTTATTCAGGGGCATTTTTGGAACAACTTTATGAATATTTTGGGAACAACTTTTCTCCCGTAGCATTTTGGGCGCAACTTTTTAGGCTTCATTTGGTTCGGCGGTGGCGGGTCGATCCGGCGGGTGGAAACAGAGTGTTCGAACCGGAGGGGGAGGTGACTGCTCCAAACTGAGCTTTTCGGGGTGTTTCTCAAGGTGGACGAGTGAGCGGGTGGAAACGGAGCAAACGCCATCAAAAGTTCATTTATTTACCCGCCTTCTGACAGCGTTTGCCCCAAACAGAGCGACGAAACGCCGAACCTAATAAAGCCTAAACATACAAAAGAGTAACTGTCATTTTCTCCACCACACGCGAAACTAGCCTACTGGGAGAAAATGGTCATTTTCTCCACCACACGCTCCTTCCCAACAGGCTAGTTCTGCGTCTCCCAATCAGCTCCGCCACCATCTTCGTTTCCGACACAATTTCATCCGCCTCAATCGCCGCTCCCCCCACCACAGCCTAGTTTCGTCTCCTCAAAGAGTACGACCGCGACAAAGCTCTCTCCACCATTTCCTCCGTGCTCAACCCCTCTTCCTCTCCGGCCTCCAGCCCCTACGCCATCAATCTTACCATCCGCCGCTTTGCGGCTGCCTGTCGATTTACCCACATTTAATGTGAAAAACATGAACCAAGCCTTCCATGGGACCCCTGAGGATGTGCTAGAGTCCATTCCAAACTTAAAGGCTCCCCGGTTTGAAGTCGGACACGATGACCACACTTCTGGTCAAGTTGAGATGCTGAAAGCTTGAAGTGATGAAATTCAGTTCAAATGTTTTATCAGGGTGATCCATTGGTGCATCAATATCACACATGTAAGTTACCCAACCAAGATTTTTCTATATTAAATATTCTCTCAAGCTAAGAGGTACTCCATTTTGTTTTTGTTCAGCAAATTTTTCATGTCATTTCTATTGATTTTTCTTGGGATTGTTGCATAATCATAACATTAGATTAGGAATGCACACTGTTTTCTTCCTCCCTGAGGATCACATTGACATTCTTCATCTTACTTTTGCACTTTTTAGAGTTATCATACTTGGCCAATTTGATGATTACTATAATAATTAATGATGAGTGTTATTTTTTTTATTTTTGTTGTTATTTATTTTAAATTTTGGATAGTTTGACATCTGCTTGTTGGCAAGTTTGGCCAATCTCTAAGGCTCCGTTTGGGAGGACTTATTTTCACCGGTCAAGCGGTCACGATCGCATGAATCAGGTCTTAATTAAGGACATGTTCATGCGTTCGTGACCACTTGATCGATAAAAATAAACCCTCCCAAACGGAGCCTAAATCTTTTTGTAATATGATTTAATGTTGTTCACACAATGATTATTAAATATAATACCAAATCAAACCTATTAATTATATACCATTACGCAAGAGATGTTTGACGATCTTGATTGATGGAGATCCATCAGATCATGCATCAGGAGGGGTTCGCCGCAACACGGGACCCGAATTCGTGTATTCACGTAGGAGGGCTTGATCGGATCGCCAATCCGACTCCGCGGATGTGTTTGGATCCGTGTTGCTATGATGGTTGCTATTGAAAGAGTTTTGACCAAATGCTCTCATCGATTGTGTCAATGACATATTGCCAAAAAAGCTCCAACTAAAGTGCCGACATTTTACAGTCTATATTTTTTTAGGAAAAATAAAGAGACTAAAGAATGTTAAAGTACAAGAGAAAGTTGTCAACATATCATGCAGTCAAGAAGAAGATATATTATATATTAGCACAATCATTCATAATTTGAATGATCCAATATCATTACCAATTATTGCAGAGCCATTCAATTGTACCGCATTTGATTACTACTAAAATGTAATAAAAGTTATAGTAAAAATAATAATATTTTTTGAAGTTACTTACTTTGGAAGACAGATAATATTTCATAAGCTATTTCCGCCCTAAATTTAGGAACTTGTTTCTCCCACAACTTGCTGGCAGGACATTTCGCAGAAGACGTCGAGCATAAAAACTCTATATACTTCATCACGTAGACACCGCAATCTACATAGTTTTTGTGTTGGGTATCCTTTCGTTGAAATTATATTCCAAAGTTTGAAATCAACATTACATTTCTCTTGCATCATATCTCTTAGCACTTGAATCTGCTAACACAAAAATTCATTTTAATAGGGCTCTATGGGCAAGCTTGGGCTAACATAAATTAAAGTACTTTACACTAGCTAGAATGCCAAATTTCAGCTAGAATGCTGAATTTCCAAGAGAACTATTTATATCCTCCTACTCTAGGTGTTGTTGTGGCTGCTCCTATTTCATCTCATCCTCTGTCTCCTTCCATTTTTTCTAATGTGGAGGAGCCTTCTACTTTTATTGACAGGATTCATTGGGAGCCTGCCCCAAAAAACTTCAAGGAGCCTCGCTTGCCCATGGGGGCATATGGGGTCATCTGGCCCGTGGGCCTGCAGGATGGGCTTTTAGCTAGGCCTTAGCCTAATTAATTTGATTTGGGCTCCTAATTTATTCTTTAGGGCTTAAGTTTGACTAAGGTTGACTTAAGGGGTTGACTTGGTCAACTGCTGTATGGTCTGGTCCAGTGTGTGTGTCTTGAGTCGCTTGACACCACCCGATGTTGGCTGGGTCCTGGTGATGCCTTAATTGGGCCAATTTTGTCAATAGATGTGATTTTGACCAATTTAGGGCTAAGTTTGACTTTGGTTAAATTAGTCAAATTGATGACCCCATGATGGGGCTTAGGGTCAATTGGGTCCCTTATGATGTCCTAAGAGTAGGGGTAAGGTCAATTTCATGTTTTGTGGGCCAATTGGACCTAATGATGAAGGATTGGTCTATGTTGACCTAAAAGGTACTTTGGTTAATTTGTCCAATTTGGTGACCCTATGACGAGGATTTTGGGTCACTTGGGTTTCTCTTAGGGTTATGGATCTATTAGTGAGATCAATTTGAGTTTGTGAGTCCAATTTGGAGTTAATTGGCCTAAGATGACGTGTGCACCTTTAGGGTGCTTATAGCAATTTCCTATGTTCTAACTAACTTGGGGTCATCTCATGACCTCTACTCACAACTCAAGCCCTAAACCTAACCCAAGAAGGTCTAGAAGTGAGGGGGATGTTACAAAAAGCCTGGTGGTTTCCTGAATTCATTACCGATACCGGAGTGGAAGTTTGATAACATATCTATGTAATTCGTGCACAGCTTGCCGAGATTGCACGGTGTGCCCCAAAGCATCGTAAGTGACCAAGACGGGCATTTCATTTCGAATATAGGCTAATCCACCAATTGTTGGGTGCCAAGCTGAAGTTTAGTACGGCCTTTCATCCGCAAATGAATGGTCAGACCGAGAGGGTAAACAGGATAATGGAGGATTTGCTCCGTATGTGCGTCTTTGACTTCGAGAAGAGGTGGGAGGACCATCTCTATATAATCAAATTTGCATATAATAATAGCTACCAAGCATGTATTAAAATGGAGCCCTTCGAGGCCTTATACTGTAGGAAGTGTCGTACTCCATTTGCTTGGGTAGAAACTGGTGAATCGAAGCTGGTAGGACACAGAGCTTGCCACAGGATGGTCAGTAATACATGAACGTTTACCCTTGCGAAGTACAATGGTAAGTCAGAGGAGGGAAGAATATCACCTGCCAGAAACCGACAAACGGCCACGATTCACTTCAGAATTCAGTTTACGAGACTTACCGTCGCGCGGTAGAATGTTACCGCTTGAGCGTTAGCTTGTCCCACAAGCCACCGTTTAAAACCTCCAATCACACGCTGACATGTGACCACGTCATAACTGCTCTGCGTCTCCGGCGGGCCTCCGCCAGCCTGGTTCTTGGTTGTCGTCAATTCTCCGCCATCTAAACGTGTTCTCTCCATCGTTGCCATAAATTATGTGGGTAACCACCCACGTAACCGCCCACATGATCTCCCATAATGAGGGAAATGCGTAGTCAAAAATAGAATTGCGTTGTGGCTAGTAAAATTATAAAATAATATGCACATAATGCGCCATGAAATCGGGTTATAAATAATGATCATGCTGGTTATAGGCTGCGGATAGTCACATAAACGTCATAATCACCAATGAAGCCTATAAATAGTGCTTCAGATCCTTCATTATTCTCATTCTCTACTCAATCGGAAAATCCTCCTACGGATTTTATCTCTCCTTCCTCATTCATCTTCTTCATTTCATTCTCCCTCTTTGAAGATCTTCAAGCATTCCTTGAAGATCTCCTTCGTCAAAGCCTCCTTCGAAGATATTCATCTTCTCTTTTCCGCCCGGAAAATCCTCATATAGAATTTCCCACTCCTCCTCCTACGAAATTTATTTCTCCTCCACTTCTATTCCTCGTGCGCACTCGCTCTGTAACACCCCCTATCCGTCGCATAGCATATAACAGTAGGTCCGGCCGGGGCCCGACGACGTATGCCACAGACAGACCGGGTGGTTACTCATGGAAACCATCCAACCAATCTCAACGTCCTACACAGAGAATTCTAGCGGAAGCAGTTTATAAAAGTTGCAAATAAGAACCCAGCATTAAAACATGAATGTCCACTAATCCAAAATAGGAATGTTATACAAATACCAACACAAGCCTTAAGGCCTTACAAAATGTTTCACTTAATATTACATGATTTACAAACCACAGAATGCAGGCCGGTCATACATGAATAAAACAGTAAACACTTCCAATTAGGCCTTCGAGGGCCGGCTTCGCACTTGGGCTTTAGCCCGCTATTGACCGCTTGGTCCAGCAGCACCTGCAAGCGACAAACCACCGCACGGTGGCAAAACAAGGCAACGGTCAACATTGCTGACCAAATTATTACGATGCCGCCCCCAACTCGGGGCGGCGATGCTCCTTCCCTGCATTTCATTAGCATAAGCGAGCAATATATAACAATATTCACTTCATCACAGACGTTGGCTCGCACGGCCACACGCCCCGTGCTCTCAGGGCACATTCTCGGTGAACTGGTCGATGTCACGTCAATTAAAGCCATAGACATTCCAGACTCACCACCGCCACTTTGACGGCCAAACCTATGAGCATTTTGTCTTCCTGGCCTGGGTCACGACAATTTAAGCCATTGACCGCCGAAGACCCTAATCTGTGCCAAAGGCAAGTGCCACGTACCCTTAGGTCTCTTTAACCGAACGACATAGAACAGGTACGGTTCCATCTAACCCGTGCTCACATCGCAATGACAATTTAAGCCATTTGCGCGGGTCAAACTTCCACCGAGTCCCATTTCCATCACAATTCACATAACCCGGTTATGTTCAAGTTGGTTCTCAGGCTACCAAGTTGGCAAGATCTCGCATCCGCCCAGTTTTCCGGGTGCACCTTTGGGTTAATCCCCAAGGCTCCCTGCTGCAATCTACCGCGTAGAAAACCCGAAAAACAACCAATAGCACAGAGTCTTCTCCGGCATTTATGCAATGCAACATCACCGATCTAGACCAACATGTCCGGGTAGGCTTCACACATCATGCCTATGTCCGTTCTCGCTTACGGACTCTATACAACGGGGACTTCACATATCTACCCGAAGGAACGCCTCCAACTCTCCGCAAACTCGCGGGAGCGGGCTTCCTATGCAAAGAAGGAGAGCTACTCATGCTTAAGAAGAGAATCGTTACCCTAGCGTTCCTCTTTGGCGCCATGGAAAAGTAAGCGGATGAAAAGCACCGCACTAGCTTTGCCTCCGTGGATCTGAAGTCGGCTCGCGATTTGGAGCTTCGAAGCTCCCCCAATGGCCGGATCTAGCTCCTTCTTCCTTCCTGGGCTCTCCTCTCTCTCTAAGCTTTTAGAAAGATGATAAATTATGAAAAGTGAGGGTTTCTAAGTCCAATCCCGGGTATATCCCTTCAGGAACAACCCCCAGCCGTTGGATCATCAATTAAAGAAATGAACGGCTTTGATTCGGGACTGAAATGCCCAATCTGGACCGCACACGGCCTAACACACGCCCGTGTCCAGGGCTGTGTGCCTCATTCGCCGTCAAAATCGGCTCGCCTAGAACCTCACACGGGTATCGAACACGCCCGTGTTCGACCTGACACGCCCGTGTTCCACCTGACACGGCCGTGTGGCCGGCCGTGTACCCCCATCATTTTTCCCCGAAAACAACCCGAGCACTGCACGGGTTCTAGGACACGCCCGTGTCCTTGCCCATGTCACCTCAACACGCCTGGGCTCCAGGCCCTATACACGGTCTCGACACTCGACACTTCATCGAGCGAAGATCGTCGACCTAATGACACGACCTTGGACACGCCCGTGTCCTATGCCGTGTGTCTTGTCTCGACACATCGTCGAGCAGAGTATCGACATCCCGGGACGAGTGTCGACACGGGTCGACATGCCCTGCGACACGCCTGTGTAGCAGGCCGTGTGCCATGTCTCGACACTTCGTCGAACGCAGAGTGTCGACTTCGCAGGCTAAGTGTCGACACGGGTCGACACGCCCTGCGACACGCCCGTGTCGCAGGCCGTCTGCCCAGTCTCGACACAATGTCGAGCTCAAAATGTCGACTACCCGGCTAAGTGTCGACACACGCTTGACACGCCCTGCGACACGCCCATGTCCCAGGCCGTGTGTCTTTAGCCAGAACCCAAAACTGGCCCAAAACGTCCCCCGTCGCTCCTTTGAGTTTCAGGGCGTTACAACTCTCCCCCTCTTAAAAGAATTTCGTCCTCGAAATTATATAAAGGAAAGACATGTACAAAACCAAAATTTGTACCTGAGCGGAACAACTCCGGATACTCGTCAAGCATAGTCTGCTCTCACTCCCAAGAGAGCTCCTCACGACCGCAATTGTCCCACCGGACCTTGACCATCCTGATCTCTTTATTGCGTAGCCGCTTGACCTCCGAGTCCTCAATCCGCACGGGCCTGACCTTTGTCGTCAGCCCACTATCCACCGGCACTTGATCAACCGCGATCACTTGCGTACACTCTTGCACTGCCTTCCGAAGCACCGAAATATAGAATACATCATGTAAACCACTTATCTCCACTAAAAGCTTCAACCGATAGGCCGCTTCACCAACTCGCTCCAGCACCTCAAACGGTCCAAGGTACCTTGGGCTTAGCTTTTTCAATCGCCGCACCTGCGAGACACCCTTGAACGGCTTGATCTTTAGGTACACATAGTCGCCCACAGCGAACTCCACGTTCCTGTGCTTGGCATTATAGTACTTCGCTTGCCGGTCCTGAGCGATAAGCAACCTCTCCCGAATGATTATCACCAAAGAAGTAGCATCATCCACTTCTGATCGCTTATACAACTTTGACTCACCCGTTTCTAACCATGACAACGACGTGCGACATTTTCTACCATAAAGGGCCTCAAAGGGCGCCATTTGAATACTCGCTTGGTAGCTGTTGTTGTATGCGAACTCCACCAAATAAAGGTGCTCTTCCCATTGCTTTCCGAAATCCAAGACACACATGCGGAGCATGTCTTCCATAGTTCTATTGACCCTCTCGGTCTGCCCATCCATTTGCGGATGGAAGGTTGTGCTGAATTTCAGCTTTGTTCCCAACATTTGCTGCACAAGCCTCCAATCATTGGATGTGAACCGCCTATCTCGGTCACTCACGATGTTGCGGGGCACACCATGAAGCCGTACTATGTTATCCACATAAAGCTTTGCCAACTTCTCCACCGGATCATCCTTCCTATGCGGAATGAAATGCGACACCTTCGTTAACCAATCCACGACCACCCAAATGGCGTCGTTCCCCTTTGCGACCTTGGCAAACCGTGCACAAAGTCCATAGATATGTCGTCAAATTTCCACTCCGGAATAGGCAAGGACTTAAGAAATCCTCCCGGCTTTTGACACTCCGCCTTCACCAAGGCGCAAGTTTGACACTTCGCTACGTATAGCGCCACATCCTTCTTCAAACCCGGCCACCAAAATAGTTTCTTCACATCACGGTACATCTTCGTGCTCCCCGGGTGAATCGAGTACTTGGTATGGTGTGCCTCGTACAACAACTCCACCCGCAAATTACCCACACTTGGGACGCACAGACGACCGTCCTTCCGAAGTAATCCGTCCTCCACGACGAATTGAGAATTTGACCCATCCAGAGCCTCTTACATGAACTGTTTCATATGAGCATCCATATCCAAAGCCCGCCGAATACGATCAGCCAGGTCATATTGGACCTCAGTCCAATTCAGAACTGCTTCAGCACTTGATTGTTTATCCACACAAACAATCTCCAATGCCTCCAACTCTCGCACCAACCGCTCATCATGCACCGATAGCCAATTGGCTTGAGCTGGGGCTCGACGACTCAACGCGTCTGCAACCGCATTCCCTTTACCAGGCACGTAGTGGATCTTGAATGTATAGTCCCCCAAGAACTCCATCCATCTACGTTGCCGCATATTCAGATCTTTCTGATCAATAAGATACTTCAGGCTCTTGTGATCGGTGTAGATATCAATCTTCACACCATACAAATAGTGTCTCCACAGCTTCAAGGCAAAAATCACGCCCGCTAACTCCAAGTCACGGACCGGATAATTCCTCTCGTGCACTTTCAGCTGTCTCGAGCTATAAGCTATTACACTTCCGTGTTGTAGTAGCACGCAACCCAAACCGCTGCCCGAAGCATCACTATAAATCTCATATCCTTCGGTCCCACATGGCGAACTCAGCACAGGCGCCGTGGTCAACCGACACTTCAACTCCTCGAAAGCTCGCGCGCACTCCGGCGTCCAAACGAACTTATGCTCCTTCCTCGTCAAAGTAGTGAGAGGTAACGCTATCCGCGAGAAGTTCTCTACAAAGCGCCTATAATAGCCGGCAAGCCCCAAAAAGCTCCGGACTTCTGCTACCGTAACAAGCTCAGGCCACTCTCGTATCGCAACAATCTTCGTCGGATCCACAACAATACCCTCTCCACTCACTATATGCCCGAGGAACGCCACTGAGGATAGCCAAAACTCGCACTTCGAGAACTTGACATACAACTGATTTCTCCTTAGCGTCTCCAGAACCAAATGAAGATGCTTGAAGTGATCTTCCTCACTTTGCGAGTACACCAAAATATCGTCGATGAAGACGATCACAAAATGGTCCAAGTACTCCCTGAAAGTCCTGTTCATCAAATCTATGAACACTAACGGCGCATTAGTCAGCCCAAACGGCATGACCGTAAACTCATAATGCCCGTATCTCATACTAAACGCTGTCTTCGGGATATCACTCTCCCTTATTCGCAGCTGATAGTACCCAGCCTTGAGATCCAACTTCGAGTACACCGTCGACCCGACTAACTGATCAAAAAGATCATCAATCCGGGGGATTGGGTACTTGTTCTTCTCCGTCAGCTTGTTGAGCTCCCGATAATCAATACATAGCCTCAAGCTTCCGTCCTTCTTCTTAACAAAGAGGACCGGTGCGCTCCAAGGCGAAGAACTCGGGCGCACATACCCTTGCTCCAACAACTCTTGCAGTTGAACTTTCAGCTCCACCATTTCCTTAGGCGCTAGCTGATAAGGAGATCGTGACACAGGCTTTGCACCTGGCACTAGCTCAATCGTGAAATCTATCTCCCGCTGAGGCGGGGCTCCAGAAAGATCTGCGGGGAACACATCAGGGCATTCCGATACCACTGAAATACAATCCAACACGGGCTTTGGCTTCGCAACCTCCACTAGTGTAAAGAACAGTTCTGCACCGGCACAAACCGCCTTCACCACCTGAAGAGCAGACATCAACGTCTTGCTCGACCCCTTTAAGCCCGTAAAAGTCGTCTCACGACTTGCTCCCAGCTTGACTTCCTTGCGACCGCAGTCAATATAGGCCTGCTGCTCCGAGAGCCAGTCCATGCCAAATATAACGTCGAACTCCACCAACAGAAGTAAAGACGCCTGCAGTTCGAACTTCTGATCCTCAATACGAATCTTAACATCGCAGATCCTATCCGCTCGCATCGAACACCCATTGGGCAACAACACATCCAACTTATCCTTCGCCATCGAAGAAGGGACTCCGATGCGTGATACAAATCCTTCGGACAAGAAGGAGTGTGAAGCTCCCGTATCGAAGAGTGCTCGTGCCAGATTTTCACAAATCAATACAAATCCTAAACAAGCAGTGGTAAGGTAACATGTGCATAACAAGTATTTAAGGAAATTGACTTGCTATAAATTAAACCGTACCTGTCACCACATCAGCTTGTTTGATGGCCTGTTGTTGGCCAAGATTATATACCCTTGGTTGGGCCGGAGCATAGTGGGATGCGGTTGACTCCACCGCCTTGCCCTTCTCTTCATAAGTAGCTCCCGGCCTTCTCTCGAACTTAGGACGTCCGCTCCAACAGTCACGGGCAAAATGCCCCGTCTTTCCACAAGTAAAACACGCACCCGGGGTTCGACTCGTAGTCGCCCCAGAAGCACCAGAAGGAGCTGGACCCGAAGTCCTATGCTTCTTGAAGGACCTCCGATAGTCGGACTTTGAAGTAGTCGGCACTTTGAATTCAGATTTCCTATCACCCAAGCTTTTCTTTGCTTGTACATTCTTCATGTCCTTCTCCAAGGACCGGGCAGTATTGACCAAGGTTAAGAAACCCTGCATCATCGGCCCCGAAAGTAGTAATCTCAACTCATCTCTCAAGCCTTCGTAGAAGCGATTAGTCTTGCGCTCCTCATCCACGATGGTGGAGCTAGCATATCGACTCAAATGAGTGAACTCATGGAGATATTCATCCACGCTCTTCTCACCCTGAACCAACTTCAGAAATTCGTTCTCCATCGAAATCCTCTGAGTAGAAGGGAGGTATCATGCTAAGAATAATCCCGAGAACTCTTCCATCGGGACGTCTGTCAGTTGTCTACCTCTCAAATGATGTAGCTCCAAACCTTCCCACCACATTCTCGCTTCACCGTCCAGAAGGAACGTAGCAATGGTGGTCATTTGCCACTCCTCCGTCTCCGTTGCTGTCATGACTCTCTTCACCCTGGAGAGCCAGTCTTCAGCCTGAGATGGGGTTCCCAACCCCGAGAATACCGGAGGGTTAAAGCTCATTACATGCTTAAGCTGCCTCTCGGTTGCCCTCCTTGGCACCAACGGTTCCACTACCACTTGCTCCACTCTCCCCGGCTCAGCCTCTTGAAGAGGTTCCTGCTCCATCACAGGAGCGGGCTACTGCGTTTGCCTTGCAGGCTGCGCATTTATCACGGCCAACACCGCTTCAGCCACCAATCGAATGTTCTCAGCCGATAGAGGTGTTGCAGGAGCAACATCTGGTGCACTGCTAGCCTCAAAAACTCGGCGTTCTGACGGCCCAACACCACTTTTGGTCACCTATAGTGGTACAAAATACCGTTAAGCGACCAAATAAATTGCAAACATCAATTATAGGAACACGCAGGTTCCTCAAACACATGTATTTTCATTCCTAAGTGGACATTCATGAGTTCTTTTATTGCTATAACGATGACGCACACAATGTGCTCACCACCCCTTAAAAAGAATTCGCCCACGAATTCAATTTAAGCCCGACCAAAACCAGTAGTCTGATACCAAATTATAACACCCCATATCCGTCGCATAGCATATAGCAGTAGGTCCGGCCGGGGCCCGACGCCGTATGCCACAGACAGACCAGGTGGTTACTCATGGAAACCATCCAACCAATCTCAACGTCCTACACAGAGCATTCTAGCGGAAGCAGTTTATAAAAGTTGCAAATAAGAACCCAGCATTAAAGCATGAATGTCCACTAATCCAAAATAGGAATGTTATACAAATACCAACACAAGCCTTAAGGCCTTACAAAATGTTTCACTTGATATTACATGATTTACAAACCATGGCACGCAGGCCGGTCATACATGAATAAAACAGTAAACACTTCCAATTAGGCCTTCGAGGGCCGGCTTCGCACTTGCGCTTTAACCCGCTATTGACCGCTTGGTTCAGCAGCACCTGCAAGCGACAAACCACCGCACGGTGGCAAAACAAGGCAACGGTCAGCAATGCTGACCAAATTATAACGATCCCGCCCCCAACTTGGGGCGGCGATGCTCCTTCCCTACATTTCATTAGCATAAGCGAGCAATATATAACAATATTCACTTCATCACAGACGTTGGCTCGCACGGCCACACGCCCCGTGCTCTCAGGACACATTCTCGGTGAACCGGTCGATGTCACGTCAATTAAAGTCATAGACATTCCGGACTCACCACCGCCACTTTGACGACCAAACCTATGAGCATTTTGTCTTCCTGGCCTGGGTCACGACAATTTAAGCCATTGACCGCCGAAGACCCTAATCTATGCCAACGGCAAGTGGCACGTACCCTTAGGTCTCTTTAACCAAACGACATAGAATGGGTACGGTTCCATCTAACCCGTGCTCACATCACAACGACAATTTAAGCCATTTGCGCGGGTCAAACTTCCACCGAGTCCCATTTCCATCACAATTCACATAACCCAGTTATGTTCAAGTTGGCTCTCAGGCCACCAAGTTGGCAAGATCTCGCATCCGCCCAGTTTTCCGGGTGCACCTTTGGGTTAATCCCCAAGGCTCCCTGCTGCAATCTACCGCGTATAAAACCCGAAAAACAACCAATAGCACGGAGTCTTCTCCGGCATTTATGCAATGCAACATCACCGATCCAGACCAACATGTCCGGGTAGGCTTCACACATCATGCCTATGTCCGTTCTCGCTTACGGACTCTATACAATGGGGACTTCACATATCTACCCGAAGGAACGCCTCCAACTCTCCGCAAACTCGCGCGAGCGGGCTTCCTATGCAAAGAAGGAGAGCTACTCATGCTCAAGAAGAGAATCGTTACCCTAGCGTTTCTCTTTGGCGTCATGGAAAAGTAAGCGGATGAAAAGCACCGCACTAGCTTTGCCTCCGTGGATCCGGAGTCGGCTCGCGATTTGGAGCTTCGAAGCTCCCCCAATGGCCGGATCTAGCTCCTTCTTCCTTCCTTGGCTCTCCTCTCTCTCTCTAAGCTTTTAGAAAGATGATAACTTATGAAAAGTGAGGGTTTCTAAGTCTAATCTTGGGTATATCCCTTCAGGAACAACCCCCAGCCGTTGGATCATCAATTAAAGAAATGAACGACTTTTGATTCGGGACTGAAATGCCCAATCTGGACAGCACATGGCCTGGCACACGCCCGTGTCCAGGGCCGTGTGTCTCATTCCCCGTCAAAATCGGCTCGCCTGGAACCTCACACGGGTATCGAACACGCCCGTGTTCGACCTGACACGCCCGTGTTCCACCTGACATGGCCCTGTTGCCGGCCGTGTACCCCCATCATTTTTCCCCGAAAACAACCCGAGCACTGCACGGGTTCTAGGACACGCCCGTGTCCTTGCCCGTGTCACCTCAACACGCCTGGGCTCCAGGCCGTGTACACGGTCTCGACACTCGACACTTCGTCGAGCGAAGATCGTCGACCTAATGACACGGCCTTGGACAAGCCCATGTCCTAGGCCGTGTGCCTTGTATCGACACATCGTCGAGCAGAGTGCCGACTTCCCGGGACGAGTGTCGACACAGGTCGACACGCCCTGCGACACCCCCGTGTCGCAGGCCGTGTGCCATGTCTCGACACTTCGTCGAACGCAGAGTGTCGACTTCGCGGGCTAAGTGTCGACACGGGTCGACACGCCCGTGTCGCAGGCCGTGTGCCCAGTCTCGACACAATGTCGAGCTCAAAATATCGACTACCCAGCTGAGTGTCGACACATGCTTGACACGCCCTGGGACACGCCCGTGTCCCAAGCCGTGTGCCTTCAGCCAGAACCCAAAACTGGCCCAAAACTTCCCCCGTCGCTCCTTTGAGTTTCGGGGCGTTACACGCTCGCTCTGCCTCCTTGCGCTCTCCCGAACGCATCCCTTCCTTGTGCGCTCCGTCTCCTTACGCGCTCTTGCGCACGTATCTTCCTTGAATGCCCCCGCGCACTGCGCCTCCTAGCACGTACTCGCGCACTTCCCCCCGTTGCGCACTCTCACGCTCGTCGCTTCCTTGCACGCTTTCATGCGCACCTCTACCTTACACGCTCTTGCGTGCGTCTCTTCCTTGTACACTCTCGCGCCCTCTCGCGCACCCTCTTCCTTGCGTGCACCTCTCTTTCATTCGCGCTACGCACGCTCCCCTCCAGTAAGTATTTCACGTGCTCTCTACCGGCAAGCACTCCACGCGATCTTCTCCAACAAACGCCCTGCGCGCTCTCCTCATGCAATCGCCATGTGCACTCTCCTCCAACAAGCACCATGTACGCTCTCCTCTAGCAGGCGTCCTACGCGCTCTCCCTCAACAAGTGCCCCGCGCGCTCTCTACCAGCAAGCGCTCTGTAACAAGTGCCCAGCACGCTCTCCCCCAGCAAGCGCCCCGTGTGCTCTCTACCATTTAGCGCTTCGCGCGCTCTCCTTCGGCAAGAGCCCTACGCGCTCTCTGCCAATTAACAAGCACCCTGCGTGCTCTCCTTTGACAAGCGCTTAGTGTATTCTCACCCATCAACAAGCGCTCGGTACGCTCTGCCATCAAGTCCGCTCAGTGCGCACCTCTGTGCGCCCCGCTCTCAAAACTGATGCAAGTATTCAACACCCACATTTAAACAACGAGCCTACAAAGTGTCAGCAAGTCATCGGTTCTTGTCTTCTCTAAGTACAACATGTGACGATCCACATAGAATAGGACGCGCCAAGTGCGTCTCACGAGCTTCCAAGCCCCGGACATCAGAACAAGCTATTCCCGCCACCAAGAACTACCAGAGGACTCCAGAATATAACTAGCGCATTACTCCTCGCAGCACATGAAAAAATAGTCAGCTCTGTTAATGGTGGTCTGTCATCCTCCGAGCTCTTCTTTCTCTCCCCAATAATTGTAATGAGAGGCTATTTGTCGCTCTCAAATTCTTAGAAAAGCCCTATAAAATCGCTCAAATCCCGTGGAGGTTTGGTCGGCACAGATCTAGCCACATGATTTTTCACCTAGTTGACTGGTTTTCCACGTCAAAAAATTGTCTTGTCATATTTTCTTTCTCTGTGACTGTTTGCACGCTCAACCGCTCCCTAACTAAGACGGTCTAAGTTAATATGATACGACCAAGGTGTCGAGTGGCCGCAACAGAACTAATAATCATGTGGTTCAAACATGTTAATTATGCACGTTACTGGGCTGTCATTAACATCGACCCAAATTTAGGTGATCTAATTAATTAATCAGATCGAATATGTTTCATATTGCATGAGCGGTTCAAATAATGTATGGATACTGAGCATCATTTAAGTTTATATGATGAGCTTAAATGTAAAACAATCACATTAGGTTTTGTTATAAAAAGGTTATGGTCCCTGGGTTACAAGGTATCAAAATCATTATCACTCTTATTCAGTTCTAACATCCCATCACTGGAGAGAGTCTAAGGAGGAAGAAGAGTCATCTTCTTCGTTAAAACCTTGTAGACTTGGAAGATTTGTGACCGCAACAATCCATTCTCATGGATTCAGGTATGCTTCCGCTCATGACCTGGCATCGATGTTTCGACTAGAGCGAATCCGTCTCTGTCATGATTTCACGGATTCTCCCCATCAAGTGGTATCAGAGGCAACTCTATGTCATTTCACCGAGATTCTTTTTTGTGGTTCTCGGTTTTTTTCTATTCTCTCGACAAATTTTAGTGTTTTTGCTCATTTTTTTGGTGGAATCACTCTGCTCCGACATTGGATTTCACATCATAACCGAGCGGATACACAATGGAGAATCGCTGTGAAGGTGCCACAAATGTCGGCGGGATCTAGGAATGTTTTTTTTGCGGCGGTGGCACCATCGGCCTCTCTTCGCCGAAGCAGCGCTCGGCGGCAGCCGGGATGCTCATGCCCGATCTGAAAATTTTTTGTTTTGGGGCAGGCGGTTTGCATGTCGACTTAGGTTTTTTTAGGCCAAGTTTTTTTGGCAGGTATATATATATATATATATATATATATATATATATATATATATATATATATATATATATATATATATATATATATATATATAAAATAATAAGCATATCTCCAAGCACACCATGAAACTCATCTGAACCGTCCGATCTTCAAAAAATCATTTCTGGCCATTGGATTCATAGAGATAGGCCTGCAAATAAAAAAACTCAAAACAAGTTACTGTTCATCCACCGAAAAGGCCTGATACCTGCCCCTTCATCCCGTCCCTTCCTCCCGCCCCTCCTCTGTCACGGCGGCGGAGTCGCCGGGGTTGTCCGGCGGCGAGCGGGCAGGGCCACCGCGGCGGTGGCCCTGTCCGCTCGCCGCCGGACAACCCACGGCGAACCCGCCGGTGGGCGCCGGGAAGGCCGTCGGCGGCTCCGCCGCCGGCGACAGAGGAGGGGCGGGTTGCGTTTTTTTTATTTAATTATTAATTTAATAATTTATATGTTTTATAATTAATAAAATTATTAAAATCATTTTAAATGCTTTTATAATTAGGCTTCGCGCGCCGGGGGGCGGGAGAAGCCCGCCGGGGGGTCAAGCGGGCGAAGCCCGCAACGACGCATCGAGAACGTGCGAAGTCCATTCGAAGATGCTAGTATATATATATATATATATATATATATATATATATATATATATATATATATATATATAATATATATATATATATATGTATATATATATATATATATATGTATATATATATATATATATATATATGTATATTATATATATATATATATATATATGTATATATATATATATCTTTACTACTCTAAAAGAAATATAAATGGATGAGTTCGAAATTACAATAGCCGTCCGATCATGGTTTGATAATGTCTCAGCCGTCCGATCAAACTCAATCATGATGCATCATCTCTCCACATTTCTATAGGGCTCCTAAACCTACTAACTAGGTTTGTAAAATTACAATTTTGCCCCTATGAACTTCTAAAATAAGGGAAAGCTAAGAGAGCCCAGCCATTACGCCCAGCCCGCTGCCCCGCTGCCCCGCTGGCCCCGCCTGCCCCGCTGGCCCGCCTGCCCCGCCTGCCCCGTGGCCCGCCTGCCCTCGGACCCGCTGGCCCGCAAGCCCAGCAGCCCGCTTCAATTCAAACCTTTAGGAAGGGAACTCATATTTAAACCAAAACAATAGCCACACACACCCGGTGTGGGACTAAAATTAGGCGGGTGAACAGTGCTCCGCCACTGTTCACCCGCCTATTATATGTTAAAATATTGTTTATTTTTTTAATTAAAAAATTATTAATTTTAATTTTAAATTAAAACTGGCGGGTGAACAGTGCTCACGCAACTGTTCACCCGCCAGCTTTTTTTATAGATTTTTTAATTAATTTTAAATTAATTATTTACTTTTTTATTAATTATTATAAATAAAACTTTTTTATACGTTTTTTTTATTCTAAATTAATTTAAATTAAAACTTTTTTATACGTTTTTTTAATTCTAAATTAATTTAGAATTAATTGTTTATACTCAAATTTATTTTTTTATTAATTTTAAAAAAGGAGTTGGTTCGGTACTTTTGCGAAGCCCGCCGGGGGCGGGCGAAGCCCGCCGGGGGGCGGGCGAAGCCCGCCGGGGGGCGGGCGAAGCCCGCCGGGGGGCGGGCGAAGCCCGCCGGCGGGCGGGCGAAGCCCGCCGGCGGGCGGGCGAAGCCCGCCGGCGGGCGGGCGAAGCCCGCCGGCGGGCGGGCGAAGCCCGCCGGCGGGCGGGCGAAGCCCGCCGTCACCGGCCGGGTAGTGTGGCGCGTAGCCATCGGGCCGGAGGCCCGTGCCTGTCACTCGTATGTATATATATATATATGTATGTATATATATATATATGTATGTATATATATATATATGTATATATATATATATATATATATGTATATATATATATATACATATCACTATAAAAAAATATCAAATTCATGATTTTTTAAAGATCGTTGTTAGGAGCACATCTATTTAGGATGATTAGTACATCAAAAATCAAAATAATACCTATTTTTTTAAGGCTTAGTAACTCTCCTTATGAGCACACCCCACACTTTCACGCCGCTCTCCCTAACTATAAATCAGCTACTCCAAATCTGCTCTCCCGCTCGCCGCTGTCGCACTCCCGCCTGCCTCCGCCGCTCTCCCACTTGCCGTCGCCGCTCTCCCGTCTGCCGCCGCCGCTCTCCCGCCTGCCGCCGCCGCTCTCCCGTCTGCCCTTGCCGCTCCCCCGCCTGCATACAAAAAAACTTGCTTTTGGATCGCCCAAAGGAAGCCACGCTGGATATTTGGTTAAATCTCCTAATGTGACCACTCGTTCTTCTCTCAAATCCTCTCCTCACCGTCCTGGCCTGGTCAAATGGAATTTGTCATTGGATATTGGTCTGGGCTCTGACATTGCAAAGAAATCCTCTCCGCACTCTCCGAAGTTCACATGGGACTCAAAAAACGATGAAGGTCCAGGAGAATATATCACAGCAAAAGTTCCTTCTAAGGATGAAGGTGGTTCAGAATCAGGTGGAGGTAATTTGGAGCTCAAAAAGTTTGCCAATGATTTTCTTTCTTTGTATTGCAGGTAACTGTTGTATTTGTATGCATCTACAATAATTGTTTTGGTATTGATGAGACCACTATACCAGTTTCATGTAGATTATGAGATCAATTGGGTTTTAGATTCATAAAATTGGCTGATATAACTTCTGGCTTTTCTTGAATTAAGGCTAAACCTGAATAATTTTGATTTGTAAGCGATCTTCCATTGGCGACACAAGGTGCAAAAGGGAAAAAGAGAGATGGAGGTCATTGAGTTTGATAAAGAGAAGAATACTTCTACTGAAAGTTGTTATGAGGCTAAAGTATCATGTCATCATTGAGTTTGATATGTATTTGTTTATTTATTGCAGGTTAGATTACATGACAAGTACGATGCAAAAATGAGAACTTTTGTTCGGGTGAAGTATCATGCATTCATGCCGTCATTGGGTTGATGTTTTGTATTTTGGGTTGCGTATGTTTTAGATGGATGAACTTATGATGTCATTCTGTTTTAATTTCATTTTGGAATAATTGTAAAGCTCTAATTGTATTATGCTCATTCGAAGATTTTTTTTTTAAAAAATCAAGTCGGTGTGCTCATAAAAAGTTTGGTTGCAAATAAAATTTTGTGGTGTGTCAATATCAATGGTGTGTTAGTATCCAAAATATGTGTGCTCCTAACAACGCTCTTTTTAAATTTATTGGAGTGATTGTGGTCGTTGATTCTGTCATGATATTACATCAGATGTATGATCAAACTGCGTCATATCTCTCCACTTTTTCCTATGTCTCCTAAACCTACTTGGGGCGTCCTTTTTCAAAAAGGGAAAGACCCAAAATATACAGCCCGACGATATAGCATGACAGCACGGTGGAGACCAGCTCGCACTGTGTAGCGCCTGCATGCCCGCAATACGTAGTGTTTAAACAAGTATCACCTACCTTTAATTTATACACAAAAATTAATCAACCCTCGATGTGGGACTAAACTGACACGAGAATTAATAAAATAATAATATAAAAGGCACGCACCGGTTGAGAATCAAACTGCCGATCTCCTGTTTGAGGGCACGTGCCTTCACCCTTCCCCCACAAAAGATTTTGCGTTAGACTTTCGCAACATAATTTCATAATTGCATTGTGTTGTTTCTTTAATTATATTGTTTTAATATTCCGCCACACAATTTATTTATTACATTCCACAGTTTCTTTAATTATATGATTTTAATATTAAATTTAAAATTATATTGTTTTAATGGGGGGAGCGTGTCGGGGGGCGGGCCAAGTACTGTCACGCGTGGTCGTAGGGGCGGAGCCCTGTGTCCGAGCACTCATGTGTGTGTGTGTGTGTGTGTGTGTGTGTGTGTACAGGAGGAGGGAGGGGGCGTGCCCCGCGTGACAGTACCTAGCTCACAACGGCGGGCGACATTAGCATGGACTACGACATGGGTTGTAGGGGTAACATTTATCGTGGGGGCGAATTTTGTCGTGGGCGGCGATGATAAGTTGTAGATATTGGTCGAGAGCAGCAACATTAGTCTTGGGCGACGACATTGGTCGTGAACGACAACATTGGTTGTGGGCGGCATCATTGGTCATGGGCAATGTTGAAGTTGGTGACCGGGCGGTCTGGCGGTTTGTCTTGGCGGGTTGAAGACCGCGCGGTCTGGCGGTTTGTCTCAGCCGGCTTGGAGACCGGGCGGTCTGGCGGTCTACCCTGGCAGTCTCTCTTCCTCTCTGGTGGTAGCCGTGCGGTTAGCCCTGCTGTCTAACCACGCGGCTTGTGCGGTTTGTTTTGTATAGTCCGCTTAGTCGTGTAAATTATAGTCCCACATCTCTTATTTGTATTCTCTCATCTCTCCTTCATTCTATATAAAGGAGGGCATACCTTTGTAATAGATATCTTTTTTGGATAATAAAATTTAAATTATTCAAAGTTTATCCGCTTGTTCTCTCTTTTTCGCTACGTTCTAACATGGTATCAGAGGACACGGTCATTTCCTCCTGATTCTGTGCGCTCTCTGCTTTTAGCGGCTTGTTTTCCGCTATCCGCGACCTCTCTCGCGGCTTGCCTTCTCTTCTGTCCGCCGCCCTGTTCGAGCGGCTTGTTTCTGTCCGCTGCCCTGTTCGCGCGGCTTGCTTCTTCTTGGTTCTCTTCTCCTACTGCTATTCGTCGCAGCGACATGTTTCCTTGTCGCCGCGCTCCTTGCTCTTTCTTGCCTCTCCGACTTCCTAGTCTTTGCGGCTTGTCTCTACCCGCTGCGGACTTCTTCTCCCTGTCCGCTTCTGCTTTCCCCATATCCGCTTGTCCCTATACTCGTGGTTTGCTGCTGTGATCTGCCTGACCGTGCGGGTTGTTCCTTTCTCACCCGCATCTTGGTCGCGGTCACCTGCTCTCCTCCTCTCTTCTGTTCGCTCGGCCTTTTCAGTCCGCGCGACCTCTTCCACGCTGTTCCTTTGACCTCTTGCTAGCCGCTACTGTTCGCGCTCTTCTTGTGGTTGCCTTCTATCTACCCGCTCCTGCTTGCTAGTCGCGCCGGCCTCATCTTTTGCCGTGCGACCTGTTCTCCTCTGTTCGCCCGTCTTTTTCAAGCCGTGCGACTTCTTTCCCTCTGCTTTGCTTGCTTCTTGGTAGCGGCCTTCCTAGCCGCCCGACCTGTTTTCTGTTCGCCCGGCTTGGTGCTCTTTTCTCTTCTCGCGGCTTGTTCTTATCGTCGCAGCTTGCTCCTCTCTTGCTTCCATGGCTTTCCCCTCCTCCAGCCTGTCCGTCTCCGTGGTCACATCTTCTAGTGCTCATGTTGTTACTCGCGGAAGATGGCTCATCGACTCTGGTGCAACCAATCATATGACAGGCAATTCTCAATGTTTCTCTCTTCTTTACACGCATGCTCAGTTGCCCCGGTCATTGTTGCTGATGGATCTCCCTCCCCGGTCCATGAGACGGGCATGGTTCAAGTCACTCCATCTCTCTGCCTGGCTGATACCCTCTATGTGCCCAAGTTTTCGTGCAATTTATTATCGGTTACTTCTTTATGCAAGAAACTACGGTGTTCTGTCATATTCACCCCTAGCTCTTGTGCTTTTCAGGATCCGGACTCCCAACGGACGATTGCTACCGGGACTAAGAGTGGTGGCCTCTACTTCCTCGACAACGTTTCTGCTCTATCCGCCTTCTCCTCCTCCTCTACAGATCTTCTCCAATGGCATCTTCGCCTTGGACATGCTCCTCCCCGAATTCTCCGCCAGCTCCTGCCGCACCTCCCTCCTCATCATCCTCCTCTAAACTGTGATGCATGTCAACTTGGCAAACATCACCGCTCATCCTTCCCACCAACGCAAAGTCGGGGCTCTTCCCGTCCGTTCGACCTCGTTCACTCTGACATATGGGGTCCCGCTCCTAACCTCACCATCGGTCGGGGTAGTTCCTATTTTGTCACCTTCATTGATGATTTCTCTCGATGTACGTGGGTATATCTTCTCAAAGATCGCTCCGAGCTGTTCTCTGTTTGGACCTCCTTTTATTATATGGTTAAAACTCAGTTTGATACGTCTATTAAACTCCTTCGTTCTGACAATGCTAAGGAGTATCTTAGCCACGACTTCTCCTCCTTTTGTATTCACCATGGTGTTATTCGTCAAACAAGTTGTGTCTACACCTCCCAACAAAATGGGGTGGCGGAACGCAAAAACCGTCACCTCCTTGATGTCGCTCGCACTATGATGACTCAAATGCATGTTCCTCGCTCCTATTGGGGATATGCTGTCCTCCTCTCCTGCTATCTCATCAATCGCCTTCCCTCCACAGTTCTCCACGGTGCTACCCCCTTCTCCATTCTTTATCCAGACAAGGATCCCTTTCCTCTTCCTCTACACATCTTTGGGTGCACCGCTTTTGTGCACTCTCCCGCTGCCACCCGTGATAAACTCTCACCACGTGCCACCAAATGTGTCTTTCTGGCTACTCTCCCACTCAGAAAGGATATTGCTGGCTTTGACCCTGTTACCCGCAAGCAATTTGTCTCTGCGGATGTCACTTCTTTGCAATGCCTCTTACTTCTCTCCCGCTTCCTCTTCTACTCCTCCTGATCCTACTATCTCATACCAACCCATCCATTCCCTCTGCTCCCACTGATGTTCCGCCCTCTCCACCCACTCCACCGTCTTCCCCATCCTCATCATCTTCACCCTCTACTCCGCTTTCTCCCTCCACTCTCCGCTGCCATCTCTCTCTACTCACTCCCGGGCCAGCTCTCTCCACCACGGATACTCCGGATACTGAGGCACCTGCTGACCTGGATCTCCCGATGCTCTTCGCAAAGGGGTTCGGGCCTGTACCCAACACCCGCTTGCTGCAGTTGTTTCCTATGATCGTCTTACCCTGCTCGCAGAGCTTTTGCACTGGCTATCTCGGCGCACACCCCCCCCCTTCCTACCAGGAGGCCCTTATTATTCCTCATTGGAAAGTTACCATGGATGAGGAGATTGCTACTCTCACTGAACGGGGTACCTGGACCCTTGTTCCTCCTCCTTTTGGCACAGATGTTGTTGGCTGTCGCTGGGTCTTCGTGGTGAAGTTTCTCCCGGATGGCAGTGTGGATCGTTATAAGGCTCGCCTGGTTGCCAAGGGTTTTACCCAATTATGGGATTGATTACTTTGACACTTTCTCTCCCGTGGCTCGTCTCAGCACTATTCGGGTTCTCTCTCTGTGGCTGTCAACAGGATTGGCCCATCTCGCAGCTAGATGTTAAGAATGCCTCCTCTATAGTGATCTGCAGGAGGATGTTTACATGGAGCAACCTCCTGGGTATGTTGCTCAGTGGGAGACACAGGTATGCCGACTAAAGAAGGCTATCTATGGCCTCAAGCAGAGTCCTCGTGCCTGGTTTGACAAGTTCAGTGGCATTGTTGCGGCCATTGGTTTTACAAGAAGCTCAGCAGATCACTCCTTGTTTGTTCGAAAAACCGCCTCTGGTCTTGTTGTTCTTGGCGGTTTATGTTGATGACATTCTTCTTACTGGCGATGACCAGGATGGGGTATTGATGACCAAGACACCTTCGTCAACATCTGGTCACAAAGGATATGGGCTCCCCGAAATACTTTCTGGGGATTTAAATCTCTAGAAAGCCCAACTCCATGATCCTTTCACAACGGAAGTATGCTCTCGATCTTTTAAAGGAGGCAGGACTGACTGGTGCTAAACCTGCACGTTGTCCTATGGCTGTTGGAGAAGACAAAACTTGGACAGATGACTCACCTCTTCTCTCCGATCTTACGAGATACCGGCATCTGGTGGGCAAGCTCATATATCTCACGGTAACCAGACCCGACATCTCTTATGCTGTTGGCAAGGTGAGCCAGTTCATGCAAGCTCCGAGGGAGTGTCATCTACAATCTGCTCTGAGGATATTAGAGTATATTAAAGCTGCTCCAGGGAAAGGACTCCTATTTCAGAAAAATGGTCACCTTAGGGTTGAAGCGTACTCTGATTCAAGCTATGCGGATGATAAGGGGACCGCAATCGACTTCAGGTTTCTGCACATTTGTTGGAGGCAATCTTGTGAGTTGGAAGAGCAAGAAAACAGTCTGTCGTTTCCAGGTCTAGTGTAGAGGCGGAATATCGCAGCATGACATCGACTACATGTGAGTTGAAGTGGTTGCGGGCTCTCATGCTTGACTTAGGAGAGGTTACAACTATCCTCTTCCTATGTTCTGTGACAATAAGGCCGCGATACACATTTCCAAAATCCGGTCTTTCATGAGAGAACAAAACACATAGAAGTCGACTGTCATTTTATTCGGGATAAATATTGAAGAAACAGATTGCACTGCACTCCATTTGTCACTTCCGACAACGAGTTGGCAGATGTCTTCACCAGCCGTGTCCGCTTCCTTTTTTCCACATCTGCGACAAGCTGGGCATGATCGATTATATGCTCCAGCTTGAGGGGGAGTGTTGAAGTTGGTGACCGGGCGGTCTGGCGGTTTGTCTTGGCGGGTTGAAGACCGCGCGGTCTGGCGGTTTGTCTCAGCCATCTTGGAGACCGAGCGGTCTGGCGGTCTATCCTGGCAGTCTCTCTTCCTCTCTGGTGGTAGCCGTGCGGTTAGCCCTGCTGTCTAACCGCGCGGCTTGTGCGATTTGTTTTGTATAGTCCGCTTAGTCCTGTAAATTATAGTCTCACATCTCTTATTTGTATTCTCTCATCTCTCCTCCATTCTATATAAAGGAGGGCATACCTTTGTAATAGATATCTTTTTTGGATAATAAAATTTCAATTATTCAAAAGTTTATCCGCTTGTTCTCTCTTTTTTCGCTACTTTCTAACCGCAACAACATTAGTTGTGGTGGGTGATAATTTTTGTGTGAGGGAGCAATTGGTTATAGGCAGTGATATTACTCATGAACGTCAATATTCTGGGTGTCTTGGATGGTCATGTGCGTCGATATTGTTCTTAGGTTCCCTGGCGGTGACATTGGCGTCGATATTGGTCTTGGGCGACATCGGTCATGGGCGTCCTGGATGATCTTCAGAAATATAACTAGGTGACTGCACCATGAAGATATCCTTGTCAATATTACCGTAAAGAAAAACATTCTATACGTCGTGTTGCCAAATCTTCCACTTTTGGCAAGCTGCCAAAGCAATAACCACTCATACAGAAGTCATCTTGGCTACAAGACTAAACGTCTCCTCTTCTCTGTACTATTGTGAGGACCCTCGAGCTACAAGGTGAGCCTTATATCGCTTTATGATGCCACCAGCCTTCTTCTTCAGCTTATAAACTCACTTACACATCACAGGAGTAATGCCTTTGACCTTGTGCACATGATTCTAAGTCTTGTTCTTCCTGAGGACAGTCATCTCTTCATCCATGACATCATCCCACTCCTTGACCCCGGTAACATTCTCAAAGCATGAAGGCACCTGCTCGTTCAAGGGACCTGCAAAAAAACATGAGACAAAACTCATCATGTTCTCGTCTCTATACCGAGCTGGTAAAATAATAGTCCTATTGGACCTCCGCAAGGCTTGATCTTGATCCACCACTCCCGCTACTTCTTCTGCACTTGCTCTGATCCCGGACACACTAGGAGCATCTCTCCCCGTCCTTCCAGATCCAAGAGCCTCGGCAACAGAGCTAGACAAAATCGGAGTACCTGGTGACACATGCAACTCCACTAAAAGATCTCGAGCAGCATCCTCTTGGCCATTGTCTGACCTGCTCTCATATAGCTCTACAGATGTGCTACCCTAATATAATGAAAATTTATCGAAGACAACGTCTCTTGAGATGACAAACTTTTTCGTTGCAGGATCCATACACTTCCAACCCTTCTTATTCTCATCATAGCCTACGAAGACACGCTTCCTTGATTTCGCATCCAGCTTCGTCCTATGAGCATTTGGAATGTGCACGTAGCAGGTAGACTCGAACACCCGAAGATATTTAACACTGAGCTTCTCCTTGAACATCAACTTATGAGGAGACTTCATATTGTTCAGACTAAGAGGCATCTGATTGATGACATATGTCGTATAGGTCATTCCCTCTGCCCAGAAGGACTTAAGAATATCTTTGGCATGAAGCCAACATGTGCAAGTCTCCATCAGATGACAGATCTTCCGCACTGCAACTCCATTTTGTTGTGGAGTATGCACACAAGTAAGCTTCCTACGGATACCATGCTTCCTACAGAAGTTGAAGAACTCATTTAAAGTAAACTCACCTTCATTATCTGTTCTTAACTTCTTAATCCGTAGGCCGAGACGACACTCCACGAGCTCCTTGAACTCCACAAACTTCTGGAAAGTGTCTGACATCTCATTCACAAAATATACTCATGTGTATCTAGTATAGTCATCAATCAAGACCAGCATGTACCTGCTACCTCCAAGACTGACGGTGACGGTGGGTCCCATCAGATTACTGTGGATGCCCTTCAATGGTGCATTGTATCTAGTTTGTTACTTGTCAAATGGAAGGTGATGAGCCTTACCATATTGACATCTCGCATAAACATGGCTATTGTCGTAAGATGACAAACAAGGCAAATCTTTCATATGGCCCTTCATTGACATATCCTTCAACTTATCCATCTCAACATGCCCCAGTCTCTCATGCCAGATAACAGTGCTGCCATTTTCCCTCATCCGATCAGCATAAGAACTTGTCAATAACACAAAAAAGTCCTTCACCCTTCTCCCAACATGAGTGATGTCAACCTTCACCGCTGACATATTTTGGAGAAACTCTACTTTTGTTGGGCCGAACAGAACATGATACCCAACATCGACAACGTTGGTCACAGAGAAGAGGTTCTTCTTCATTCCCGGCACATGATAAACACTCCTCAAAGTGAGTGGACCTTTATCACTGCCTAAAGAAAACACACCCTCCTTCTCGACTGCATGAACAATGTCATCAGCAGTAATAGTAGTGTCATTACCTGAGTACGCCAGCAGAGAAGAGAACTTTGACTCGTCCCCGGTGAGGTGATGACCGCACCCTGAGTCCATGATCCAGTCCTACTGATAGTTGATGGTGGATAATACGCAAACACACGTGCCTGTTATGAAAGCATTCTCCCATCCACCTTCCTCAACTCTAGTTCATCTCCTTCCTTTCCTCCAGCATGCTTTGGATGGAGATTGACCTTGCAGTATTTCTTGAAGTGACCAGGCTTGTTGCACATGTAGCACCTTGGCCCTTCCTTTTTCCTTCCACCCCGCTTAGGAGCATAGCTCTTCTCTTGCTGATATGAGTTTGAAGGACCATCACTAGCAGATGACTTCTTCTTCTTCTCTCACCTCTTCTTCTTTACTAAGAAGAGAACCCGACTATCTCCTCCAAAGATATATATACTTTAGTCATCTGTCTTACTAAGCTCTCTTGCGAAGCAAGCAGATTCTCTAGCTCAAGCAAAAATGGATGAATGCCCCAGCCCTGCACTGACGTAACAAAGGCCGCATATTCCTTCAATAGCTCGTGAATAATGTGTCTTTCAGCTTCGCCTCTGAGATGGGCTCATCCATGTCCAATGCTGAAATCTCATCGTAGAGGTTCTTCATCTTCAAGAAGAAGGGTGATGTGGACAGTTCTCCATGATTGGCTTACACCAACTCATTCTTCAAGAACTTTAGCCGCGCTACATTTTTCTTGTGGAACAACCTGACCACGGAAGTCCAAATCTCAGCACTGACCGACATCCAATGATGTGGTCGAAATGTTCTGATGAGATCACCTGCTTTAGAGTGAACTTAGCCTCATCATTTGTTCTCCTCCAAGCTCTCACCGCTTCAGTATTCCCAGTGGGAACTGTCACCTCTTGCCCATCATCTCCACCGACTACTTCCCAAAGGTCCTCACATAGAAGATAACTCTTTATGCAAGACTTTCACTTCTTAAAGTTAGTCTGCGTCAAGAGATCAATACCAAGTCCTCTTGTGAAACCTCTTTCCATTGCTATAACACTGGTTACTTGACTTCCAGAAGAAAAATCAAGCTCTATGGCTGATCATTGCTCAAATTTTTGTCCCTCTGATACCATGCAAAATTTTTCTAGAAGCGGGAAAGATCGCAGGAACACTCAATCATACCAAACTCAAATAAACGAGCACAATAGAAGGAAAGAAAAACTTGTATTATCAATTTTTTACAACACATACATTGTGAGGCATGATTCGCAAATGCACCCGATGGAAACAAAAATATACAAGCAAGAGTAAACGGGCGGACTGATAACAGTAACCGCCAAAACCGCTTACCACAAAAGTTGTTCGGTGAAGCCGCCAAGTCTCCAAACTGCAACTTAGCTGCGTGGACTCCCCGTTATTGAATGCTGAAGAAACCTGTCCGCACCTGCAAGCCGCCTGACCGCAAGGTCACCTAGCTACCAGAACCACGAACAGTGCTGTTGTTGAACTGAACAGAGTCAAACCGCCAGAGGCGGACTGACTTATTGAACGGGGAAAACTTTGCCAAAGAGAACCGTCTGGACGCTAGTCGCGACCAGCGCAGCTCACAGACTGTTATCCGCTAAGCCGCACTGAACTCTGACTGTTGTAAGAACCAAGTCCCTGGTCGCCCAGTGATAGCCACACAATCTACAATACAACCAAACCTGTTACTTTCTTGAAGTCGCGTCGTTAATAAAACCAGATCGCGAGTTTTAACCTAAGCTTCAAATCTTACCGTTCACGTTGTAAATGACGAGCCTGAGACCCTTATTTATAGGCAAGCGAAGGGAGTGAAGTCACCGTCCAGGCGATAGGGTAACCACTCATTAGCGTGCAGCTAGCCGCACCAGAACGCACAAGAGTGCAGAGACAAAAACAAACCTCCAAGACAATCTGTAAGTCACTGCTAACTCCACATCCAGTCCGCGCAAAACATGCGAACTCAGCGAACTAGATAACAATCATACTTGGCACATTACGGTGACCAAGTCCAAACCTTCAGCGGCCACTAGCTGAACCTGACAAGAACTCAACACAGGAGAACTCTGCAATCTGTGAGCACAACATCAGGTGGACTCCACAATCAGCGATAACACGTGCAGACTCAACACAGATGGACTCCGCAATCCGCGAGCTCAACACCAGCCAGGCAACCAGCCATAACAGCGGACACCACAGTTCCTAGAACCAGAACGCGCCGGTCTCGGAGAACTCCAGATGAGTCTGCAAGCACAAAATCATGTCAGACACGACGAACTCCAGATGAGTCCGCCACACCCGCAGTTAGACATTTTTAACTGCCCTGTTACAAACCTGAGAACTTGCTGAGACAAACCGCAGAACACTAGCCGAACTGACTAGTCCGCCAACTGCCGACCGCACGGTCTGCCCGGTCAGACCGCAACTTTCACTTCAACAAATTCAACACTTCATGCTCTTTTCTTACGCACTGGTCATCTCCTTTGTCGAAATCACCAACAACGCCTTCGAGCCATCGTTGATGATGGCCAAGTGCGATCCCCACAATGGAATGTACATGGCATGCTCACTCATGTATCGCGGCGATGTCGTCCACAAGCACGTGAATGCTGCCGTGGCAACTATCAAGACCAAGCACACGATTCAAGTGCGGGATCAACTACTACACGCCAATGGTGATGCCGTGAGGCGACCTCGCGAGCGTGCAGAGGGCAGTGTGCCATTTTGAAAACTACCAATCATATAATAAATAGAGACGCGTAAAAAGCAGCCTGCATATATTAAGAATAATAAACTTTGACAGTTGTTATTCGCAAACCATAAACGACTATTCATAAAATAATTTATAAATCACTATCAGTAGACTAAGGCTCCGTTTGGGGGGACTTATTTTCACCGGTCAAGCGGTCACGACCGCATGTACCGGACCTTAATTAAGTCCCGGTTCATGCGGTCGTGACCGCTTGACCTGAAAATAAGTCCCCCAAACGGAGCCTAAGTTTTAACTTTAACAATCAATGTATTCTTCTAATGAATAGTGCCCGACAATAATTAAAAAGTAATTGTTATGAGCAAACCTTTTTGGATACGTGCAAACCAACTTTTAAAATAAAATTTCTAAACAATTATTTTAAATGTTACAGTAAAATTGATAGGGGCAATCCATTTCCCCATCATATCGACAAAAGCGAGCCATACGTGACGATACCGCCACCACCGCCGACGCCTCTCTCTTCACCGCCGCCAACGCTGCCGTCGCCGCTGCCGTCGACACCGCCGCCAACGCCAACACCGCCGCAAACACCTACCGCAAGCCATACACGATGACACCTACCACACATCCTCGCTTCTGATCACTGCGGGAGCTCCAAATTTATTTGCATCGGACATTCTCGCTCATCTTCAGCTCCTTTGATCGGAAGCAAGCCATAAATTTAAACTTTTCTTTTCGTATTTCTCGTTTTCATATTTTGTTATCTTATTTCTCCAGCGAAGAAAAAAAACGTCGAAAAGTTGTACTCATTATTAAAAGAAAATTTTTACGATGAATTTAAAATTTTTATAATACGTTAAATATGATAATATTGTTGCTAAACTATTTGTTCATATTTTGCTAAAGAATTTTTAAAAAAATTATATTGGTTTGCACGTTACAATTTGGTTTGCACATGTAAATTTTTGGTTTATCCGTAAAATTGGTTTGCACCTATCCAAAATTAGTTTGTCCATAACAATCACCTAAAAAACATTTACTAACATTTTGAATCAATACCGGAGACAAAATTGTGAAATTCACGCCAAAATAGATAAATTCGTGTCAAAACGGTGAAATTCACGTCAAAATAGTGAAATTCATATCAAAATAGTGAAATTCAAGTCAAATTATTGGAATGAAGTCGTCGCCATAGAATCAAAAAGTTGTCGGAAAAATTCTTTCATTGTTAGACCTTCCTTGACAGATAAACACATAAATTACTAAAGTCTAAAATTGATTTGCGAATATTAATTATTAAATATGCAAAATTTGGTCCGCCGCCAAATAATATCCAAGTCTGGGTGCTCAGGGTTTTCGCTAATTTGTAAAGCTAGGGTTTTCGCTTCATCGGCCAAATTTCAGATGACGGTAAAATGGTAGCTCTTCTCCGCCCCAATTCCGATTCCCGGCGACTCATTATACTAAAATCTTCATCACTGATTGTGCGCTGGCAGGCTGATGCACTGGCAGCCGAAGCCGGGGACGACGCTGAGCACGCAGATCCTCGCGGAGGCGTGCCAGTGCGTGGAAACCCTAGGCGGCCAGAAGGACGGCCGGTGGAGATCGGTCCTGACGTTTTACCGGCCGATGCAGCGGGACGCCAACGTCCCCGTAGAGCACCCGCGCGATTTCCTTGGCCTCTCGCTCCAGGAGCAGCCTGCAAAGTACTACTTCATCCTCCGCTCCAATCGCATGGTGGTGGAGGCTGACGCCTCTATCCAGGTCGTCATGGAGAAGTTGCAGTCTTACAAGGCTAGGGTCATCCTCAACTTTGAGGTCAGTCTTAGAGTTCGTTTGGTGCCGTGGTGGCAGTCGCGAACGCTGTGGTCATGAACAGAAAAATCGAGTAATTGACAAGAGTCACCCTCAAAATGTTGGGTTTTGGCAAAGTGCACCTCAAATTATTAAATATTGCAAAATGCATCTCAAATTAAAAAAAAGGCTAGCACTTTACATCCTTGTGGGGTGCATTTTTCCAATCTTTTTCTAATTGGGGGTGTATTTTACAATATTTAACAATTTGTGGTGCATTTTTCTAAAATTTTGTAATTGGGTGCATCTTGCCGATTACTCCAAAAAATCCTGTATTTTATGCTCAAAACTAGTTTATTTTCTTGGTAGCAGTTATAACTTTTGTCTTGCCAAACATACATTCCATGATAATGACGTTTTTGACTAAACTCACCAAAACAAATAAACTGCGCCAAAGAAAACCTTAGCCCCCCTCTCATATTCTATATCTTCATGCGTGTTTAAAAAACTTGGTTACTTTTTACTCCCGCAGTTGAAATCACCAAGATTCTTTAGAGCATGAGGGTCCTTAATTATATTCCCATTTTGGATTTTGGGAAATTTTCCTAGTAGGGGGACCTGATATACTAGTCCTAATAGGTTTTGACCATTGTCATCCATCCTTTTTTTGTTTTTTATGTGATGTAAGTATAATTTCTAGAGTCTCTTAAGCTGCATTTGTTTCACATATTTTGATTGAAAGGAATTGATTTTGATCTAAAACTAAAAACTCATAGATTTTGGTTTTGAGCAAAAACTTAATTCTTGTGTTTATTTGCAGGATGATTTTCAGGCACAAGTAATAAAATAACATTCCACTTAAAAATAAAATGGCAGTAGACAAAATAATATAAATTTTCATTTGTTGCTTGAATGATATCATGAATTCACTTAAAAATATCTTCTTTGTGCCCATGGTACTCATGAAACATTGTTATACCCAAAGTATCTCTGAATATTGTCCATTCATTTGTCGCTTGAATGAGTTCAACGATATCGTCATATTCAAAGAAAAAAAAAGAAAGAAACCATTGTTAAAGCCTCACATTGCAAATCCAAGAAAAAAATTATATTAGGGTTTCAGTTTATAAGGAACTCCAAAAGGAGGAAACAAGATGGTCGGAGCAGCTCGGCCGCTGGAACGCCGATGGAAGTTGTGAGAGCAAGAAGAAGGGAGGAAGAACTGAGTCGCGCGCGCTTCTATCGGGTAAAACCAGGGGGGAGAAGGGTTTTGGTTCAAGTTCTTTTTTGAAGGGGCCAAAACTATGGCTTGGGTAGAAAACCAATTCCTGCGATAAAAAAGTCCAAACAAACACTCAGTGTTGGAATTGGAAATAAATACAGCCTTACTGGATAGACTGAATTTTTTACCTAGTGGTTGTACATACAAAAGTTAATGTTGGACTCCCTACCATTACAATATAGAGATCTTGATGGGGATCATAGTTCTTGGGCGAGTCAACCCGTATCGGAGCCCGTTCGGGCTTACACTCATAGGAGGAGTTGGGATTATCGTATGAACGATCCAAGACCACAATCGCGTTTGGAGCATTGACGCAATATTTCTTATATATTTTCATATTATAATGTACACTGTTACGTATATTTATTGTGTATTTCGTGCTGACATATCATAGTTGTCCGTTGTTTTATTTTTATCCTATAAGTATGGGAATTGGAGTTGAATTCATCAAAAATTGCAGTATTTAATGTGCATTTGTTTTACTTTAAGCTGCATCTCCTAGCCGACGTCAAGGTTCCTCTGGCTTTGAACCGCAACCTGACATGTCTACCCTTAGGGTTACTCTCCCACCTGAGACTACTAGACCATTTAGTTATGATTGCACAAAAACGACACCTCAGGCCACAACTATAAGATTACCTCATTCTGATGATATTCAGTGCGTTATCTGCTTGGATAGAGGACATGTACATTACCCTATAAGAAGTCTACTCCTCATTGGTGAGAATGAGTCTACTCCTAACCCAATAGTGTACAATGAGGGAGATAGCGTCGTTACTGTTGAAGTTGTTTCTAAAAGCGACACAAGTAGAACGCTAGAGTTATGCATGATGGAGCGTCAATTTTCGACAACCATTCTTGACAGGGTGAGATTCCGTTGAGCTGCTCACTTACTAGTACAAGATCCTTGACATTTATTCAAGTCATATCTCTAACAGCTCATTCGGCACAAGGGAATTGGAATTATGGTATTCATAATTCAATTTCTGTGTTTGGATGAAGGGAGTTAATGCGGAATTCAAATGGGCTATTTCCAAGGGTTTTGATAAAAGCTACGCCCAATTCATAGGGTTAAATCGCGGAATTCGTGGATTTCAGGGGAGCCCTATCCCGACAAATCGCGAGCAATTCTTGCTCCTTCGTTGGATCTCATCTTGTTGAGGTAAGTCTTACACATGCCTCCTCTTTCTTCTTCCTCTTCTTCTCCTTTTTCCTTGTCAAAACATATGTAGTTCGTGCGGTTAGGCGGTCAGCTTTGGCGGATAGGTATTGGCGGTCTTGCGGACAGATTTGGTGGATAGTACTAACAGATAGTATGTAGTAGCGATCTGTCCTTGACAGCTTGGCAGTATTGGAGTCGGTCAGAACCTGTGCTGTTAGGCGGTCTGGTGGTTAGCACTAGCAGACAGGAATGTCGGGTAGATAGACCGGTCTGGCAGTCTGTCGATGTTTCTAAGATAGTTGTGCGGACTGCTGAGGTCAAATCCAATTGACGGTCAGGCGGTTAGCACCTGCCTAACCACATGAGATACTTCGATATTCTTACCGTAGCTGTGCTCCTTGTTGATCATCAGAATCCAGACCGCAGTTGGTCTTCGCTGTTCTCAAGCTTCTCTTATGTTCTGGCGGTTAGACTTTATCTAACCGCAGACCGTAGCTTTATCCGTCGCTTAGATTGTGCTAACCGCTGCTATTGTTCTGGAAGTAGACAACTCCTCAGTAGAGGCGGACATACGACATGCTAGTATAGAGTTCTGTAGTTGTACAACTAGTTGTTTTCTAACCACTTGTTTTGAGCGGTTAAGATTTTGTGTAACCTCCTAGTCGCTTGTGACAGACGTTGTTTATTATCTCTCTTGTTTTCTCTCTCTTCCTCCTTTTTCTATAAATAGAGGGGCATACCCATGTATTATGTAACTTTTTGCAGCAATAAAATTCTGTTGTTTACCTGTTTTTCTCACATGGTATCAGAGCTCTCGGTCCAGTTGCTCCGGTTTCTGGTTTTTGGGCAAGCCATAGTGTAAACAGTTACTTTTTCTTTAACCTCCTCCTCCTCTTCTTCTCTCTTACCGCGTTTTTCTTAGTCGCAGTCTCCTTTTCTTCTCTCTTGTCGCGGTTTTCTTAACCGCGGTCTTCTCTTCTTTTTCGCTGTTTATTTTTTTCACCGCGCTCTCCTCTTCTTCCCTCCCGCCCTCCCTTTGCTTGTCGCTCTTCCCGCGACTTGCTTTCTTCTTGACCTCTCGCTTTCTTCGCGCGGTCTCTTTGTTGTCCGCGCCGTCTTGCTTCACCACGGTTTCTTCCCTTAACCGCGGTCTCCTTCTCTTTTCTGACCTCTTTCTCTAACCGGGCGGTTAGAATATCTCTGTCGGTCCTCTTTTTCCGCGCGGCTTGTCGTCTGTGTCCGCGCGACTTTTCTTCTTTAACCACACGACTTGCCTCTTCTTCTCGGCTTCTCTTCTTTAACCGCACGACTTCTCTTTTTTAACCTCGCGGTTTGCCTCTTCTTTCTATGGAGAACTCAGACTTCTCATCCTCTCCTCTATCCGCTCCTCTAGTTCTACCCGCTCCTGTCTCTGCCTTTGACAATCTGGGTACTTGCTCCAAACTCACTGGACCGAATTACCTCGATTGGAGTGTTTCATTTGTTTTTCTACTGTGCTCTCAGCATAAGCGTCATTATCTCACTGATGACCCTCTTGCCTATGGGTCTGCCGCTTTTGACGATTGAGATGCTAGTGATGCTATGGTTAGACCGTGACTTGCCAACCGTTTGTCTGATGAGTGTCTTCTCGTCATTTGACATGATGCGATGGTTAAGCCTACTTGAAATCATCTTGCTGCCCTTTACTTCAAAGGAGCTCAAACTTCCCGCATATATACGTTGTATGCGGATCTTTTTGCTCGACCTGTCATGAATCCTGTCTGCTGCCTATCAGGAAGTGCATGCTCTTGGCGCTGAGTTTCTTCAACATCGCCCCTTTTCTACTGATCTTACCGAGCAACATACGCACTTTCAGGAGCTTCTGGTTGTCTGTTATTTGCTTCGCTTGCCTGACTCTTATGATGTGATTCTGCAGCAAATTCTTGGAGAAGTTGATACCCCTACTCTGGATGCTACTGCCGCGCGTATTTCAGCTGTTACTACTCTACTCCAGCAACCTTTGCTTGCCTCTCCACCTTCTTCTGACACTGTAGCTCATCGGGACCGTCTTGATATTCTCAGTGGTTGTGGAGACCGCTCTGGTGGTCGTGGCTTCTCTAGATATCTTTGTTCTCACTGTGACAAGACTGGTCACCTTGTTGATCGCTGCTGGGTAAAACATCATCTTCTTCGCCCTGCTCCGGGAGCTACTACTTCAAAGAAGTCCACTTCTTTTGCTACCTCTTCAGGTAGTGCTAATGTGGCCACTACGGGTAGGTGACTTATTGATTATGGTGCTACGAATTATATGACAGACAATCCTCGTCTCTTCTCTCGGCTGGTCAAACATAAACGATTACCTTTATTTTTTATTGCTGACGGTTCTCCGTCTCCTGTGTGTGGCTCCGGAGTAGTGCATGCTACTCCTTCTCTTCACCTTGCAGACACTCTACGTCCCAATTTTTTCGTGCAATCTACTTTCTGTTACATCTGTATGTAAACAGCTAAATTGCAGGGCTATTTTTACACCATCTACTTGCTCATTTCAGGATCCTCAGTCCAAGGAGACGATTGCTATTGAGACTGAAAGTGGTGGCTTGTTCTATCTCGACAATGCGTCTGCCTTTTCTACCTCCACTACTCTTCTACGATGACATCTTCGCCTTGGACATCCTCCTCCTCGTCTTCTTTACTAACTCTTCCTTAATCTACCGTGGGGAGACTTCTCTCAGTTGTGAAGACTGCCAACTTGGCAAACACCATCGTACATCTTTCCCAGCAAAGCAATGCTGTAGTTCTTCTCGTCCTTTTGAGTCTGTCCATTCTTACATTTGGGGACCTGCTCCGACCCGGTCTGTTGGGCAGGGTAGTATGTATTTTGTTATTTTCGTTGTTGATTTTTCTAGATATACTTGGTTGTACTTAATGAAAGAGCGTTCTGAACTATTTTTTATTTTCAGTACGTTTTATAATAAGGTGTGTAATCAGTTTGATACTTATGTTAAAATTATACGTACCGTAATGCCAAAGAATACCTTAGTCATCAATTCTCTGCGTTTTGTATGCATCATGACATTATACATTAGACTAGTTGTCCTTACACCTCCCAACAGAATGAAGTTGCTGAACGCAAGAACCACCATCTTCTTGATGTAGCTCGTTCTCTTCTTACTTATATGAGTGTACCCCGGTCCTATTGGGGACATGATGTTCTTCTTTCTTGCTAGCTCATCAACTGAATCCCTTCTTCTGCTCTAAACGACAAAACTCCTTTCTCCATTCTGTATCCTGATGCAACACTGTTTCCTTTACCCCTACGTATTTTCAGATGCACAGCGTTTGTTCACTCTCCCTCTCCAAGGCGTGACAAACTCTCTCCTCGCTCAGTTAAGTGCATTTTTCTGGGCTACTGTCCGACACAAAGGATATCGGTGTTATGATCCTTTTCTCCGGAAACAATATGTTTCTGTAGACGTCACTCTTTTGAAGATACTCCTTACTTTTCCCGCACTACTCCGCTTCCACCTTCTGATGACCCTTCTTCTCTACCCATTGTCTCTGCTCCTCCACCTTAACTAGTGTCTCTCCCTTCACCAACCATCTTCGAGTCTCCTCCTTCTCCTGATTCTACTTCTCTCCCTGATCCACCACTGACAGTTCCCGGGCCAGCAGTCGCTCCAACAGAAGGATCTGATGCTCCAACATAAACATATCTTGATCTGCCAATTGCTCTTCAAAAAGGTGTCCGGACATGCACTCAACATCCTATTCATGATTTTGTTTCCTATGCTCGACTATCCACTTCCTTCAAAAGCTTTGCTCTCGCTCTCTCAACAAATCTCCTCCCGACTATCTATCAAGAGACTCTTGTTTTTCCTCATTGGAAAGCTGTCATGGATGAAAAAAAATGAAAACTCTGACTCTTGTCCCTACCCCTTCAGGTGCTGATATGGTTGACTGTCGCTGGGTGACTGGGTCTTTGTAATCAAATTTCTTCCTGATGGTACAATTGATCATTACAAGGCTCGGCTTGTCGCCAAGGGTTTTACTTAGACTTACAGTGTGGATTTCTTTCGCACTTTCTCTCCTGTTACTCCGATTATTACAATCCGCGTTCTTTTCTTTGTGACTATTAATAGAGACAGAGATGTCTCAGTTGGATGTCAAAAATGTCTCTTTTTATGGTGATTTATATGAGACTGTCTATATGGAGCAACCTCCTGGGTATGTTGCTCAGGGGGAGTCTCAGGTCTGTAAGTTAAGAAAGGCAATCTATGACCTTAAACAAAGTCTGAGAGCTTGCTTTGAGAAGTTCAGCGAGGTTATTTCTGTTGTTAGGTTTACTCGAAATGTTGCAGATCACTCTCTGTTCATTCGCAAGACCCAGACTGACCTAGTTGTTGTTGCAGTTTATGTGAATGACATTTTTCTTACATGTGATGATGAAGACATTGACCTGGCAAAGAAACATCTTCTTAAGTATTTTGTTACAAAAGATATGAGATCTCCCAAGTACTTTCATAGGATTGAGATCTCCCGAAAGCCCAATTCTGTAGTTTTTTCACAGCGGAAGTATGCCTTGGATCTTTTGAAAGAGACAGGTCTTCTTGGAGCTAAACCTGCTCGGTGTCCAATGAGTGTTGGTGATGACAAGTGCTAGAATGCGGATTCACCTTTCCTTGAAGATGTTACCAGATATAGACGGTTTGTTGGAAAACTCATTTATCTGGCTGTTACAAGACCAGATATCTGTTATGCTGTAGGAAGGGTGAGCCAATTTATGCAAGCTCCTAAGGAGTGTCATATTCAATCAACTCCAAAAATCTTGCAATATGTGAAAGGAGCTCCAGGAAAAGGACTTCTATTTCAGAAGAATGGTCATTTGAGAATTGAAGCTTATTCTAATGCTAGCTATGCAGATGATAAGAAAGATAGAAAATCCACGTTTGGGTTATGTACCTTCGTTGGAGGGAATCTGGTCAGCTGGAAGAGTAAAAAAAAGACTGTAGTTTCCAGGTCAAGTGCCGAAGTCAAATACAGAAGCTTGACCTTGACTACCTGTGAGCTGAAGTGGTTGCAGACACTTATTGCTTGATTTGAGAGAAGTTTATGATCATCCTCTGTCAATGTTCTGTGACAACAAAACAACTATATATATTTTGAAGAATCCAGTTTTTCATGAAATGACAAAGCATATTGAAGTTGACTAATATTTCATCAGAGAAGAAATGTTGAAGAATTAGATCTGCACTCTGTTTGTCACCTCTGATAAAAAACTTGCCGATGTCTTTTCCAAACCCAATGTATTCTTTTTCAGATGTCTGCAACAAGCTAGACATGGTTGACATATATGCTCCAACTTGAGGGGGAGTGTCAAAACATATGTAGTCCAGGCGGTTATGCAGTCAGCTTTGACAGATTGGTATTGGCGGTCTGGAGGACAGATCTGACGGGCTGTACTGGAGGACAAACAGTTTGTAGTAGTAGTCTATCCTTGGCAGCTTGACAGTATTGGAGTCGGTCAGAACTTGTGTTGTTAGGCGGTTTGGCGGCTAGCACTGGCGGACAGGATTGGCGGATAGATAGACCGGTCTGGCGGTTTGGCGATGTTTCTAAGATAGCCATGCTGACTGCTGGGGTCAGATCCAATTGACGGTCAGACGGTTAACACCTGCCTAACCGCATGAGATACTTCTATATTCTTACCGCAGTCGTGCTCCTTGTTGATCATCAGAGTCCAGACCGCAGTTGGTGTTCGCTGTTCTCAAGCTTCTCTTATATTCTAGCGGTTAGAATTTATCTAACCGCAGACCGCAGCTTTATCCGTCGGTTAGATTGTGCTAACCGCTGCTATTGTTCTGGAAGCAGGCAACTGCTCAGTAGAGGCGGATAGACGACCAACTAGCATAGAGTTCTGTAGTTGTTCAGCTAATTGTTTTTTAACCGCTTGTTCTGAGCGGTTAAGGTTTTGTGTAACCGCCTAGTCGCTTGTGACAGACGTTTATTCTCTTTCTTCCCCCCTTTTTCTATAAATGGGGGGGGGGGGGGGGCATATCCATGTATTATATAACTTTTTGTAGCAATAAAATTTTGTTATTTATATGTTTTCGCACATTCCTCCTTCTTCCCTTCCTCTTCTCCCTCCTCTCATTCAGTCATTCCACTTGGTTGCAGTTCAGCCCCCGGTCTCTTCTTCTTGATTTTTTCTTCCCCTCTTCTTCCTTCTCTTATGAGTAACTTATTCTGATATTCCTTGTACCCGTTCTGGTGATCCATCTGTTGAGTTTTCCTATATGAGAGGCATTCGTTCTTGTGTCAATGTCTTGCCCTGTGTGACCTGATGAGTTTTCTCATCTAAGAGATATTTGACACATCATAGAGTTGTACTTTAGTGTCAGTGTCTTCAATGACGATCAGAGTGTTTGCTTCTCTCGACAAAATTTTTTCACCGAACCAAAAGAGCCTCTAGATAAACCACCCCTTGTTAGGAACATCGACTGCACTGTAAAGTCTACGCTTAGTGAGTCTGTGGGTCGATCATTTATGATTTGCTTATCATACTACAACATAAAATTATTTTAAATAATGAAAAATTTAGAACTTGTGGGAATAATCACATGAAAGATCAAATTTTCAATGAAGGTCATTGGATGATAGTTCACACAAGAGCTGTAGGGTTCCTCTTGGGAACTGCTATGAATTTGAGTGCTATGCGAATATGTATATACTTTATCTCTAGTAAAATTGAGTCAGATTCTTATGAGCTGGATTTCACTAGGAATATTAGTAGTTAACCTGTATTTGATGTAGAGGATTTGATTGTAAATAACGAGCCATTTTGGACCCTTCAACTTGACACTCTAGTACAATATCTGATATACCTTCAACCTATCTTCGACCTTCAGTTCACCGCAACTTTACCCTCCACCTTTACAATGCTCGCATCATTTGTGGGACCTTCAACAGCTTCAGCTGCCGACGACCTTCAGTGGAAACGATACCTGCAAGAAGTTACAAGATCGATGTGCAGAATTTATTTATCTGCTTCCATTTTTGTCTGGCCTACATCGGGAGCATGATAGTATCAATTCATCGGAGATGAATGCTTCTGAGCCGGGAAGAATTATGTAGATTCGTCACGACCCATTTGATCGATTTAGGCCATCGACGGTTGATGGATTGTCGGATTGACAATTATACACTATCATTATGTTTTTTGCAATTTTCATTTTTATCGGTACCTTTTATATTTTGGGAGTTGTATTTTGAGAGTAAAGGTAAATAATCCGTTCGTGCAATCTGAGAAGTTGAATTCATTTACCTGGATTCCTCTCCAACATATAATGTTAGAATTTAGGTCATGCGTCGATGGTTATTCTATGAAATTATAATCATTTGATCACCGCACTTAGGTGCTGAAGCCCGATATCCCTGCTGCCAGCTCCATGGACTACTCTTGTAGTCGCCTCCACTTGATATCGCATCTCCGGTGACCTCCCCACCATCCTTGAGTTTTCCCCCTCCACTAGGAGTGTGCATAAAAAACCGAAACCGAACCGATCATGCCAAACCGATTTTCGGACCTAACCGATCGGTTTGGTTCGGTTTCGGTTTTGGGGGGGGGGGGCTGAAAACCGACATCGTTTTGGTTCGGTTTGTTAGTTGGGTAAACCAAAAAAACCGAACCTAATTTTTAGAGAGCAAAAACTATTAGCAAAAATAATATATTATAATTATGTTTGGATCAAGACATTCAAATTCTTCGTCCTAGGTGACAACAACTAACACTAAATATGTTGTACTTATTATTTCCATTTTGAATGAATTTTTGAACTAATTGTCTTAATTGAACTAGTTAATATAAATGTTATTATATATGTTCCCCGAGTTTTCCTTTAAATGGTGATGAGCTTATTTTTTTGGAAAATATATTTTCTAGTTAATCAGACCCCCACTCAATTAGTAGCCGACCATCCAAGAAAACACTAATAAAAACCAATATTTTTTGAATACAAGGTTTTAAATTTCCCGGAAAACCGAACCGATGTTAAAAAACCGAACCAAACCGAACTGAACCGATCAGTTTCGGTTTTGGGTGTGCAAAAACCGATGCTATTCGGTTCGGTTTCGAATCGCTTGCAGGCCTGCCCTCCACTCGACCCAATTGAGCCCTACAACATAACCCGACCACATCCCGATACTCTTTATCGCATCCATCCACCCTAAACCGCATCCAGTCCTTCGGGACCGCATTTAGCCACCTGGAATCATCTCCATCAGCCCCTCACTGCCAACATTGCTTCTGATGACCATGCTAAAGCCTCCTTATTCCCTCTGACGACCTCTCAACCCCACTACCACTTCCTTCCGCCTTCCCAACCCCTCTAGCCACCCACCAACCCAATAACCCCTCCTCCTTTCCTGCCCCTCCAGCCACTCGCTGGCCCATCTCCAGTCTATCCAGCTGTGTGCCTCCCCCTTCTCAGCTCCATACAACCTTGTTGCCCTTTCCCCTTCTCGTTCTCTCCTCTCCCTTCCCCTTCTCTCTTAACTGTAGCACTCCCGAACCCCGGATCCCTCAATCGCAACATTCCCAAGCCATTTCCCCTTATCCCGGAGCTCCCAAAATTCTCAAGCCATAAAATTTTCATTCCATATTTCCCCGGTAATCCCATGTTGGAACCAACACACTGCTCCCGTGATTGTCCCGAGCTCGCCTATCACATATTCAACAGTTGTTACTGATTTCTTGGTGATTCTTTACATTTAGTTTTTATTTCCTCGCAATTTACTGACCTCTTTATTTCTAGAAATATTACGCTTCAAGTTAATTTGACTATTTTATTTCTAGTAGACGTTCATTTCTTATTCACCCCTTTCTTTAAATTTTGTGCTTATGTTGCATCGCATTAGGGCTAGGTTCAGCTGTAGCGTGCATTTTGTTGTATTTCTAGCATGTACTTGTTTGTTCTGTATATTAATGCCTTTCACCATCAATCATCAACATACTCATCCCGACTGTTCATTGCGAGCTTCATTAACACTCATTTCCCATTCACTTCTTTCAAGTGCTATCTCAAGTGTTAAATGCAAACTACACAAATCATCTTATATGGCTTTCATCCATGTTATCTTGGTCTACCCTTTTTCTACCTAATCATTTGACACTTATTCTATCTCCTCTTCTAATTGATTTCTTCTCTAAATTTTATGCCAAACACTCAAATCCATACAATCACCGTCGGCCTAATTAGATTATATATTTTAATAAAATTTAGCTTTTAAGTTTCCATAGTATCTCGCATGGTGCTCTCAGCACACTTCAACCTCACTCTAGAGGTTATATCCTCATCTACGTAAATCCAAATTATTTAAACCTATCGCGCAGATATCTTTGTAACTGTAATAGGATTGACAATTGTTACAATCATCCCTACTAGAATTGCACAAAATGTATTCGTTTTGTTCTACTAACTCGAAGTTCTCTATCTTCTAAACAATATCTCCATGGTTTTCACTTAAATCAATTGATGTCTGTTATGACCTAACTAGGGGAGAAAGAGGAAGTAGGAAGAAGACTAGAAGATTAGGGTTTAGGAGAGGAAGAAGAGAGAGGATACCTGAAAATATTCTTGCTTAACCACCAAGGAGGAGGGGTTGGGTATTTATGCTCCCACCCAACCCCTAGGGCCGGCCGGCCCCATTGGGGCTGAATCCAATGTGGTTCAGCCCCCCATTCTGCTTTATTGTTGGGTTTGGGCTGAACCGGATGGTTCAGCCCGGCTTTCATTCCCGGTCTCCTTCGGTCTTCGCGCGTATTTGAATCCACGGAAACGTAGATCATCCGGGGGCATAACATTCCCCTCCCCATCAAGAAGCACCTTGTCCTCAAGGTGAAAATCAGGATAGCGCTCCCGGAACTCCAAGAGGTCCACCCACGAATTGTGCGTCGCGGGCATCTGCTTCCATTTGACAAGGATCATTGGCCGGTACTCCGTGCCGTGTTTCTTCCATTTGGTCATGAGAACTGCTTCAGGTAAGGGCCGCAATTCGCCGCTGCTGGTAGCCTCAGGTAAGGTAGGAGTGACGAAAATAGTGTTCCCCAGCTTCTTCTTGAGGACGGAGACATGAAAAGTAGGGTGAATGTGTGACCCCTCCGGTAGCGCCAAAGTATAGGCGACGGGTCCGACCCGCCGAATGACTCTGTACGGCCCGTAGTAACGTGGGGCCAGTTTCTGATTGGCCCGACGGGCGACTGAGAGCTGACGATAGGGCTGGAGCTTGAGAAACACCTCATCACCGACCGCAAATTCCCGTTCCGTACGGTGCTTGTCGGCTTGAACCTTCATGCGGTCTTGGGCCGCACGTAAATTGTCGCGGAGAAGAGCCAAGGTCCGATCCCGATCTTGCAGAGCTCGATCGACCGCCGGAAGGGCAGTGCCGGCCGGTTCATAGGAGGACAACGTGGGTGGCGGCCGCCCGTACACCGCCGCGAACGGAGTGAGCCGGCTGGCCGTGTGGTAAGAGGTGTTGTAGCAATACTCGGCCCAATGTAGCCACCTGGTCCACGTGCGGGGTTCATCCATGACAAAGCACCGTAAGTATGTCTCGACCCCTCTGTTGAGTACCTCCGTCTGCCCGTCGGTTTGGGGGTGATTGGCCGTGCTCATGCGTAGTGTGGTACCCTGAAGCCGAAAAAGCTCCGTCCAAAAATGGCTGACAAAAACAGGGTCCCTATCAGAGATGATGGCCCGAGGAAGCCCGTGGAGGCGAACTATCTCTTTGGCGAAGAGGTCAGCCACCGTTTCGCCGGAATATGGGTGGCTCAAAGCCAGGAAGTGGCCGTACTTGGACAATTTATCGACCACGACGAGAATGACTGACTTGCCCTGTGATTTGGGAAGGCCCTCGATGAAGTCCATGGAGACGGTGTCCCAGATCTGGTGTGGGATTTCCAGCGGAGTAAGAAGGCCCGCTGGGGAGATCGTCTCATACTTTTGCCGCTGGCAGACATCGCATTCCCGCACGAACTGCTGAACGTCCCGTTGTAGCCCCTTCCAAAAGACGTTGGCCTTGACCCGTTGTAAGGTTCGATGGATGCCAGCATGACCACCGGTCGGTGAAGCGTGAAACTCCCGAATCATAGTAGTACGCCACGGGGACGTGGCCGGTAGAACGAGCCGACCCTGGTAGTAGAGTCGCGTGCCCAGTAAGTGATAGCCAGCCGCTGTGCCTCGATCCTGCTGCAGTGCTTCAACAATGTCGCGGAGAACTGGGTCCTGGAGAACCTCTGCCTGTATGTCGTCTAAGGAGGCAATCACCGGCCCCGAGATGTGAGTGAGGGAGCTTTCTGGTATCCGAGATAACGCATCGGCCGCCATATTCTCCTTGCCCTTCTTGTAGACAATCTCATAATCATACCCCAGAAGTTTCGTCAGCCACTTCTGCTGCAGCGGGGATGCCAACCGTTGCTCCAGGAAATGCTTCAGACTCTGGTGGTCTGTACGGACCTGGAAGTGCCGTCCCAAAAGATAGGGCCGCCATAGAGCGACCGCGTGAAGTATGACGAGCATCTCCTTCTCGTACGTAGAGAGCCCCAAGGTCCTGGGAGCGAGAGCTTTACTGAAATAAGCAAGTGGCCGACCCTCCTGCATGAGGACCGCGCCGATGCCGACGCCAGATGCATCCGTCTCCACCACAAAATCCTTGGAGAAATCCGGAAGTGCTAACACGGGGGTGATGGTCATGGCCCGTTTGAGGCCATTGAAAGCTTCCTCGGCCTCCGCATGCCATCGGAAGGAATCCTTCTGCAGCAACTGGGTGAGTGGCCGTGCGATCTTCCCGTAGTCCTTGACGAACCGGCGATAGTAGCCGGTCAGCCCCAGAAAGCCTCGTAAGGCCCGGATCGTCGTGGGTAGCGGCCAAGTCACCATGCTTTCAATCTTCCGCGGGTCGGCCCGGACCCCTTGAGCGGAGACCAAATGTCCCAAGTACTCGACCTCCGCCTGCCCAAAAGAGCATTTGGAGCGCTTGACATACAGTTGGTGCTCCCGCAAAATGTGGAACACATGCCGAACGTGCTCCCGATGCTCCTCCCAGCTCCTGCTATAGATCAAAATATCATCAAAGAAAACTAGCACATACCGACGAAGTAGTGGTCGGAAAATCTCGTTCATGACGGCTTGGAAGGTAGATGGGGCGTTGGCCAGACCGAACGACATCACCAGAAACTCATAATGACCGTCGTGAGTACGAAACGCCGTCTTGTGGATGTCTTCGTCCCGCATGCGTATCTGATGGTAGCCGGATCGGAGATCCAGCTTGGTGAAGAGGCTTGCCCCATGCAGTTCGTCCAGCAGCTCCTCGATCATCGGAATGGGAAACTTGTCTTTAATGGTCGAGTGATTCGGTCCCCTGTAGTCGACACAAAACCTCCAGGAGCCATCCTTCTTCTTGACCAAGATGATCGGAGAAGAGAATGCGCTGGTGCTGGGTCGGATGATGCCGGAGGCCATCATCTCACGTACGCTGCGTTCTATCTCCGTCTTCTGAATGTGGGGGTACCGGTATGGACGAATATTCGTCGGGTCTGCTCCGGCCTTCAGCTGAATTTGATGATCTCTGAACCGTGCGAGCGGTAAAGAATGCGGTGCCTGAAAGATGTCGTCAAACAGAACCAATAGATCCTGTCGTCAAACTGAACCAATAGATCCTGCAGTTGCGCTGGTTCCGTTGTTGGCCCAAGAGCCTCGATTCCCCACAACAGGGCCATCATACTACCCTCTTCCTCCATCCTTTGCAGGCTCGTGAGTGATATCTCCTTGAGCGGAGACGTCTGTATCCCCTGTAGGCAATGCTCTGTCCCCAGGTGCGAGAACTCCAACGTCATCTTCTCCCAATCCGTGGTGACCCGCTTGAGCTGGCGGAGCCACTGCACGCCCAACACCATGTCCGACCCCCGAATCGGGAGCAGGTAGACATCCGTCCGGCACACATAGCCCTGTAGTCGTAGCTCCACCCCCTTCAGGACCCCTTCACACCTCAACTTGCTGCCATCGGCCACCATAACCTGGAAGGAAGCCCCCTTGTCGACTGCATGTCCCGCCTTCTGTGCCGCTGCGGTGGTGATAAAATTATGTGTACTCTCGCTGTCTATCAAAATAGTCACCCGCTCGTGCCCCAACTTCCCAGCAATCCGTAACGTAAGTGGGGCTGAACATCCTTCCATTGCCTGGATGGACACCCCAAACTCCGCCAGGTCCAAACCATCCACCTCATCACAGGTAGGGAGCTCTTCCTCGTCATCCTCCTCCCTCAGCATGAATACTTACACCTTTTGGCACCGGTGTCCTGCTGTGTACTTTTCGTCGCAATTGAAACATAGCCCCTTGTCCTTCCTGGCCTGCAGCTCAGGCCACGTCAGGCATGTCACTGTCGGCCGTCCGGCCTGCGGTTGCTCACGCCGCCCCGCTAACGGTGCTGCTGGTGCTGCGGGAGTGCGTGCTCCCCCTCGGTTTCGCTGGCGGTTGCACCGCTCCTCCTGTATCATGGCTAGACTGATGGCGTGGCTCAGACTGTACGACATGTAGGCATGGACCTCATCTCGCAGGTGGTCCTTCAGTCCCGAAATGAAACAACTGAGGAGGGTCTTTTCCCCCCAATTCACCCGATTTGCCAGCCGCTCGAACTCCGTGCGATATTCCGTCACGGTCCCCTTCTGTCGGAGTTTCTGCAAGGTGGCCTCCACGTCCTCGTATTCCAAGGGGCCGAAACGGGCTGTGAATCCCTCTATGAAGTGCGACCACGACGCGTACCCATAGCTTCGCACGAACCATTGTGCCCACTGGTATGCGTCGCCCTCCAAGTGAAACGACGCCAACTGCACCCATTGCTCATTGGGGATCTCTTGGTATGTGAAGAACAACTCGGCCTTTTGTACCCATTCCAGCGCGTCACTACCTCGGAATGTCGGAAAGTTCATCCTCGTACGTTTTGGTTGCATAACAGCCCGCTGGTTCGCTCCTCCATTCCTGCCATATCCTGGCTCTAGCCCTGCTGGCCTGAGTTGTTCGGCCACTGGATTCGGCCTACCATAGTAGTCGTGATAATGTTCCCCTCCGTATCCCCCTCCCATAAGAGGGCCCTCCTCGTCGTCAAAAACGTGTCTGGGAGGATATCCCCGCCATTGTTCGCCTTGCCCCATCCTCGCTGGAGTCCCTAGTACCGGTGGTCTGGGGAGAATCCCATTTCCCGCGCCATTCGGCCCTCCCATGTGCAGCGGCGGCCTCCAAATAGGCTCCTGAGGTCCAAAAGGGCGGCCGGCAGCCACTCCGGCGACTCCACCGCCGGCGGCCACCCCTCCCGGGCCGATCCACCCCCCGGTGACCTGCTGGTGGAGGTTCGGTCCGGATCCGACCCAAGGTCTGGCGGCAGGAGCGCCCGCGCCTGGGCTGCACGGGATCGGCGTCGTCGGCCCCGTAGGGCTCGGGTGTGCCGACGGCCCTGCGTGGCCGGCAGTCCAGCCTGGTTCCGGGTTGGGGCCGTTGTAGGGCATCAGTCCCGGCCCTCCCGTGGTGCCTCCGGCGGAAGACGGTGCCGCGTGCGATGATTCTCCCGATTCCGCCATCTTCCCTCTTAGGGTTTGCGTTAACAGCGCCTTCAACTCATCCAAGCGTCCTTCCATACGTTCTTCTAGATTTTTCGTGGAGGTTTTAACTTGTTCTTTGATCCCGGCCACGGAATCCGCCAAGGCGACGTAGTTCTCTTCGATGGTGGCTAAACGCGCCATCTCCGCCTCCGTACGTGTCACCATTGTCGCAGGAAAGATGCTCTGATACCAAATGTTATGACCTAACTAGGGGAGAAAGAGGAAGTAGGAAGAAGACTAGAAGATTAGGGTTTAGGAGAGGAAGAAGAGAGAGGATACCTGGAAATATTCTTGCTTAACCACCAAGGAGGAGGGGTTGGGTATTTATGCTCCCACCCAACCCCTAGGGCCGGCCGGCCCCATTGGGGCTGAACCCAATGTGGTTCAGCCCCCCATTCTGCTTTATTGTTGGGTTTGGGCTGAACCGGATGGTTCAGCCCGGCTTTCATTCCCGGTCTCCTTCGGTCTTCGCGCGTATTTGAATCCACGGAAACGTAGATCATCCGGGGGCATAACAACGTCTCACCAATTAAAATTGAGATATTCAAAAACATATACACCATGACATCTCACTTTGGATGTCTTTTGAAAGTAAAAAATGAGATGGATTCAATACTGGTCTTTGATGTAAACCTACTATGATGAACTTTGCTGCTTTAATTTTCTTCTTCTTTATAAGGAAATAAAAGTTTCTTAGCCTCACTTATCAATTTTATAGCATTATACAAGTATTCTGCATGTTATTTAGTTTTTGTTCGAGTGTTGGCTTAAAATGGCTACATAATTATCTTTCTTGCATGTAGGGTTTTCAGTATAAACTTGGTGACTTCCAAGTAAGAGTAGGAAAGTGCGTTCCTTCTACATCCGAGGCTTTAAGAGGAATCATGATGGAGGTTTGTTGTTTTGCACCTCTTTGGTACATTGACTTTTCATTTTTCTTTTAAGATATCAGCTTATTCCAGGATCGTTGTTTTGGGTAAGTATTAATGTGCACGCAATAGTCATATATTTTTATCTTACAATTTACTAAAGCTATTATACCTTGTATGTTATTTTGTCCTAGAGGAACCCTTTATTATTCTAAAGGCTATAACTATACTGGTATATTTTTATGTTTGATCTGTTTATTCATTATTATAAACGAATTTGATATACTTTCTGCTTTAAACTTTCTGAACTCTAACCCAAATTGTAACCATATATGAGATATAAGAAAGCGCGCACACACATCTTTCTTCATCTAAGGATGTGTTATGATGCCTTTTTTTAATCATGTTTATGTTTAGTTAATTATAACTTGTTTTTAGGTGTCCTTAAGCAGGGGAGTAATGAAGATTGTTCGCTTCACATTTGAGATACTTACGACATCGACATTTTCGGATCGTCATATGGACTATCAGAGTTCTTGATCGCATCAGGCTCATTTTTATGCATTTTTCATGTATTTGTTTTTATTTTTCACATGTATAAGGAATTAGGACAAGTAATCAGATCGTTCGATTTGAGCCATCAGATCACTTAACCAAATTCCCTCCACCCTATATTATGCTAGCAACCAGTTTTCCTAGGGGATCAAGAGTTACGTTTTTCTAAGAGGAACCGCTCGGTCTTAGGGCCCTGAAGCCCTGTCCCTGCTGGTGCCGACTCCGGGAGGGCCGCACGCTTGCGCCACCGCCAGTCACGACGCCTGCAACTTCCGATGACCCCGCCGGTATCCCGTCTAGTTATCGACGCCCCTTTTGAAGCCCATTGTCACTGTTCCCATCCTCCCCGGCCTCTCCAGCCGCTGAATCCCGCCCTGTTTCAATCTATTGGGCCCATTTAGGATTCTAGTTTAGTCCCACATCTTTTGTATAGTTGTCTTTCTCCCTCTTCTCTCCTATATATTTGTACTCATACTTGTATTTTACAATTTAACAAGGATAGACAAGGTTTGAACCATTCTTCTACATGGTATCCAAGCGATCGATCTTCCTCTGAGCGGATACCTCTTTTGTGACTGCTGCTATCCACTCTCCTCTGAGTGGGTACGTTTTGTGTGACCGCTGCTATCCGCTCGGCCTCTTTTATCCGCTACTCACGGTTTCTCTTCTCCTACCCGCTTCTCGTCTTCCGTGGCTCCACATCACTTCTTCTCTTCCTTCCCGTTGGATTTTATAACTTCTCCTCCCTGCCTAGTGGGATCCCCCATCCCTCTTTCTCACTGGTCACTGCCTCTAGCCGCTGCAGATTCATCTAGCCGCTATGGCCTTTTCTCCTCAAATCGCGGATTGCTCTCCCGCGGAATCTTCTTGTCACACAGTCTTCTAACCGCAACCCTCTCTACTCGCAACTGCCTTGTCGGCTAGTCGCTTGTGTTGTGCGCTAGCTGCTTGTGTTGTCCGCTAGGCGCTCTATGCCTTTTAACCACCACGGGTTCTCCTTTCTAACCGCTTGTGTTTTCCTTTCTAACCGCTTGTGTTCTCCTTTCTAACCGCTTGTGTTCTCCTTTCTAACCGCGCGACTAATCAGTTAAAACCGCTGCGGCCTTCCTTAGCCTCTTTTCTGCTATCCGCGGTTAAGCTCCTTCTAACCGCTGGTCCCCTCGTGTTAGTCGTTGCGCTCTTGCGGTGTCTCTTCTCGCGGATTGCGGTGTCTCTTCTCGCGGATTGCGGTGTCTAGTTGTCCGCCTAGCCGCTGTGCTTCTGTTCGCCTTGCCGCTGGTTCTTCTAATCGCTGCAGGCGCTGCTAGCCGTTCCTCGATCTTGCTTGCCGCTGCTTCTGTCTGCTCGGCTTCTCGCGTATTATCGACATCTTCTCGCGGCTTGCGGTCTCTCTGCCTCGCCGCTGAGTCTTGGCCTGTTGTGCTTCTAACCGCAGCTCTGCTAAGTCGCTGGTGTGCTCTCATCTTGCCGCTGCGGGCTGCCTTCTTAACCGTTGCGGGTCTCCCTACTATTTTATACCTGTTGTTTCTATCCACTGCGGGCCCTCCTTCCTACCGCTGGTGTGATCTTGTCTTGCCGATGCGGTCTCTTTTCTAGCCGCTGAGATCTCTTTTCTAGCCGCTGGTGTGGTCTCGCCTTGCCGTTGCCTTCGTAATCGCTGCAGTCTCTTTTCTATCCGCCTCTCCTCTATCCGGAGCACCTCTTTCCAGTATCCTTCCTACCCGCTCTAGCCACACCAATCCTTGCCATCCGTTTATGGGTTTCGAGGATTCCAATGCTTCTGCTCTTCCTGCTCGTGTTGCGGCTCCGGTTCCCGGGCTTCGTGATGAACTCTGAATTACCACTATCTCCCTCTGCGGGAAGCGAAATTTCGTGGAGTGGATGCACTCTGTTCGTTGAGTATTGCAAACAAAAGGCCTTCTTTATCACTTGACCCGTGTTACTCCTACTGCCCCCACCGATGAGTGACTTCGTGATGATGGTCGGGTGCAGTCTTGGCTACTCAACTCCATGGAGACCGAGCCCTACAGGATGACTATGTATCATGAAACGACAAAGGCAATATGGAAGAAGCTCCACTCCTACTCTAGGCAGAATAGTCTTCAACACTTGTTTGACATCATCTCGGATCTTCAAAACCTTGATCCCGGGGCTCCCGACGATATGATCTCCTTTGTTGCTAAAGCCAAGACCCTGGTTGAGGCCTGGATCCAGCATCAGCCTCCTCCTACAGATCTTACTACTCATCGGGGCCAGAAATAAGCGGTCGAGATTGCGACGGTGATGTCCCGAGTTCCTTCTCACATGCACAGTGTTCGGGCCCAGATTCTCTCTTCTATTACCACTCCTCTGTCAGATGTGTGCACTATGCTTCTGAAGGTTACACCGCCACAGGATGCTCTTGTGAATCTCTCTCCAGCTCTTCTATAACAACCTACACCTGCTCCGCCAGCTCGAGGTTCCTCGCCCCGTGGGGGATGCAACACGTCTAGGGGATGTGGCCGGTTTGGCAGATCTACTTTTAAGTGGACATATTGCGGTCAGGATGGTCATCTTGAGGCCACCTGCTATCACAAACATGGCCTGCTTCCACATCTTGCTGCTCCTGTTATTGTTGACCCTCCCACAGATTCTGCAGCCTCTGCTCGAGAAGACATTAATGCTTTATGCACTCAGTTCCAACAACTACAGAGGGGGGGGGGGGGGGGTCTCTCGCTCCTCTGGATCCGTTGCGTCTATTTCCAATGAAGGTATATCTTGTCTTTCACAAGGCTCCCACTGGATTGTGGATTCGGGAGCCACCTACCATATTACTTCGTAGCGCCCTCCGCAATTTTCGATGGCTGCCCACCCCAAGTTCATTATTGTGACTACTGGTGATACCACCCCCGTATCCGGCACTGCTGATATACCTCTCACACCCACTCTCTCTCTTTGTCTTCTGCTCTGCATGTTCCAGGCTCATCATTTAACTTGCTTTTTGTTAGCCGCCTTACTCAAGATTTTAATTGTTGTGTTACCTTCTCACCCTCTACCTTTGCTGTGCAGGATCAGCAAACGCAAAATATCATTGGTAAGGGTCGGTTGTCGAATGAGCTCTACGTTCTCGATGTTTCTCCTTCCGCTCTTTGTCATCTCCACTACTGATTGACATCGTCGTCTTGGGCATGTTCCCCTCCAGATTCTCAATAAAGCTCTTCCGGATGTCTCCCTGCATGAGTTTTCTTGTGAATCTTGTATCTTTGGCAAACAACATCGTATTTCCTTTCATCCTACTCGTACTCGGAGTGATACTCCTCTATCATTAGTGCACTCTGATATTTGGGGACCTTATAAAACCCCTACCTTGTTTGACTATCATTATTTTGTCACTTTTTTTAATGATTGCTCTTAACCTCGTTATACTTACTCCGAGATCGTGTTGAACTGACCTCTACATTTTGTGCATTTCTTATGGAAAATCGTACTCAGTTCAGCTCTCCTTTAAAAATCATTTGCACTGATAATTGATGGGGAACCATCAGATGCACCTGGAGGGGTTCGCCGCAAGGCGGGACCCACGTACATGTATTCACATAGGAAGACTTGATCGGATCGCCGATCGGACTCCGCGGTTGCATCCGGGACGTCGCCGCGAGTCAAAAAACTATATTAGTTTATTTTTTTGAGTTTGTTTTGATGTATTTTAAGGGGCTAACCCACCAGCCAATCATAGCCGTTGATGGGGATGCCCTAGCTTGTCTTTTCTTATAAATAGGAGTGTTAGGGGCTGAATTGACTCATTGTTGGATTTGGAGAAGAAGCATTCCCGGATTCCTGCGATCCTTCCCCGGTGCCGACGCCGTGGAACGCTAGGTGATAACTCCTAGGCCGTCAAACTCCTCCCCAAGGTACACCCTACCCCCACCATCATTTTCCATCTCTCCTCCTCCAGTTTCAGCCACCGAACCCCCCCCCCCCCCCCCCCCCCCCCAAAGGCCAGTGTTTCCCTGCAGTTCCAGCAACCCGACATTTACAACAAAGTCACTGTTCAATTATGAAATTTACTGTTCATACAGTAAAGTTTAATCCCCCCTCCTAGTCCGCCGCCCTCCCCCTCTCTTCATGTACAAGCGCCGGCCTGCTGCCAGCCCTCCAGCCTCCTCACCACCCATCTCCTCCTCAAAACCGACCCCCCTAAGGCCCGGCCTGCCCTAGCCGGCCATTCCTCCCCCTTTCCCTTCGTGGATCCTCTTCCCATCGCTCCGGAAACCCTAGATCTATTTTGATCTAGTGCTACGACCCTCCGATCCATCATTTTCATCCGTATTCCCCTTCTCGTAGCCCAGATCCGCCGTCAAAACACCGAATCTATCCACATACACCCAGATCTATTTCCTAGCAGCTAGATCTCTCTCTTTCCGGCCCGTCTCCCCTCTTTTCTACCGTGGGCAGCCACCTCGCCGTTACCGCGCCACCGTTCTCACCTCCGATCGCCCGTCTTTACTTCCGGCCTTCAAATTCTCCAGTGCCTCGGTTCAGCCCTTTACGTTGTGAACATTTGTGGTATTGTATTCAGTGACTTGACAATTTTCATTTAGTATTTTATCATATTGTGCTGAGATTATTGTTGCGTAGAAATTGGTTCTCTTATACTAATAATTGCAGGAGGAATTATTCGCCGCACGCTTGCTTAGGCCCTCCTAGCGGAGTAAGCCGTTGCCTAATTGTTAAAAAATAATTATTTGTTTATTTATTTCAATTATTTGCGTGACGTTATTAATCTCATTGCTTATAATAATTGTCGTTGCCGACCGACGACCACCTTGCATGTAGCATCGCATTAGTGTGTCACCGCCAAGGTTATCAAGATCGAGATTCTAGGTGGGATCGTTTTGGTGTTGGATCGGATCGGATCGTAGGATCGAATCGAGGATCGTAAGATCTCACAACATTCATAAATTAAGACTAAAAAAATAAAATTGAATTTTGTATCATACTATCATTAAATTTCATGTTCAATTAACAAAAAAAATCAATAAATTGAGTAGTTTATAAATAATTATATTAATTTTTTTAATAATTAAATCAAAAAAATAATATTATATTAAGTTTAATTTCAGTTTCAGGTAAGACACTAAATGTTTACTAACAAAAAAAACAAATTTGGACTGGAAGTGATCAAAGAAGCCTCTCTTGGCCTCAGTTTGCAGTCAGCAATCGACACTCGGGATACGGTAAAGCAGCATGATATGATTTTGTGATGGAGCATGAGGCCGGATTGGGATAACGTTAAATAATGGATTATAGGTATTGGACCGGTTGAATAGGGTTGGAATATGGTTGGACATATTTATAGTTACCTTTGGCCATACCGGTAGAATCGTGTCAGGATCGCGATCCTAAAGATCCTAAGATTTGGATCGCGATCCCAGTCGTAGATGTGTCAATTTAGATCCTAGATAAGATCCAGATCGATTTACAAAATCTGGATCGTAGGATCGTAAAATACTACGATCTGGATCGCGATCCTGATAACCATGGTCACCACTGCACCTGCACGTAGAGTTGTAGTTTCCGAGCACCACTATCCTACCCTACATCAATAATGCTCGGGAATACACTAGCCGGACATTCTCGAACCTATGCACAGAGTTCGACATTATACATCAAACCTCGTGTACATATACACCTCAATAGAATGGTGTGATAGATCGAAAAAATCAACATCTTCTTGATGTTACTCATGATTCAAATGCAGGTTCCTACTCGATTTTGGAACTTTGTTATGTCCGCAGCATGTCACTTCATCAATCGCATGTCATCCTCTGTGCTTGACTTTGCCACTCTGTTTAGGCTCCTATTTCCGTCCCAATTCCCGTTTACTCTCACGCCTCGTGTGTTTGAATGTACTTGTTATTTTCACAATCTTGGTCCGACCTCGGATAAGTTTGCCCCTCATGCCATCAAATGTATGTTTCTCGAGTACTCTCGGACTCAAAAAGGTTATATGTGTTATTCTCCAACTACTGACAACGTAATTATCTCTGTCGATGTCACCTTTCGTGAGGATCAACCATTCTATGACTCGTCGTCTGCCTTTGCTCCTCTCTCACCTTTCATACCTTGTCTAATCGTTCCAGTCACGTCTTCCCTACCACCTCTTCTTCCCACTCCACTCACGACACCTGTTCCACCTCAACCACTCAAACCACCTCTTTTTCGCGTATACACTCGTCGTACCTCGGCCTCTGGAGTTCTACAACATCCCCCCTCCACCGGTGCTATCCCGCGAACTGACGATCCATCATCAACATCTACCGCTCACCCCATCACAAATTATATATCTCTGCTTCGTCTGTCTCCACCTCTACACAAGTTTGCTCTCTCTCTCTCTCTCTCCTCCATCTCTATTCCTAACTCTGTGCAGGAGGCTCTTTTTCATCCAGGGTGGCGTGCGGCTATGAATGAGGAAATGACCGCTCTTTTGTCTAACCAGACTTGGGATCTAGTTCCTCTTCCTCCTAAGCAATCTTGTGTCAGTTGCAAGTGGGTCTTTGCCATCAAACATGCTCTAGATGGGACAGTTGATTGGCTTAAAGCCTGGCTTGTGGCTCGGGGGTTCACTCAATAACAGAGACTTGATTATGATGAAAACTTCTCTCCGATTGCCAAGTTGAACTCTGTTCGGATGCTGATCTCCTTTGTTGTTCATCGTCACTGACCTCTCCATCAGCTGGATGTCAAAAATGCCCGTTTAAATGACGATTTTCAAGAAACGGTCTACATGAGCCAACCTCGCGGGTTTGAGAGCACGGGAGAGTGTTGTGTATGTCATCTTCAGAAATTTATTTATGGCCTCAAACAATCTCGCAGAGCTTGGTTTGATAAATTTGGTAAGGTTGTTCGCGAAGTTGGATTCAAGAGGAGCTCGACTGTCTTTTCTCTCTTCACTCGTCATCAATTAACTGAAACTATCATTCTCTTGGTTTATGTAGATGATATTTTGATTACTGGTGATGACTCCACAAAAATACAAAAAATCAAGCAACACTTAAACTCCGTCTTCCAAACAAAAGATCTGGGGGCTCTCCGATACTTTCTTGGACTTAAGATTACAAGACGGTCTGATGGTCTTATCCTTTCACAACGAAAGTACTGCCTTGATCTCCTCCAAGATGCTGGCTATTTCGGGTGCAAACCCGTGGAAACCCCGATGGATGCCAATCACAAGTTATGTACACATGGGACTGACTCCGATTCTCTGGAGGAACACTCCTTGTGACACGGGCGTGTCGGAGGTTGACACGGGCGTGTCAAGAGTAACACGGGCATGTCTGAGCTCGTGTCCTGTTCTGTGTTCGATGATCGTTTTCAGATCGTGAGACACGGCCTGTGACATGAAAGTGGTTTTCAGTGCGATTCGTGGTCGTTCATTTCCTTCTAATAGGATCCAACGACTCAGAGATCTCCCTGCTGTTATATCTGACAGTTACAAGACCTGATATTTCTTTTGTTGTTGGAGTGGTCAGCCAACTTATGTATGCTCCTTGGATCTCTCATCTCCAGGCAGTAGAACGCATCCTCAGATATTTGAAGTCAGCTTCTGGACAAGTATTGATATATAAGGCATCTTCCTATTTACCCTTATTGCATATTCAGATGCGGACTATGCAGGCTCCCTGGATGATCGACGTTCCACTGCAGGTTTCTGTGCCTACTTTGGAGGGAATTTTATCACTTGGCGTAGCAAGAAGCAGTCCATGGTTGTTCGCTCTTCTGCTGAAGCTGAGTATCGTGCAATGACAGCTGTTGTATTTGAACTAACCTAGCTTGAGGGTCTTCTTGGTGATTTCGGGGTCACTCTATCATCACCAACAACTTTATTTTGTGATAGTCAGGCTGCAATACATATTGAGAAGAATCCCATGTTTCATGAGTGGACCAAGCACATTGAAGTTGACTGTCACTTCGTCCGTGAAAATGTTCAATTGAAGAAGTTAGAGCTGGAGCATGCTCCTGCATCTAAGCAAGTTGCCGACATTCTCACCAAGGCATTACCACGGCAAATGTACCATCAGTTCTTATCCAAGCTTGGTGCCTATGACGTGTACGCTCCAGCTTGCGAGGGAGTGTTAGAGAATATTAGGAAATGTTGATGTAAAGGCCCATTTAGGATTCTAGTTTAGTCCCACATCTTTTGTATAGTTGTCTTTGTCCCTCTTCTCTCCTATATATTTGTACTCATACTTGTATTTTACAATTCAACAAGGATATACAGGGTTTGAACCATTCTTCTACAATGCCTTTTTTTTATCATGTTTATGTTTAGTTAATTATAACTTGTTTTTAGGTGTCCTTAAGCAGGGTAGTGATGAAGATTGATCGCGTCACATTTGAGATACTTACAACATCGATATTTTTGGATCGTCAGATGGACGATCAGAGTTCGTGATCGCATCAGACTCATTTTTATGCATTTTTCATGTATTTGTTTTTATTTTTCACATGTATAAGAAACTAAGAGAAGTAATCAGATCGTTCGATTTGAGTCATCAGATCACTTAACCAAATTCCCTCCACTCTATATTATGTTAGCAACCAGTTTTCCTAGGGGATCGAGAGTTACGATTTTTTAAGAGGAACCGCTCGGTCTTAGGGCCCTGAAACCCTGTCCCTGGTGGTGCCGACTTCGGGAGGGCCGCACGCCTATGCCACCGCTAGTCACGACGCCTGCAACTTCCGACGATCCCGCCGGTATCCTGTCTAGTTATCGACACCCCTTTTGAAGCCCATTGTTAATGTTCCCATCCTCCCCGACCTCTTCAGCCGCCGAATCCCGCACCTTTTCCATCTCTTTGGCTCACCGACCTCCACCGACTTTGTTTGAGCCCCCTGCCACCGGATTCTAGCCTCCGCTAGCCCCCTGCTACCGGATACCAACCTCCACCAGTCCCTCTGCTACCGGATTTCATCCTCCACCAGCCCCCCTCCACCATCTCCTCGACACCACCCCTCCATACATCCACCCCAGCACTTCCCCAACACCATACCTACCTTTTCCCTTCTTTCAACGACCCATTCCTGCTCACCAAATAACCACCATCCCTGTCTGATAGCCCTTGCATAGCAACATCTACACCCCCATTCCAGCCACCAAACAACCACCATCACCTTTGGATCTTCCTCATCACCATCGACATCAACTACGTGCGAGCTTCTTGTTATGTCCATTGATCCCAATGTCCTAAATTTGAAGAAGGACCAACAAACAATGCATACACATGTGGTGATCTAACTTGTGTCCAAGTTTAATAATTGCAGATTGTCACAGTAAGCAGTGATGAGACAGATAGCCTAAGTGGCTAAGTCAAGTAAGTTCTTACCTAAGTGGTGGAAAGACAGAAAACTGTATAGCGCTGAGTAAAGCCTATTCAGTCAATGCCATGAAGTGGCAAGCTTATAATGTGGCTAAATCCACAGGTGTTGAGTGAAGTCAATTCACTCAACGTCATACAACAAAAAGCTGTGAGTTAGGGTAATACAGTCAAAGCCTAAAGAGAAATGATCTGAAAAGTGGCCAAGTCCACAAACGTTGAGTGTAGCTCACTCAGTCAACGCCTTAGCTTCAAAATAGTTGAATAGCAGAGCTCAGAGTTCGTCGAACTAAGGTCTAAGTTCGTCGAGTTGAACTTTCACTTATTCGTCGAGCTGAGCTCAGAGTTCGACGAACTGAACTCTAAATTGGTCGAACTGAGCTATTGCCTATTCGTCGAGTTGAGCTCAAAGTTCGTCGAACTGTGTTCTAAGTTCGTCGAGCTCAAATTAAATTCTGAAACCGAAAATCTGACTAAGGCAGAAAGCGTATGCTCACTCAACGCTGTCAACGCTAAAGATGCTGAAGTAGGAGAAATGACTAAGACAAAAAATGTTGAGTGAGGCATGTTCACTCAACGCTCTCAACGCCTAAATGTAGAATGCAGTTAAGGCACAAGACGTTGAGTGAAGTATGTTCACTCAATGCTCTCAACGCCTTACATGCATAATATGCTGCAGAAACTGTTAAGGCAAAAAACGTTGAGTGTGTATCACTTACTCAACGCTGTCAACGCCTAGTGAAGCCAGAATTTTGTCTATGGTATTTGACGTTGACTGATGCTCACTCACTCAACGCCAAGCAGCAGAAAGCTGAGAAAACAAGTTGGCGTTGAGTGAAGCTGGATCACTCAACGCCTAGAAACAGATTTATATTCTAAGTAGTTTGACGTTGAGTGAAGGTAACTTACTCAACCCCAAGAGACAGCAAACACTTTTAATATTTCATTCATCAATCACAACCAAAAAACGATTACAGGCATCCGCTTTTATAAAAGGTTCTCAACAAAAGCGAACGGGAAAAAAACTGAAAGAGAGGAGAGAAAAAAAAACGGGAAAAGGACGAGCGTCCATGGATGAGCCGATCTTGGACGTGGGGTTGAAACCGCCAGGAGGAGGGCTCGTGGGGCAGTTGGATCGTGGGCGACATCGTCTCCGAGTGCATCGCCAAAGTCGGAGACAGGAACGTGCGCTGGAGTCGAGCCCTGATGTCGAGCCTGAATGCGGGATCGGGGAAGATGAACAGGAGTTTTCCCTTTTTTGCGGATGCTTGACTGCTTCTGAACCGGATAAAACTTATATATATATTTATAACTAATATATATTTATAAATATATGACAGTACATATCTTTATCATATAAACCAATATACCTATCTCAAATCACACCATGAAATAGATCTGGACCGTTCGATCAAGCTCCATCAAACATGGGCCGTTGGATTCAACATAGAAGGGCTGCATTTATCCAAATCCTTAAAAACTTTACTGTTCACCATCCTGGAAATCCCGCGTCCCCCCCTCCCGCATCCCGCATCCCGCCCCTTCACCCCGCCGCCGACCGGCGCGGTCGCCGCCCTCCGGCGAACCCGCCGGGGTTGTCCGGCGGCGACCGGGCAGGGCCACCGCCGGCGGTGGCCCTGCCCGTGAGCTCCAGTTTTGGAGCTCACGGGCAGGGCCACCGCCGGCGGTGGCCCTGCCCGGTCGCCGCCGGACAACCCCCGGCGGGTTCGCCGGAGGGCGGCGACCGCGCCGGTGGGCGCCGGGCAGGCCGCCGGCGGCTCCGCCGCCGGCGGCGGGGTGAAGGGGCGGGATGCCGTGCGGGATTTTTGTTTTTTTGATTTTTTTTTATTTTAATAATTTATATTATTAATAAATAATTAAATAATTATTTTAAAAATCAGAAAATTAAAATTTTTTACTTTAAATTTTTTAAATTTTATGCCGGGCGGGCGAAGCCCGCCGGGGGGGGGGGGGGGCGAAGCCCGCCGGCGGGCGGCGGGCGAAGCTTGGTTGCGGGCGAAGCCCGCAGCGACGCATCGAGAACGGGCGGAGCCCGTTCGAAGATGCTAGTATATATATATATAAAATATATATATAATTTTTTTATAAAATTTAAACTTATATATATGTATATATATTTATAACTTAACATATATATTCATATATTTTTTACAATATACTAAACTTTTACGAAAGTTACAAATAACACAATGCGACATTGATGGCCGATAGAGGTCCCGTCGAATGCGGCGTCAGACATTTTTTTCACGTCGGGCATTTTCGTCGTCCTGACCTGGGTTGGTCTCCACCAACTCTCCCCCTCTCGAAATCACTCATCTCTGGTGAGTGCTCCGAGTGGTTGTACGGAAGAGGATCAACATCTATGCCAACGAACCAATATCTCTGAAAATCATCATTAGTAGTGGTCACTGTCCAATATGTGCTCGGAAATTGTAATAGAGTGTTCTCCTGGTGTCCATGCTCAACCTGAAAGCTGGTAGTGAAAACAAAAGAAACTACGATGAAAGTGTCAGTAGCGAAATGAATGTAGGTATGTCTTAAATGTGGCTCCTCACTCTCACTCACCAACCCAGAAGAATCAAACAGAAGAGAAGGCAATGGAAATTCTAAAGACTCATGCGAGTAATCGTAGAATTAAGTCAGATTGGCTACGTTAAAAACATGATTTGCTTCCCAAACGGAAGACATCTCAAGTTCATACGCATTTTTCCCAATCCGATTTACTACTCGAAAGGGTCCAGTTCTACAGTTGCTTGCTTCTTTACGGCACCAGAAGGTAGCAGTTTTGGATCTAACCGAGCCATAATCAAGCCATTCATTTTAAAATTAGTAGCTCTTTTATGATTTTGTTTTAAAATTGAGTGACATAAAAATCAAAATTACTACGCACCTTTCCGCTCAAAATATTTTTATGCATATCATGCAAATGCAATAAAGGAACTACTAATATGACTAACGCCACAAATCGATGGTCTTAGATACCAAGAACAACTCCTGAAAGAGGGACATGATCAGGAGGCTCAGAGGGTGGATCATAAAAGAATTCATCGCGATGACGATGAACACACAAGTGCAAATCAGAGACATGAGCGATCAAATGTACCAACATGGTGTGTGAACTGTCTCTGCAAGTGCGAGTGACAAATATCAACGAATCCACGAGTGCACCCTCAAACTCGATGGTGATACTAAGGATAGATACATCTCAAACGTGCGGCGAACCCATATGTGGATCATCTGGGGGTTCACTAGGAGGGGTATAAATTAATTCATCGCAAATACGACGCGTACAAACGTAGGCTCCAACAACATATGAAGTACTCTCAAATAAATGTGCACGAAGTGTGACAGTCGTAATAAATATGCTAAGGGAAAGTGAGACATCAGGAGGCTCACCAGGTGGGACATATGAAAACTCATCGGGAAGACGGTGATCAACAGGTGGTACGTCCCATAACTCATCTAGAGTGCGAGTCACCAGATGGTTATGCCCAAGCACTATCAACATCACGTGAGACAATGGAGCAGGTATCCATGTCTTAAAATTCGCGAGTGTACTATTCAGATAAAGCTCATCCACACAAGGACGAGGTTACTCATCTGGAGGCTCAATAGGAGGGTCGTCAAATGACTCATCAGTCGAGTGATGGTCCTCCAGAAATGAACCACCAGAAGGGGTCATACTCCCAGATAGGGTAGAAGTGACTACCTCGAGATCACTACTAGACTCTCGACTCTCGATCGTAATGTCACTCGGTGCGTCATCAAGTGTGGTGATGTGACTCGATGCGTCATCGGGTGTGGTGATATGACTCGGTGTGCCACTAGGTGAAGTGTGCAAGGAATCTACACTCAAAATAGAGCTAGTAGAGGTTGAATCAAGGACGGGTTCACTAAGTGGAGCCGACTCACATGGGGGTTGACTCCACACATCCTGTACCAGGATATCAGACATAGTGGGTGACGTCTCCCTGCTTCGGGCAGTAGAAGGCTCTTGCTGCCCCTTAATATCGATCATCATGTTCACCTTCGGAACACTAGGTGTGACGTACTCGTGACGATAGTGACCTCTATAGGATTCGTGAGTGTAGTCATGACGATCGTCCATAACATAATCATGACGGGCTCGTGGATGATGATGTGTCCTATGAACATACGGTGGTGGTCGCACATATGCAGTCTCAGGTTCCTCATATAAAGGAGACGTGTAGTATCGATATCTAGAATGATACCGAATCCTATTCTCATATTAAGGTGTTGAGGGACCAATAGGATCCACTCAAGTACGAGTATAATCATCGAAGTGTCGTAACGATCTCCGTGACGGATCTCTATAGGAGTGAGTGTAAGTGTAATCATGATCCTCATATAATGAATTTTTCCTAAATGTAGATCTTTCTACATAATGTTGAGACACATCGTAATGTGCACGGACCGAATGCTCATCTCGAATTTGAGGCGGCATTGACGCTCGAGAGGGTATTTCTAATCTACTCACCCTACCTCTAAGGTTTGCCAACATTTCACGCAACTGACAGGTACTCTCAGTTAATGCCGTCATTTGGTGGGCGAAAGGTAAAAACCACTGAGGTGACTCATTCCCTTCGTGTCCACGACTCGGGTGATCACGTTCAACTTGACGCATCCTACCACGACGCAGATGCATGTGGACATACAAGTCAAATGCAATAATGATGCTAAAAAAATTCTTTTTTTTTGAAAAAAATTGAAAATGAAATGCGGGTTCCTATTCGACGCAGGGCGGATCCCAAAACTTAGAATAATTTTGGAACCTCCCTTTGATACCAATTTGATGCAGGACGACGCGTAGGGTTTACGCGTCTGTCGGTTTTTTTTCTAGGAACCCTAAATGTATGCAATGATTATATTAATTTTGCTAAAATTTAGAGCGGAATTTGCACAGACTTTAAGAAACGAGGCAACTATTTTTTTATAAAGTATAAAATTGCTATTTTGTTTTAAAAATGATTTTCTTAAATAAAATGGTTCAATTTAAATCCGGAAAGGAAGTTCGTAACTTTCGTTCCGTTTCCTTTGTCGTAGCACAACGAAAATCGTAAATTCCAAATACGTTTTCGTTTGGAGTTTTCGACGTAGCGTTTGCTGACAAAATTCGGCGAAAACCCAGCAATGAGTCTAAAACTACTAAGAGAAAATGTAGATACACGCAAAGAGGGGATAAAAGCAAATTACCCACGGAAAAAACCGTCTTTCCGTATCCGAAGTCGATGACGATCACGCGAGGAGTTCCTCGTCACCTTCGATCTCCGCTCCGAGGTTGGCCGTTATCGCACACGGGCACCAAGGAATTAAGTCACTCTCTCACACGAGGTGGTTCCACGGAATCACTCAACAAAGTAAGGAAGCCACAAAGTAAACAACCTAAATTCACTCGAAGTGGTTTCATGAAATCTCAAACACTTAAGTTGGTTCCACGAAATCTCACACACTTAAGGTGGATCCACGAAGATCCCTAAGCATTAAGAGTAAATTAATTTCCCTCAACGAAGAAATCTACTATTCTAAATCACCCTAACTATTCACTGCAGCAAACATTAGTGGACCTAAAGTCTATCCCCACAGCACAATAGAGAGCCAACAATAACATTAACTTTTACTGTTCAGTAATCTAGGAGTTAATTAAATAATGACAGCCTACTGTTTACATTTCCTAATAATCATTCTACAGGGCTTTCACGGAAGAACGAACAAGGCAGAACACTCTATTCTCACGGAATCATTACCAAGTCCCAGTAATTAAAATTACTGTTCTTCTTCTCCTATCAATTGGAGGTGAATCACTCATTCCTCTACAACTACTAACTTCTAACAACAACCGTCAAGTGTCACTGTTCATCATCTTCTTAAACTGAAAATGAACACAAGCAACAAACATTACTATTCTCAACTTTTATCCTAATCGAAGCAGGGGAACGATATGTAATCCACAGCTTTCACTACTCTACAACTCTCACACAGGAGCAGCAACATTCATCACACCACACGCCTAACACCTACAACTTTTAATCACGCCTAATTTCTAACAGGAAGCACACAACATCCTCCAAAGGAAACACGGCAAGCTCTTCACAGCAAGCAAGATTCAAACACAGCAAACATTTTTAATATTTCATTCATCAAGCACCACCAAAAAACGATTACAGGCATCCCCTTTTATAAAAGGTTCTGAACAAAAGCGAACGGGAAAAAAACTGAAAGAGAGGAGAGAAAAAAAACGGGAAATGGACGAGCGGCCATGGATGAGCCGATCTTGGACGTGGGGTTGAAACCGCCAGGAGGAGGGCTCGTGGGGCAGTTGGATCGTGGGCGACATCGTCTCCGAGTGCATCGCCAAAGTCGGAGACGGGAACGTGCGCTGGAGTCGAGCCCTGATGTCGAGCTTGAATGCGGGATCGGGGAAGATGAACAGGAGTTTTTCCTTTTTTGCGGATGCTTGACTGCTTCTGAACCGGATAAAACTTATATATATATATTTATAACTAATATATATTTATAAATATATGACAGTATATATATATAAATATATATAAAATTTTTTATAAAATTTAAACTTATATATATGTATATATATTTATAACTTAACATATATATACATATATTTTTTACAATATACTAAACTTTTACGAAAGTTACAAATAACACAATGCGACATTGATGGCCGATAGAGGTCCCGTCGAATGCGGCGTCAGACATTCTTTTCACGTCGGGCATTTTCGTCGTCCTGACCTAGGTTGGTCTCCACCAGCTGGTGCCATCTTCATCTGCACCAGCTAGCAAACTCAGGGTGATTCACTGAGAAAAAGATAGCAGTTATGACCGACCCTTGCTGCAAGTCCTTCACAGATCCAGCCAACAAATCCTAAAGAATATTCTCTTGGGGAGCTGTGAAGGAGATAGAGCTGAGCAGTTGTCTCAGTTCAGAAAGGCGGAGAAGCTGATCTGCAAGTTGCTTACAGCATAAGCCAAAACATATACATCACTGTAGCTGTGAAGAAGAGAGGGCTGAGCTTTTGGTTCAACTCAGAAAAGAGTAGAATAGTATTCTGCAAGTCACTTTCAGCGCAAGTGGATATACTTGTTGCTGTGAAGTAGTTGAGACTAAGGTGTACTTAGTCCAGAAAAGTAGAAACAAGAAAACATTCCTGGTGTCAAAGTGGGGCTGAGTCTAACTCACCCAAGGTTGATTGGCAAAGAGGAATTCCTCTTGTGTCCAAACAAGAACCTCAACAACCCACTTCCATCTTGTAGGATCCTTTGTGGATTTGAGAGGTAGGAGCAAACTTGCTCTGAGGTAGGTGATCAGTTGATCACTGAGTGGTAGGATACTTGTGCCTTAGCTGTAGGAGAGTGTATCTCTCTGAGTTGTAGGAGCAAGTTTGCTCTGAGGTAGGGCTATCCTCCATAGCCTGATTGGTAGAGCTTAATTGCCCGGGGTAGGTGATACTTGTATTACTGAGTGTTGGCCCTTGTGGCTGAGGTGTAAGTTTTGGAGGAGACTGAGAGATCCTGAGGGATCTGAGGTGTAAGCTCCTTGGAGCATTGTTTTGAAGAAGAGCCTTGACCAATAGGAAGTTGACAAGGTGGGAGGAGAGTGGATGTACCCAAAGATTGAGAAACCACTATAAATCTGTGTACTCTGTTATGTTGGTTTTCTTTGTACAGGTAGTTTATCTTGAAAGCAGAAATTAACCAACCAATAAAGCAACAAACAAAAGAAAATAAAAGTTAGTCACTAAGGACTAAGAAACCTATTCACACCCCCCCTCCTCCTCTAGATGATTTAGCTATCCTTGAAATAAAGACTTTCACTTCTACTTACAGCTTTCATTTATTTACATTGTACGAATATCTTGTATTGCTAGTAATATTTCTCTTAAATTAATTTGATTATTTCTCTTTTCAAAGGCGTGTATTTTTTATTCATCATGCACTTAGAATTTTGATGCACTCTCAATTTATTGCGCAGTAATCGCTTTTTTACTAATCTTGGATGTTTGTTCTTAATTGAGGTTAAACGACAAAAATTTTAAAATTAACATTATTAAACAAATTGTGCATCCGGAAAAATACTTGCATGATTAAATCATTGCATGCACATCGCATTAGGATTATCCTTCGTTAGTTATTAGATTGAGTGTGTCTATTCATCTGCATCTTCATTTTAGGTTCGTCATTGGTTCCTTTACATTCATCATGCTTGCTTGCATCTCACCTAGGGTTAGGGTATAGCCCATCCGCTACCTATAGATTCGTTTTGCATCACGGAGTTAATTAGGAGTTCATATTTTGTTGCATTTTTATTATGTCGGGTATTTTGGTAATTAGTCCAATTACATGGACTAAATTGCAAAAGTATGTTATATCTATATGGCCTTTGGATTTTGGAATGATAAGAAAGAATATTTTCCTTGCAACACGCATACTAAGAACAAACATCTTTCTCCGATCTCTTGCTGAGTTGATCGCCGTACACTAGGGTACCCGTACGCCTCATGATGCAAAGTCGTGAGGAATGCAATGAAAATAATTTGGGAATCAAACAATCATGCATGCATTTAAAAGCTTAGGTTGTGCGCATTTGCGGGCAACAAGGAGTGAGGCGACTTCTTTAATCATCTATAGTTTGGGTCTCTTTGTTGTTGCTCAACCATCAGCCACCACAGTTTTAGTTCAAAGAGCCCTCCTTCATCCATCCATCACATGATCCATGACTGTCGTTCATGAACGTCCTATCTCACCTAAAAAAATTCATGCATTTTATGCTAAAAACTAGTTTATTTTCTTGGTAGCAGTCATAACCTTTGTCTTGCCAAACATACATTCTATGATAATGACGTTTTTCACCAAACTCACTTGAGCAAATAAGCCGTGCCAAATGAAGCCCATATCTTAGAAAAATGACTATTATCTTATCGCCTTATCTTAGTTCTCTTGCTGCATTTTCTTTCAAATTCTCAATTGGTAGTTAGCTGGTAAAATGCATCTTCTAAACTCCTCTCAACTGTCTATTCTTTCAATTTTGCATTCTCGTACTAATCTTTAACTTAATGAAGCTTTACGAGTAGTACCTTAAATGTCAAAAACCTATTTGTTATGAAAGAAGCTGCACCCTTTCCATTCATGCAATGATCCAAACAAAGAAGGGCATCAATCTAGAGATCCAATAGTCAATGCATGAAGTCTTTCAAGTGGGAAGGGCGGTTCGTCAACGCAGAGTAGAGATAATCAGCTGGAAAGTACATAGTTCATCAGACTTCTCTTCTTCACCTTTCAAGTAACTTTCAAATAATATTTTGTAAGGTAAACTGAAATGAATGTTCTGTTCAGCAACTGGTTATTTTATAACTCTACCAATTCTTTCACACGGGGACATCGATCAGATCAGCGCTGGTCAAGAGGAATCGATCCCTCCCCGCTGGGATGCGTGGGGTAAAGCTCCCGACTCGAAACAGTATACTTTAGGTATATTTCTATTTTATGGGTTTCTTCTGAAAGTTTTCCTTCTGAAGTATTTTGGGAAATTCCTCTGTATTGCAGAGTACTATATAAAATCCTTGTTACATGACTGCATTTCTCTTTTCTTTTGTGTAACCAACATTCTTCATAGTGAAGAGCTCTGTCATTACCGGTGAACGCAAGCTTAGTTTAGGTGAACCACTGATATTTCTATGTCGTCTGACTTTGCGATTGTTATTTTCTTCCCACATTGCTCGATTATTCGTAACTCGGCGATAACTTTCTTTTGTGTAACCAACATTCTTCATAGTGAAGAGCTCTGTCATTACCGGTGAACGCAAGCTTAGTTTAGGTGAGCCACTGATATTTCTTTGTCGTCTGACTTTGCGATTGTTATTTTCTTCCCACATTGCTCGATTATTCGTAACTCGGCGATAACTTTCTTTTGTGTAACCAACATTCTTCATAGTGAAGAGCTCTGTCATTACCGGTGAACGCAAGCTTAGTTTAGGTGAACCACTGATATTTCTTTGTCGTCTGACTTTGCGATTGTTATTTTCTTCCCACATTGCTCGATTATTCGTAACTCGGCGATAACTTTCTTTTGTGTAACCAACATTCTTCATAGTGAAGAGCTCTGTCATTACCGGTGAACGCAAGCTTAGTTTAGGTGAACCACTGATATTTCTTTGTCGTCTGACTTTGCGATTGTTATTTTCTTCCCACATTGCTCGATTATTCGTAACTCGGCGATAACTTTCTCTTCTTCAGTGAAGAGCTCTGTCAATTCATATAATACTTCTATTATTCTTTAACTTTTACTTTCTCTAGTCAATTCATATAATACTGTGTTCTTAACACTGACTCTATATATTTTTTGCAGATCGAGTATATCCCGCTCTCCTCCATTGAGAAATCCAGGCAAGTTCTCGAAGAATTCTTCGACATTTGGCAGGAAACCATTTCCAAGAAATCGCTACCTGGCCATTTCATGCACATCGACTCAAATTTTGGTGATTACGGCCTTCGGGATCTTTATACTTCTCAGCACACCGCGGTTCAGTATGCGACTTGCATGGCACAGCTGATTGCTGCAGTAAGAGCTTAGTTAAATGGTTAGCATCCATGGGCTTTATGTTATGTAATTTATCTTTTAATTCAACTTGAAAAAGTATAAAATAATTATATTTTAGGATTTTTATTGATAATTATATTAATAACATTCACTTTATTTCTCATCTTATAAGTTTGAAGAAATCTCTTTTTAGGCTCCGTTTGGGAGGACTCACCGGTCAAGCGGTCACGACCGCATAACCAGGACTTAATTAAGGTCCGATTCATGCGGTCGTGACCGCTTGACCGGTGAAAATAAGTCCCCCAAACGGAGCCTTAATCTTTATCTATGGTTGTTTTAATCAATTTTTTTGCTAGTAACCTTTCGGGTGTTTGGCACATTGCACCCTTCAATTAAGGGTGTTTGGCACATTGCACCCCGGGTTTTAAATTTTGGCACTTTGCACCCTCCAATTGGATTTTGGGGTTTTAGAAGGTGCATTTGGGGTTTTAGAATAAATGATTTTAATAAAATGAGGGTGCATTTGGGGTTTTAGAGGGTGCAAAGTTCCAAGGATTCCATATGAGGGTGCAATGTGCCAAACACCCTCAATTGAAGGGTGTTAAGTGCCAAAACCCCTAACCTTTCAAACATATAATACATTGAGTTTTTTCGCTTTCTATTGCAATGTTTGGTGCGACTTTTTGCACCGGTGAGTTTGGACAAAAATACCTCCGCCGTAGAATGTATGTTTGGCATGACAACGGTTATGACCGCCACCAAGAAAATAGTACTTAGTTTTAAACATAAAGGTGGATGAAGTTTCTTAGGTGAGGTCGGGCTTCACAAACGATGGTTCGTAAGCACTGCGCTTTTGCCGCGCCAAACGGAGCAAAATTTTGGGAAAATTTTGTAGTTTTTTGAACCAAAAATTAATTGGGTAAATTATACATGACACCCTTGTATTGTAGAGGAAAGATATTTGGCCTCCTATCTATACTATATTAAAAGAGAAAATCTCCCTTTCATTAAACATTCACTTTCTGATTTTATCCCTCTATATTAAATAAATTTAATTTTTAAAGTTTGTGTTTTTTCTTTTATCTTTTAAAAAATATGTTCTCATATAAATAAAATCTTGTAGCTACAATACAAAATATATTCTATCCGCCTCTCGCAAATTCTTGTGCACATCACAAAAATGAGCGAGGAACAAAGTATAACATTCAGTGGTTTGTGAGGGTTGGGACCACCGCCGCGTTGGGACAATGTCGTGCCCGAAGATAATGCCGCGCGGGGCACGGGGGCTGTCGTGCACTATCGCAGTTGAAGTACTGTTACGGTTTGTCGTAGGGGTGGAGCCCCTTGCCTATCACTCGTAAGTTTTAAAAGGAATGTTGTAATCCCTAATTTTTCATATCTGAGACATTTGATCCCCTACAAATTCTTTCGACAAGAGGTCAAATGTCTAAGTTATGAAAAATTAAGGGTTACAACAATCCTTATAAAAACTTACATGGGGCAAATGTCTTTCTTCTATAATATAGGAGTACCACCAATACTTTACCAAAAATAATTTTAATATTAAGCTCTAGCAAAATAGACTAAGGCTGCGTTTGGGGCGGCTTATCGCGACTTATTTGCTCCGATGAGGCTGGACAGACATGTCTTTGTCATACAAAAATTTAATGTCCCAAACTATTTTATTTTTGGCAACGGTAATAACATTTGTCATACCAAACATGCATTCTATAACAATGACGTTTTTGTCCAACCTCACCGGAGCAAATAAGCTGTGATAAGCTGCGCCAAATGCAGCCTAAGGCTGCGTTTGACGTGACTTATTTGCTCCGGTGAGGTTGGATAAAAACGTCATTGTCATACCAAAATTTTATGCCTCAAACTAGTTTTTTTTGCAACATTTGTGATACCAAACATACATTCTGTGACAATGACGTTTTTGTCCAATCTCACCGGAGCAAATAAGCTACGATAAGCTGCGTCAAATTCAGCCTAAGCCTACTATTCACAAATCTAGTGTGTTTAAAGAAACTCCCTTTAAATGGACACTTCAAGGCAATGAGTGTGGTGTTGATTGAAGAATCCCTTTGCATTGAGAGCATCCTCCCTTATATAATTCACATTGAGCTTAAATGAAGTAGTTATGATTTAATTTTTGCAAGCATGAATCTTCATAAGATGTGGGAGAGGAGGAAGACTGCTTATATGCATGTATGTATATGTGTGGTGTGCACGATGTGATTTGGTGTGTTTTGCTATAGTTTTGGCTCGAGCAAAATTACACCGCATCGAAAATTTGTGGTGTGGTGTAATTTTTTGAGGCGTTGTATTATTTTTTATCTACTAATTATTGGATGGCTTGAAAAAAACATATAAGTGAAGTAGACACTCAAATTTCTAAAGTTTAGGTTTAAAATGACTCAATCAAATACATCTCATAAATGCCATTTGATAAAAGTATCATCAACTTAGGCTTCGTTTGGTTCGGCGTTTCGCCGTCTCTGTTTGGAGCAAACGCCGCCGGACGGCGGGTAAACAAACGGTTGTCGGCAACGTTTGCTCTGTTTGCACCCGCAACAAGGAGGAAACGGCCCCGATCCGCTCTCTTTCGCCCCCACCTCTCCCCCTTCGATTCCAAAGTGACATTTCGACCCACCGGATGCACCTGCCACCGCCGAACCAAATATAGCCTAAGATTCTATTTGTTTGGGCGTTTCGCAATTCCGTTTTGGGCAAACGCCGCCGGAAGGAGAGTAAACAAATGAACCTCCGGCGGCGTTTGCTCCGTTTCCACCCACCCGCCTTGAGAAACGCCCCAAAAAGCTCCGTTTGGAGCAGCCACCTCCCCCCTCCGGTTCAAACTCTCCGTTTCCACCCGCCACCGCTAAAACAAATGAAGTCTAAGGCTCCGTTTGGTACGGTGGTGGTCATGAACATGGAGGTTAAATTGTCATTCATTAACGATTGCCTAAGGAACTTCATCCACGTTTATGTTCAACACAAATGGTGTTTGTTAGATGATCTTTAACAAATGATGGTTTAACCCATACATTTACGACCATCACCACCACGTCAAACGGTGCCTAAATTTAAGTGAGACATTTGTTCAAGTTTTAAATTTGCAAAGAGAATTCAAAGACCAATGTTCAATATTTAGAACCTAAAATAATGGATTGCTCCATTTTGTTCAAGTTTTGTCATTATGTTTGATCTTTGCATTCAACTTAACATCGAAGTAGGCTCTGTTTGGGGGGACTTATTTTCACCGTTCAAGTGGTTACGACCGCATTCAACTTAACATCGACGTAGGCTCCGTGTGTGAATATCCACATGAAACGTTAAATACCTGCAACACAGACTATTAGATATCCGCATTTTACAGTAAAATGCATCACCGCACTTTATCCCCTGCCCAGGGGATAGCTGGCTGCAACTAGAGAGAATTTCAGATGTGTTTCTCTTACCTAATTTTCAGTGCGTGATTAAATACAACTATACTATCTGATATCCTATGTCAGCAGAGGCAGATCTAGAGGGGGGCTCGAGGGACACTAACCTCCTCCCCTCCATTATTTTTCAAAATGTTTAGTGTATTTGGATTCCTCTCGTCGAGGCAATGCATTTTGACTACTTATACGTCAAAAACGGTGGCTAGATGAGGGAGAAACAATTCTGATAACATGGAAACGTTCAAATTTTTTTTGAAAGAAGCTGATGACTAACCCCAATGTTAAAATTTTTAAAACCAATGACGCATTTAAAAAAAAAATTTGTGCACCCCAATTGTGAATTTGTGCACACTCATTATTAATTTTCTAGATCCGTTACTGTACGTCACTGATATTTTTGTGAAATACTGCAATATTCTAACAATACCATCGTGCTGTCAAATAAGAGAGTATTTTTTGATTAATAATGTTATTTTAGCATAAACTAATGGTTTGATTCGCAGTAGAATCTTGACCTCGGGTGAAAAGGGAAATTTTTTGGTCCGGGCCCCGTCTTCAGATTTGGAGACGGGGTCGTTCGCTTTTTTTTATTGCACAGGGTCTTCTTTCTCATTTTGCCGCATCTTTTTATTCTTCGATGTCATTACAGACGAGATTCGTAACCTCACATCGCCACTGTTTTAGCTATATCGTGAGTTGCTGTCGCTAATGGCAGAGACAAAATGTGTCCTGAATGTGAAGGAGAAGGTACACCCTGAATTTTGAATTGTTATATTAATTTATTGATGGACTGTAAAAATGAAACTGAGGAAGAGCATAAATTTGGGAAGAAGATACTCCGTTTTGGGCAAACGCCGCCGGAAGGAGGGTAAACAAAAGAACCTCCGGCGGCGTTTGCTCCGTTTCCACCCGCCCGCCTTGAGAAAAGCCCCAAAAAGCTCCGTTTGGAACAGTCACCTCCCCCCTCCGGTTCGAACACTCCGTTTCCACCCGTCAGATCGACCCACCACCGCCGTACCAAATGGAGCCTTGATATCATTGCGATCATTTTTGTGTGCCATCGAAAACCATACTTGATATCCTTGCGATCATTTTTGTGAACACGGAAGAAAAGTTTCTTGCCGCCTACCAAAAATGTAGAATCATGAGGAGAAAAACATATTTTAAGAGCATATAGTAATGAGACATTTTTTGTGGCAGTCGTGGCAGATCAAATAAGTGTACAATGTTGCAATCGTCAATTAATTTCTTACTTTCACCTGTTAGTTTGGATATTACAGGTGCTGCTAACTCGCAGAATGCTGAGACAAAACATCTGGTTCACAAAACGTGCGTTCTACTAACCTTGGAGCTCCTCTACATCTCTACAAAATAGAATAGATAAGCGGTTGTAAGTTCAGCAAATCTGAATGCAAGTTAAACAAAAATGATCGCAGGAAAATCGTAAATGATCGCAAGATATACAAAAATGATCGCAGAATAAACCTAAATGATCACAAGATATACAAAAATGATCGGATGAGAAACCTAAATGATCGCGAGATATACAAAAATGATCGCAATATATACAAAACTGATCACAAGATATACAAAAAAATCTCAAGAAAAATAAATTATTGCAGGTAGTAAAAAGAAATGCTAGGAAAACGAAGATCGCAATATATACAATTAACGAGACAATCCAAAATTATTGCAGGTAGTAAAAAGAAATGCGAGGAAAACAAAGAAGTACTACCCTATCTCGACGCTATCTCGTGACATTTATTCAACCTTTTGCCTTAACCTTAAAAGAAATTGAAAACACGGAAAACGAAGAGCATATTACTTTAAACACCACTTAACGATCGACAGAGTAGCAAGAAAACAGAAAAAACTCTTTGCAATTTCGAAATCGTTCACGGAATACCTAAGACCCGACACAATGAGGAAGACGAGTAGTATTTGCGATTAAAAATGTCGCGGAGATATTGTTAGTGATCACAGTATTAAATAAATAACTCGCCACGTGTCAAAATCGGAATGACCCTTCTCCAAATCGAAAGACGGCCGAGACCGAAAAATTTCTCCGTGATATAGGGTCTGTTTGGGACAGCTCTGGCGGTTGGAAAAGTTCTTTTCCAGCCGCAAGAGCTGTTATTGTCGCTGTTTGGGACAACTCTTAACTGAAATCGCTTTTCGAAGAGCCGCTCCCAGAGCTCTTTTCCGGAAGCCCCTCCCCCCTGCATTCAGCGCCTAAAAAATCGCTTCCTGATTTTTTTCCACCCTGCGTTCTTCTCCTTCCGCACCGCACCGATTCGCCCGTCGCCCTAGCGCCATTCCTGGGACCGATACCCCGTCTGATCCCAGCCCTCCTTCTCCGGCGATAGGCCACCGCCGACCCTGCTTCTCCGACGACGGCTTCCCTCAACACACCGATTTCTTCTCCGGCAATAGGCCACCGCCGACCCCGTCCGATCCCAGCCCTCCTTCTCCGGCGGTATGTAGAGATGGATTTTTCCCTTTCCGATTTCTGCTCTCCCCGCCATTCTCAGAGCCATCTTCATTGTGTTTTTTTTTTTGATTTCACATCTTGCAGGATCCATTGCTCCTACTGCCGACACCGATTCACCGTTCACCCATCCCGTCCAGATCTCATAGAAGTTCTTCCCGATTGGAAACTCTCTGATTCCAGTTGGCCCGCTTCCTTTCAGGTACTTGTGTTTATGAATTTTTTTATGTGCTTGAAATTATGTGTTTTTTTGTTGGTTTTGTAGGGATGTGTGTGTGTGTGTGTTTGTGTGTATGTTTGTGTGTGTATATAGATGGATGTGTGTGTGTGTGTGTGTGTGTGTTATGTGTGTGTGTGGTGTGTGTGTGTTTTTATGTGTGTATGTGTGTGTGTGTGTTTGTTTATGTGTGTGTTTTTTTGTGAATGTGTATGAGTGTGGATGTGTGTGTGTGTGTGTGTGTTTGTTTTTTTGTGATTGTGCGTGTGTGTGGATGTGTGTGTGTGTGTGTGTGTGTGTGTGTGTGAGTGTGTGTTTTTTTTGTGGATGAGTCTGAGTGTGTGTTTTTTTTGCGGATGAGAATGAGTGTGTGAAATTGCACTAATTATTACGTCCGGGTGCTGGGAGATCGAATAGTGCTCGCGCGCGACTATGAACGGTTCCCCATGCCCTTAACCTTTTTAGTTTTCCCTCTCTCTAAATTGTGTCCCTTGATAGCTCCACGCGGCAACAACTTCTTCTCACCCGGTTCTAGATCTCGGAAAGGAGCCGGTTGTAATAATCGCTCGTGAAATTGTGACTGCTTCTTGACTGCTACCCACGTCAAAGCGCTTTACCAAAGCTTGGTGAGGAAAAAGAGAGAACTCAGAACTTCCCCGCGGGGAAGAAATCCGAAGAGATCGCCGCCGCCGGAGCAACGATCGCCTGTCCGGAGGAGATGCCGGCAGGTAATCAGCTGAGACAATATTCCGTGCCGACCTTCCCTCCGCCAGAATCGGAGGGCGAGGAATCATGGCTTTGGAATCAGATTAAGGCGGAGGCACGGCGAGATGCGGAGTCGGAGCCGGCGCTGGCGAGCTATCTATACTCTACGGTTCTCTCCCATCCCTCCCTCGCCCGCTCCCTCTCATTCCACCTTGCCAACAAGCTCTGCTCCTCCACTCTCCTCTCCACCCTTCTTTACGACCTCTTCCTCCACTCCTTTTCCTCATCCCCCACCCTCCGCTCCGCCGTCTTCGCCGATCTCCTCGCCGCCCGTCATCGGGACCCCGCCTGCGTCTCCTTCTCCCACTGCCTCCTTAACTACAAGGGCTTCCTCGCCGTACAGACCCACAGGGTCGCCCACCTCCTTTGGGCCCAAGATCGCCGCCCCCTCGCCCTCGCTCTCCACTCCCGTGTCGCCGACGTTTTTTCCGTCGATATTCACCCCGCTGCCCGAATCGGCAAAGGCATACTCCTCGATCATGCCACCGGCGTTGTTGTCGGAGAGACCGCCGTTGTTGGAAACAACGTCTCTATGCTTCACCACGTCACTCTCGGCGGCACCGGTAAGATTGGCGGCGATCGCCACCCCAAGATCGGCGACGGCGTCCTTATTGGCGCCGGAGCCACCATTCTGGGGAATGTTATAATCGGGGAAGGTGCAAAGATTGGGGCCGGTTCGCTGGTGCTCATTGATGTGCCGCCGAGGACCACCGCCGTTGGGAATCCGGCTAGGCTTATTGGCGGGAGGGAGAAGCCTGCCAGACACGAGGATGTCCCCGGAGAGTCTATGGATCACACCTCCTTCATCACTGAGTGGTCCAATTACATCATCTGATTACCCCTGTAAGCATACAAATTTCTCATCTTTCTGCCATAATAAAATTCTTGCTGAATTGCCTGCTCCTTTTTGTTGGCTATGCTTGTTCAATCTGTTACCGGGATACATATGTGTTTTTATGTAATATATACTCATTTCCAAATCTGTTATGTATTCAATTAGATTTATAGAGAAGTCACTGTGAATGCTCTTGTAGTTGTATGCCTGTGGCTTTGTTTGGCGTGGTGGTGGTCGTCAATGCGGTGGTCTTGAACCGTCGTTCGTGAACGCCTGACCTCACATAAAAAAATCATGCATTTTATGCTCAAAACTAATTTATTTTCTTGGTAGCAGTCCTAACCTTGTCTTGCCAAACGTATATTCTATGATAATGACGTTTTTGACCAAACTCACTAGAACAAATAAACCGCACCAAACGGAGCCTATATATTCAGATGAACCTGAAAGCTTTCCTAAGGTTGAATAGATGAGCCTGAAAGCTTTCCCAAGGTTGAATAGATGAACCTGAAAGCTTTCCCAAGGTTGAATAGATGAACCTGAAACTTTTCCCAAGGTTTATTAGGACATCTTTATGCAAAATTTTTCTGTCGGGCCCCAGTTATAATTGGGAGTTGCTGGAGATACACTCATTTATGTCTGAGTTACAACTCCTTTATCCCAGATACAACTCTTTTATCTGAGATACATTTATCTTTTCACATGTCACAATGTGGTTGAAATTAATGAGTTGTATCTTAAATATAAATGAGTTGTATCTGGGATGAATGAGTTATATCTCAGATATAAATGAGTGCATTTCCAGCGACTCCCGGTATAACCGGGCCCCGAACGCAAAAATTTCGCCATCTTTATCGACGTCTTCTGTTGATTTACATTGGTTGAATAGTTCTCTCTTTTGGACAGATAATTTCATATGGTTTATATTTTGCTTTCTGATTATTTTATTTGTAACTTAACTATCATTTATTTTATACAAATCCCTCAGCCGATATATGCACCATATATGTAATTTTTGATAAAAAAGTAAAAGAAAGTAAAGGGAACATGGGAAGTTAGTGTTGGGAAAAACCTCTTGATTTAATATATGAGATTAATTAAGTGATTCAGGATGTGCATTTTACTCTGTATAAAAATGCTAAATGTATATTTGTACTCCATAGGTAATAGGCAGAATGTCAACTAAATGGATAAGCAAAGATGTTGAAAGATATCTACGTACGTCGAGAAGTAATCAAGGTACCTTGATAATTATATCTATTTATGTCGGGAAGTATTTGACATACATCGATAAAAATTTCAGTTTATGTCAACTTCTCCAAAATCTAAGTATGTAAACAAAAACCAGACCACCAAGCATTCAGCTTGGTGCAGAATCAAAATACATCGAATAGTAATCGATGTATAGTTAAGCCTTACGTTGCTTAATCACAGAATAATAATTATGATTTATTAAGATTATGATGGATTCATATTAAGCCTAATCACAGAATAACAATTATGATTTATTAAGATTATGATGTATTCATATTAAGCCGCTGTTGATATAATTAAGGAAAGATTTAAGATGAAATATTCCACTAAATATAAATATCAGAATTGGTATATCATAGTTTTGACATATTCAAGCCAAAAGGAAAGGTATCAACTGAAGATATATATACATACATATATATATATATATATGTCCTCCGATATGTTCGACATGTCAATTTTAAGGGCAAAATGATATGTTTTTCTAAAAGAAATAAATTATTTCCTTTTGTAAAATATATGTCAACATGTCCGATTTTTTCCGATATTTTGGCCGACGCGATTTTTAAATATATCGTCCGCTATTTTATTTTATATTATATTAGCGGACTAACAACATATGTTTAATCGCATATATATAATATTATGTATATTTAAATCGATTACACTTAATGTTTCAATTTTTTAACGTTTTTTTTGTTACAACTAATTTTGTATAATTATTTCATATTACAAAAAATATGACAACATTTAATACTTTTATTTGTTGATTGTTAACATGTTTTTAATATAAATTTAGAAGTTTGAAAACACTTATAATCAATCAAAAAAATTTAACTTTTAAATATTTTTTATTTCAAATAAATGTATTGTTTTCAAAACAATTTTATTGTATACTATTAATTATGTTTTGCAATGTATCATTTTGTACTTATTAGTAATATTTTATTTTAGATACTATTTGATTATATTTTGTAATATACATGACTAATTTTTTATCTATTTGTTATATTATTTTTCTATTTTTATTACATATAATTATAGTTAGTATATGTAAAAATAAAATTTTTATTTATAAGACATGGAAATTCGATATTTTAAAATATCTCTGACATGTCTCCGACTTCCGACATCAGACATTTAAAAACTCAATCTGATATATCGCCGACATCCTATATTTAGAACATTATATATATATATATATATAAAGTCCCATAAAAAGAATGATATTTTTCTGAATCTCTTTTGTTGTCTCTAATTCTCATTCTTCTTGACTGTTTTCTCTCATCTCAGTCTGAAGGGTTTCTGCTACTTCTTTCAGATTAAGATCTCTTATTGTTCTTCCTTCTCCTTCTTACAAGAGCAATCATATATCAGATCAAGGGTGTATTCACAATGTGCTGATTTAAAGACTCTTTCATAACTTTTGAAGACAAAATCTCATTGTGTAAAATCAAGAAAGCTCTTCTACATAAACTGCATAGAGTTTGTTGAATCTCTCTCAAAATGATTCAGTGGTTTTGATTTTAAGACTTTTCTTACCAAAAAACTATATGGTTGTAAGAGTCATTTTGTCAAAAGACTCGGTGGTTCTAAGAATTTTCTTAGCAAAAGATTCGATGGATTGATTCTTTGAGTCTCCTTAGCAAAAAACTTTAGCCATTTGTTGATAATGAATTCCTGCCTTTGGTAGAAGAGAATATGTACTCAATTTAAGGAGAACCTATATAAAAGCTTCTTGTGTCATCTGAATGAATTGCTATATGGTATATAGTCTAGATTAAATTTTATTTATTACTTTATTGATTTATATAATTTGTAAATCTGTGGCATATGTTCTGTGATTGATTGTGAAAAGAAATGTTAATTACTATATTCACGCCCCTCTAGAGTGTTTTTTAGTTTGCTTTGCGCACTTTCAAATAGAATCAAATACTTTTTACCAATGTGGTTTTTTACTTGATCTTTTTTACAAATTCTTCAAAAGGGTGGGGTGTGGGGTGTGGGGGGTGGGGGTGGGGGGGTGGGGGGTGGGGTGGGGGTTGCTATATATCAAGACTTGAGCCCGTGACATTAATAACATAACATTAAGTTTTTGGTTGAGGAGGTGACGCTTGAGATGCCTTATTGGTTTCCTCATGTTGTCTCGATGGCTGCTAGTGTAGGCTGGATTACATATTTAATGCCCTCCCTTAATTCAGACAGTAACATATGTTGGGCTGATTTCTTAGTCCTAGGAACTTGTCCCTTTCAATTAACTTTGTCATTCTGACAACAAGTTGGCTTTCACTAGAAAACTGGATCTTGATCTCCTTCTCGACTTGCTCTTTGATGCAAAGGAATCAAAGCTCTGTGTGATTGGTTTAATTATGAAACATAATAGTTTTGATAGTGCAATGGTAGATTGCTCATAATGGGCACACCTTTTTCTTCTAGCATCTTCTTCTTAAGCCTTTTAAGCTAGCCGGCTTCGCAATCTGCTGAGACTATTGTAATATATTCAGCTTCTATAAATGAGAGGGCTACTGTTTTCTACTTCCTGAAGGACCAAGAAATTAGTTTTCTTCTAGTTAGAAAAACATAGCCACCAGTGCTCTTTCTGTCCTCAATGGATCCCTCCCTATTCAAAATCGCTAAAATCGTTGAGGATGTTGTCTTCTTATTTCTCATATAATATCCCAATGATTTTAGTTTCTTGGATGTATCTGAGTATCCTCTTGGCAGCAAGGAAATGACATTTTTTGGTTTTCTTACAAAACGAGAATGATGCTTACAACATTTTGATATCTGCTCTTGTGTTTGGGAGTGTTGAACCAAAAATAGAATCATTTTATTGAATAATAGAAGTCCCTCTGCTTATAGTGGAGGGTAATACAAGAGAATAAAAAATACGACGACTAATAATTCAAACACTCCTTAAGTTTGGCATGTAATACTCTTCACACCCAACTGGCTAATAATAGCCGCAAATGTTTTTTCACTCAATGACTTAGTGAGGAAATCTGCAAGTTATTCCTCTGAGTGTACAAAAGAGATACATACAATCCCTTTCATAGTATTTTCTTTAATGAAATGTCAACATACTTGATGCGATCGTATTGGACAGGGTTGTGAGTAATGTTGATTGCAACCTTATTGTCACAATACAAGATGAAGGGACTAGTTTCCAGTAAATCAAAATCATTCAAAAGGAAATGAAGTCACATCCCCTCACATATACCATGAGCCATAGCTCTAAATTCAACCTCAGCACAAGAGCGGGCCATACAACCTGTTGTTTTTGCTTCTCCAAGTGACCAAATTAATCCCAACAAAAGAGCAATATCATGTGGTAGATCTTCTATCACCAACTGATCCTGCCCAGTCTGCGTCGATATATATTTCAATTTTTAAGATATCATTGGGATATAAACATATACTAACTATAATGCCCCTACCAGGTGAGGTCTTCAAATACCTCAGTATTTTGTGCACGACATCAATATGTCTGACCATTTCACTTCAAATTCACTAACAAATTTTAGTTTCAAAGCACAAATCTCATCCATTTCATCACCTTAACCCAACCATGGAGACAGTACAATGACACCACCTGTTCATTAATCTGAACAAATGTTATTTTGGGCAGGTCCAAGTCAGCTACTTGGGTGGCTCCTTTTTTGCACACAAAGTAGCAATGTATTAGGAGTGGGTAATGATTGTGTTCCCATGGCCCACAACCTATTGCCAATGGCCAGTACTAGTCTTCCTTTGCCTCAATGACTATTATAGCTCATTCAGCACTATTGGAGGATTGTCATTTGTCAACCCCTAACTGCTCTCTTGTGGAATGAAGGACAAACTTTCACTTGGACTGAAGACGCTAAGACAACATTTTGCTACCTACAACAAATTTTAGTGGCTCCTGTGGCCTACTACTCATTCACAACGGGTGATATATAGACGGTTCATTAAATAACGTAGGTGGATTTTCAACCCCCGACGTCTTTCCTGTGAAATGAAGCGTGACATACTTTCACTTGTAGCATACATGCGGATATAACATCCTTTTAGCTACAACAAGCTTTAGTGGCCTTACTCGTCCTAATCATACCTGACTTCTCCATGCATTATGATGGACTGTGATGTGTTAGGCACAAAAGTTAGAGCAATATTGATGCAGGTGCTCCACCTTGTGGCACACTTTAGTCCCTTGTTCTCATCCAAGACTTGCTCTCCTTCGGCTTAGGAGAATGAACTCATGGCCTTAGTGTTGACCATTTAATATTGGTGCCCCTACCTCTTTGGACGGTGATTTATGGTTCAGTTATCTCCTGGATCAGAAGATCTTCTTGCCAGCACAACAATTGTGGGTGACCATATTGTCAGGATACGACTTCATGATCAAGTTTACACAACAACACTCATGTCTTTATCCCACTATAGTGGGGTCGGCTATATGGATCCTTTGTCGCCCTATCTTTTGTCATAATCTCACTAATGCGTAAGTACATCATGTCTTTCCTTATAGTTTCATTCCAAGTCTTTATTGGTGTACCCCTCCCTCTTTTAACATGCCTAGTGACTAGACTCTCACAACGCCTAACAAGAGCATCAAATGGTCTCCTTTGTACGTGTCCAAACCATCTTAGTCGAGCTTCTCGCATGTTCTCTGCAATTGGTGCTACTCCCATCTTATCCCTGATATAATAATTTTTTATTTTTTTATAAGCTCATTGGTGGAAGTTCTATGGAATTGAAACTCCAAATTTGAGAACAATGACCATGAGAATCTTAAATTTGACAACTAGTTTGTCCGGTTGCAAAAGGAGTTGGAGTACTTTTGAGATGATAATTTACTTGTAAATATACATTTTAAGATGACCATTAGAGGCACCTGTTAGGCGTTGTGAGAGTCTAGTCACTAGGCATGTTAAACAAGGGAGGGATAGACCAATAAAGACTTGTAATGAAACTGTAAGGAAAGACATGATGTACTTTGGCATTAGTGTGATTATTACAAAAGATAGGGCACAATGGCGACAAAGGATCCATATAGCCGACTCCACTATAGTGGGATAGAGGCTTGAATGTTGTTATTGTGTTTCAATAATATTTTAAAATGATAACAAATTTTAATGTTTATTTATATTATATTTAGATTCATTCCAAGAAAAAGAATAAACTAGAAAGCCAAAGATTGAATGATCTTGTATTTATGAAATTCAATTCTAAGTTGGAGTCTAAATATTTTGATCCATCTCGAGACCCATTGTCTGCAAAGAGTATTGATGAAGGAAAAGTTGTTGAGTGGTTAACGGGTCCTGCTGAATGTTGATGATGTTATAGATGATGATGACGACTATGTGTTTCCTGGAGTGGTTCATGATCAAGTTTCACTATGGGAAATCTAGCGGCTTCCCCCACTTGATGAAACTAGCATCAATCACGAAAATCACATAATCGACATGGGAGGTGAGTCGGATTTAAAAACATGCATTTGTAGTGGACATTCGTGGAGATTCCATATCTCGCGCACTGCTCGCACCGTGAGACGACAATCTCTAATATCAAGACCATCTTGTACGATCAGTCTCTTTGTCATATATTCCTAAGCTTCACACGAAATTCCATGCTATGCTTACAGTCAATTATGTCAGTGATTTTACACATTGTCACCTCGCCGCATAAGTTTACTTGCACTGGATGCCACAAGCTATGGAATAGGTTGCGGAGTCATGCCTGGTTTGCTAGCCTGTGAACTATGACACAATATTTTTGGGGATTATATTTCAACTGCCAGTGATTGCGGAACTCTTGTGAGATGACATTGTCATGGACTTCATTATAGCACTACCTAAGTCGTAGAGCTGAAACTGCATCCAAGTGATGGTAGACAAACTTTCCAAATATATGCATAATTCTTCTATGCCCTTCCTTCACAGTAGAGTCAGTTGCCTATGGCTTTGTCCAAGGAGTCGCCAGTTTACATGGGGATCCATCACTAATGACCGCAATCCCATTTTCATGAGAGCTGGTCATGTTCAATAAGTATGGGATCCTGCTTCAATTGAGTTCAACTTATCATCTACAGATGGGTGGCCAGACAAAGGTGCTGAACCATTGTATTTAGACCTATCTCCGTTGCTTCATCTGAGTATGATCATGCGTAAAGTGGTTGTGTTAGGTGGAGTACTCTTACAACACTTTCTTTCATATAACTGTGATTACTATTTTTTCCAGATCATGTATGGTCGTATCCCTTTGACTTTGCTACAACATCTTTGAGGAGATTGTATGGTGTAAGCCCATGCGACACAAATCTATGACCACGATGAGATATTGCAGCAGTTGTGTTATTACTTCTGCCGAGCGCAACTGAGAATGACATTACACACCAATAAACTGCGATGACTAGTACATTCCGAGGTATGTTGGAAGTTTAGGACGTGTTGGTAGTTTGTGGCTTCCTGTGTTTCCCCAAGCTGGCAGTGCAATTTTATGGGTCATTCCAAATAGAGGCACTGGGAGGGGGTGCCTGCTATTTTCGTCTACCTTGCCACAACTGCATTCATCGAGCAATTTATGTCATAACTGAAGGCCATAGGGGAGCACCTAGTTGACGACACCATTTCAAATGACCTGGCATGAGGAGATCAAGGCGCGAGCTTCGAGCTCAAGGTTTTGTTGGGGCATAAGAACATCAACAGGGGAAACATAGAGATCACACAAGTACTAGTCTCATCGAAGGGATGACCAGTTTCTAAGGCCATATGGGTCGACCAAGAGGTGTTTTGTTGTCAGCTTGCAGCATTAGTTCGAGGTATGTTGTATTCATTGTTTTAAATGTCCTCCGACATGTCCGACATGTCTCCCGACATGTCATTTTTTAGAGGAAAACGATATGTTTTTCTCAAAATAATAGATTATGTCCTTTTGTAAAATATCGGCCGACATGTCCGATCTTTTCCGATATATCAGCCGACACGACTTTTAAATATATCCTCCGCTATTTTATTTTATATTATATTTGCAAATAAATATCATATATTTAAATCACCTATGGATACTGTATTATATATGTTTAAATCAATTAAACTTATTATTTCAATTTTTTAACGTTTTATTCTTACAATCAATTTTGTATAATTGTTTCACAAATTTTTAATTTCATATTATAAAAAATAGGAAAATATTTAATACATTTATTAGGTGATTGTTTCATATTTTTAATATAATTTATAAGTTTGAAAAACTTATAATAAATTAAGTATTTTTAACTTTTAAATCTTTTTAATTTGCAATAAACTTATTGTTATCAAAATAAAATTAGTGTATAGTATTAAATATATTTTACAATGTATCATTTTATATTTGTTAATAATATTTTTTCTTAGATACTATTTAAATTTATTTTATAATATAAATGTCTCATTTTTTATATATTTGTTATATTATTTTTTTATTTTTATAACACATAATTATAGTTAGTATACATTAAATAAATTTTTTTTATAATATATGGAAATCCGATATTTTAAAATATCCCCGACATGTCTCCGACTTCCGACATCCGACATTTAAAAACACAATCCGATATGTGTCCGACATTCGAAATTTAAAACATTGGTTGTATTAGAGAAGTTAAGGACGCGTTTGCAGTTTTTGGCTTCCCGTGTACCACCAATCTGGCAGTGCAATTTTTGGGTCATTCCAAATAGAGGCAATGGGGGAGGGGGGACTACTATTTTTGTCTACCTTGCCACATCTGCATTCATCGAGCGTTTTATATGTTATAACTGAAGGTCATAGGGGAGCACCTAGTTGACGACACCATTTCAAATGACCTGGCATGAGGAGATCAAGGCGCGAGCTTCGAGCTCAACGCTTTGTTGGGGCATAAGAACATCAACAGGGGAAACATAGAGATCACACAAGTACTAGTCTCATCGAAGGGATGACCAGTTTCTAAGGCCATATGGGTCGACGAAGAGGTGTTTTGTTGTCAGTTTGCAGCATTAGTTCGAGGTATGTTGTATTAGAGAAGTTAAGGACGCGTTTGCAGTTTTTGGCTTCCCGTGTACCACCAATCTGGCAGTGCAATTTTATGGGTCATTCCAAATAGAGGCAATGGGGGAGGGGGGACTACTATTTTTGTCTACCTTGCCACATCTGCATTCATCGAGCGTTTTATATGTTATAACTGAAGGTCATAGGGGAGCACCTAGTTGACGACACCATTTCAAATGACCTGGCATGAGGAGATCAAGGCGCGAGCTTCGAGCTCAACGCTTTGTTGGGGCATAAGAACATCAACAGGGGAAACATAGAGATCACACAAGTACTAGTCTCATCGAAGGGATGACCAGTTTCTAAGGCCATATGGGTCGACGAAGAGGTGTTTTGTTGTCAGTTTGCAGCATTAGTTCGAGGTATGTTGTATTAGAGAAGTTAAGGACGCGTTTGCAGTTTTTGGCTTCCCGTGTACCACCAATCTGGCAGTGCAATTTTATGGGTCATTCCAAATAGAGGCAATGGGGGAGGGGGGACTACTATTTTTGTCTACCTTGCCACATCTGCATTCATCGAGCGTTTTATATGTTATAACTGAAGGTCATAGGGGAGCACCTAGTTGACGACACCATTTCAAATGACCTGGCATGAGGAGATCAAGGCGCGAGCTTCGAGCTCAACGCTTTGTTGGGGCATAAGAACATCAACAGGGGAAACATAGAGATCACACAAGTACTAGTCTCATCGAAGGGATGACCAGTTTCTAAGGCCATATGGGTCGACGAAGAGGTGTTTTGTTGTCAGTTTGCAGCATTAGTTCGAGGTATGTTGTATTAGAGAAGTTAAGGACGCGTTTGCAGTTTTTGGCTTCCCGTGTACCACCAATCTGGCAGTGCAATTTTATGGGTCATTCCAAATAGAGGCAATGGGGGAGGGGGGACTACTATTTTTGTCTACCTTGCCACATCTGCATTCATCGAGCGTTTTATATGTTATAACTGAAGGTCATAGGGGAGCACCTAGTTGACGACAACATCCCAAATGATCTGGCATGAGGAGATGAAGTTGCGAGCTTCGAGCTGGAGGCTTTGTCGGGGCATCGGAACATCAACAGGGAGATGTAGAGATCACCCAAGTACAAGTCGCATCAAAGGGTTGACCAGTGTCTGAGGCCATGTGGGTTGACTGGGAGGATTTTTGTTGTCAGTTCGCAGCATATTACCTCGAGGAGAAGTAAAATTTCGGAAATGGAGGCATTGTTATGGAGGAAACTAACCGGGAAATGTCGGAGCACACACACATGTGAGCCTATACGAGGCGCACTAAAGCCTCCAGTGCTGCTTAATTATTTAGTTTCATAATTGCATGTTATTTTATCATTTCCTATTTTCTTTTCTATCCAAGACGCTGTTCCTTATAATCTCTTCGGCTGAATTATATCTTTATAAAACTTATTTTCAGTCTCCAAGACATCCCAAATTTGTTAATATTGGTGGTGTAGTTTTTATTTTAAGTACTCATGCTAGTTGGAGTATATTTTCATTATTGTTAACAATAGATCTAAGTCAAATATGACAGCAATTCAAAGAATTATTTTGTTCCTATATTTATTTTGATTGGTTAAATATAAGACCAATCAAGCTCTGATGGAAATTCTCATGAAAGATGACACATCCTGACGCATTTGCATATTAGAGTGATAGGTCTTTCACCATCTTGTATTGATAGTCTAGGTGGGACCCCCGCAGTTGGAGGCGCGCGTGGTCTATTGGTAAAAGTCTAAAGGGGCACCACCATAGAGAGGCACATAGAGGGCATTAAGGTGTGCCACTTAATGTCTAAAGGTAACCTTTGGAGATTTCTTTGTCCCTTGACAATGATGAGCATTGAGGAGTTTCAATTTCACAGAATATATGTGCTTTCACTAGGTATCATGCTGACATTCTAATATCGCTTTGGCAAAATTATGAAATCAGTCCCCCCATACTCTGCATGCTTTATGAAATCAGTTCCTGAAGTTTTTTTTTGATTGAATTTGGTCCTCAAAATTTTAAACATGTATGAAATCAATCCCCACCGAAGCTACGTTAGTCCAGTTAACAGAAAAGAGACCTGCTCAAGCCCTTCACTTGCAAGGTGATTCACGTCATCAGAGTCATTTTCGCTGCCCGAGACACCGCCGTGAACGTCATCATCTGAATCCCCAAGTACCTCGCCGAGGATCCAACTGTCTTGCAGCTCCTCACTGTAATGTTCTTTTAGCTTGGGATAAGGTTTCAAATTGATGATAAGCAAAATTATTCAGCAAAAAAAAATGATGCGCAGGAAGATCAAGAGGATATTAGAGGGCACAAGGAGGGGAGGGCGTTGAATTTGGCAGACATTAAGAGCATGCCCTTCACTTGCAAGATGATGCATGAGACTATGAGGATCTCTTTTTTTGGGGATATGATTTGGCTTGTAGGATCTCTCATATCGAAACTATGTTTGTTCAGACCTCGGGAATTTCGATCATTCCCTTGTCTCCGGCTTCAATATCCGGCTGAAGTTCAAAAAAAATGGGCATGCCCTGTGGTAATCCTCGCTTCTCTATCTTTACTCATAGCATCGTCATCTCCGTGATTCGCCTTAGCGGCATTGGCCGGCGTTCTTAGGATTCTCCTCCAGCGGCCTCCGCAGAGAGCGGACGAGGATTGGTGCTGGTGAGGGACTTCCATGGCCGTGATTTCCAGAGTGGTGCTTCAAATCCGTCCATGAAAATTTGAAGAACTGCATTTGGCATCACCACCGGGCTGTGTCCTCCTCCAGTGAACGCAACCGCTTTGCCTTCTCCGATCAACCCAGTCGACGTTTCCCACACTGCTGTTTCCTCCTCTCCCCCATTGTCTTCCTTCTTCGCCGACGGGGCGTACGAGCCTCTTTGGATCGCGGCCCAAGCATGACCCTCACCGCGACTTCAGCTGCGTTTGGGGGGACTTATTTTCACCGGTCAAGCGGTTCGGTTCATGCGGCCGTAACCGCTTGACCGATGAAAATAAGTCCCCCCAAACGGAGCCTTCTCCATCTGAAAAAAGGGTGGGACACTAATTTTCGGGATCAAATCTCTTTTCCGTTAATTGGACTAACAGTGTTTAGGTAGGGATTGATTTCATACATTTGTTAAAACTTTGGGGATCAAATTCAATAAAAATAAACTTAAGAGACTGATTTCATAAAGCAAGCATGTAAAGTATGGGGACTGATTTCATAAATTTGCTTATGGCTTTCACATGCTACACTTTCATAAGGTTTGGCAGTGCTCTTATATGACATGTTGGTGCATGTGAATAACTTACTATTGCACTGACATACATGCAAAAGATGAGATTAAAGAACATGATCAAGCTGTGATATGTGATCATTTATTGCTTCTCAACAAAGAAACATAGAACATGAATGTTTTTCTTAGATAGAGATTGCATTTGTTTTCTCACAAATTTGTCTTTTTGTATTGCTGTTATTGCTTGTTTAACTACGCTACTACTAGCATATTTTCTTTTTTGTGCACATGTCTTATTTTTGAGTTAATTGCATGCATGTTGTAAGGCTCCGTGTTTGACACTGTGGTAGCGGTCATGAACATGGGAGTTAAATTATCATTCGTTAATGCTCATTTAAGGAACTTCATCCACGTTTATGTTCAAACGAATGATGTTTGTTAGGTGATTCTTAACGAATAATGGTTTAACCCACGTGTTTACGACCGCCAACACATAGATGGTTGATCACTTATGACGAGCTCTAGAATGGAGAGCAATTGATTTCAAAATAATTTCTTTTAGTAGTTTGAAGATGTATTGATGTGATTAAAAAAGGCGGTCTAGTGCACAAAGTATCCTCGTGCAGTGTGGGTCTGGAGAATGGTCTCACCACAAGGCTGAAATGTAGGCAAACCTTACACTGCATTTTTGCAAGAGTTTTGGACTCGAACCCGTGACCTCAAGGTCACACGACAACAACTCTTAAATAGATGAAATAAATATTACTGTCGGAATTTAAGAGGCCAAAATCTATGTTCTTTCAAGGGATACTGAGCATGTTAGAGATTGATTCAAAATGTGATTATAGTCAAACTGAATCGACTCTAATTAAGATGAATCAATTACAATAGATTTCGAGTCCGGTCAACATTCGAGTAGTTTTCGGGTGATTTTCGAGTTTTGAATAATGTGCTCGGCCCAAACACATCGTGCCACAATTAGTTTTAATATATTATTGGGCTTACTCAACAATAAATGTCACATGCTTGAAAATATGTTGAGTTCAAAAGTAGATGAGAACATTTAGCTCAGTGTTATCAAAATATTGATGCTGTGTTTAAACGGTTCTATTTTGGGCCCATGCATTCCTTTGAACTTGTATTTTTCTTCAGTTGAGAGATAACGAAGGTATATAGAGATCCCGCCCGACTGACGGCGAATACGTGTGTCATTTCAGCTTCCAATGTGCTTACCCTTTAAATAGGGCCCATCACAATGTACGACTTACCCTTAAGTTTTCAACGTCCCACACTCTCTTAGAGTACCCCCTACCTTGAATATAGATCGCAAAACTCTTCCTCAAGTACTGATGCGTGTTTAAACGGTTCTACTTTGGGCTAGTAAGACCGAAGATCAATCTGCAAACAATGTGATGAATTGACATTTATTGCTAAGTAAAAATACATAGAAAAAGAGAGAAAGATAGCATGTTGTGATTCACATTTGTTGGGATTGGGATGCTTAGTTTAAACGGTTATTTGTGATGGTTTTAATTCATTCAAGATAAAAGTAGTACTTAGATTATTTGGCTAGTCATATTGTGTATTTGACTAAGGTTCCGTTTGACGGTTCCGTTTGGCATGGCGGTGACAGTCGTAAACACATGAGTTAAACCGTCATTTGTTAAAGATCACCTAACAACATTATCTGTTTGAACATAAAAGTGAATGAAGTTCCTTAGGTGGACATTAACGAATGACAATTTAACCCTCATGTTCGTGACCGCCACAACAGTGCCAACTGGAGCCTAAGTACACAATAAGTGCGGATTGAAAAAGTCAATATTGATGTTCGCTCGCAACCACGAGTTGCATCAACCGTGGAATGTTATTAATCGTTACAATAATGTTACACAAGACGTAACATGCCATCAATATTGACGGATTCTCGATTTGTTTCTCTATATGCATTATTTTTGGGTGGACTACTAAAAGAAAGTGTGTTTATTCGTGTTCTGCTAAGTGAACATCTTAACTACACAAATAATTTGGTACGTATACGTACCTTAGACTAGTGCGAGCAGATTCGGTCGTATACTCCCCAAGATCAACGACGCAGATTTGTTTGGGCCGTACTACAGTCACTTTTTGATACAGGCATATTCGAGAAATACAACCATATTTTGCGGGGAATGATCTGCGCCGTTGAAATTTGTGATCCTACAGTAAAATTTGCTCGCACACCTCCAAAAATAGGGACACATACGTACCAAAATCGGACACATTTGAACTATGCGTAAAATATGAAAAAAAAAACTCTTTTATGAATAAGAAATGATGGATACCAACAAATCACATGTTTCCTCAAGACATTTTTTGATTACACCGACAATACATGGTCTCAACCATGTAGAACTAGTGGAATCACTATTATTTGTGTAATGTAATATAAAAATAGGTCTGACAATTGATATATCATTATATATAAAGAAATACTGTGTCCTGTGAATATCATAAGTTTAAAATTACAGCAGCTGTCAGATCTGTCCCTATAATTCATCAAATGTTGATTCATTTCTAAAGAGCAAAACAAAAAAAAACTCTAGATATCCTAGACCTACAGAGGGTGAGAGTTAAGATAGAGAGAGAGAACGAGAGGGAGAGAGAGATGATCAACGAGGGTTAAAGAATGTAGCGGGGAGGAAGGACTTGCGGCGACGAGAAGCTTTCCGCCTCCCAGATGCATGCGCCTGGACTGCGTGAAAAGCTGAATGGAGGCGCAGTTGGGTTACATGGATAAATTGCAGATGTTAATAAACTTTGTTTTGGCGATCAACCGAATCAAACACGGCTTTTGAAAGAAATGAAGTTTTCGGCCTGCAGTACCAAAAGCAATCCCTCGAACCAAACACTATCAAAATTGAGTGCAACAGACTCATGAGTTTTCACACGTCAAGAATGATCATAATGGATGAATTTGACTAAGGCTGCGTTTGACGTGGCTTATCGCGGTTTATTTGCTCCGGTGAGATTGGATAAAAATGTCATTGTCATGCCAAAATCTTATGTCTCAAATTAGTTTCCTTTTTATAACATTTGTCATACCAAACATACATTCTATGACAATGACGTTTTTGTCCAACCTCACCCAAACAAATAAGTTGTGGTAAGCTGCACCAAATACAGCCTAAGTTGCACTATTCGACCCAAAATAGTAATATCCAGGTAATCAATTATTGATCTCCTAGTAATCAATTTTATATGATTATTGCACACAGTTTATGATCATAATAAATTCATTATTGATTGCAGAGTAATTAAAATGTGATTGTTAATACATCATTATCAAAATATGAATGCAAAATAATAAAAAGTGATCGCATTGTGATTAAGAAAAGATCTCAGATGTGCATTTAATATGGTTTGCCACGTGTCACCATCGCAATTGCACCGTCTCCAAATTTGTCGACGAGCATCTAACGAAAAAAATTCCCCATTTGCGTGAGATAAATAAATTTGGGCTTCGTTTGACGCGGTGATGTCCGCCGTGAACACGGTGATTATAAACCATTGTTCGTGAACGACTTATCTCACATAAAAATACTTTTTATGCTCAAATTTTCTTGGTACCGGTTATGATCTTTGTATTGCCAAACATACATTTTATGTTATAGTTTTTTAACCAAACTCATCAGAGCTAATAAGCCGCGCAAAAATATTCAAGCCTGAATAGCTCACTCCGCCACTAGGGCATGACCAAGTGGCCATGCTAGCTTGCTCGAAAAGGCTTTTTAGCCTTTTTTTTTAAGAAATTTTTTTGGTACGTATACATACATACTAATGTTACGTGCGCGATCAAATTCAGCCGTATAATCATGATTTCAACGACTCAAATTTTCCGTTAAAAATATGATCATATTTTTTCGAATACGATCATATTGAAAACTGATCAAACACCATTCATTTCACGATGTTACGGCCGGATTTGCTCCCGCAGTTATGTAACCAAAAAAATCTCTTTTTTTAAAGTTAATCAGTTAATTTATAGTTGTTAAATTATTTATATTAATTTTATAAATAATTAGAAGTAAACTTTTTTTTTCCAAATTAAGCCCATCAATTAAGTAGAAATTATTTTCTGGAGGACGTGCCAATTTTATTGTCTGCTCGGTAACAATCACCACAGAGCCAGTTCCGGCGATCGATCCTCACACGCTCGACGCCATGGAGATGGACTTCATGGAGGAGCTTCTCCTCGTGGAGGCGGAGATGCAGGAAGTTCAAGGTGACTGCCCCCTTCCCCTCCCGCCCCCTCGAAAACCCTAAAAGTTCACGTAACGGGAGGAGAGCTAGGGTTTTGATTTCTCTTCCATTTTAACTCAAGTTCTTTCCCATCTCCGTTGTTTTGCTCCTCTTGTTCTTCCGCTTTTTTTGCATTGTAGATCGTAGATCGCGCCCTTTAAATTTAAATGTTGTTTGTCATGTAGTTACTCATATCCACGGTAAGCTGATTGTATGTTTGGCGTGCCATCTTGGGAACCTATTCCCTTGTATAGAAGCACAATGCAAGTGTATTTAGGGAAGTTGGCTATTAAAGATGAAACTATTTGTCGATCCCTTTCATTTAGTCGAAGGATCAACTGAGAAATCTTTTTAAAATAGGGCAGAGCAAAGTATGATATAAGGACAATGTGTGTAAATTAAACATGATTAACTCTCGTGCTCAATTTGTGGGAGAGTTTAAAGATAAAACCACCCAACATGATCCGGGGAGCTAAGCATGCACATAACTCTATATACTTATATACATATATGTTGTGTACATATGTATTATATGCATGTATACATTTATATTATATGTAAGTGAAAAACACCCTTCGTTGAACCATCCGTCTATGATTTTAGTTCCTCTTTATTACATCTTTATAATTTGTAAAATTGTACTTAATTTGTGTGTTTTGTAAAATTTTTAAAGGCGAGTTTGACTGTACTGCAATTAGACTAGCGATGCTCTATGGTTCTGAGTGTTGGGCAGCGAATTATGTACATGAGCAAAAAATGGGAGTTTCGGAGATGAGAGTGGTTAGGTGGATGTGTGGAAACACGAGACTAGATACAATTAGTAATGTATGTATTAGGAAAAAGACAAGAGTGACACCAATTGCAGAGAAGATGCACGAAGCTCGACTAAGATGGTTTAGACATGTACAAAGGAGACTATTAGAGACACTTGTTAGGCGTTGTGAGAGTTTAGTCACTAGGTATATTAAACAGGGGAAGAGTAGACCAATAAAGACTTGGAATGAAACTATAAGGAAATACAAGATATACTTATGCATTAGTGGGATTATGTATAAAGATAGAGCACAATGACGACAAAAGATCCATGTAGCCGACCCCACTATAGTGGGATAAAGGCTCGAGTGTTGTTTTTTGCGTTCTTCTCTTAAAAATGAAAAAAAGAACCATTTCAGAATTTGTCATAACACATGAGCTAATTGTGAGAAATACGTTATTTATGAAGAGGGTAGAACATTTAATTACGATTAAGAGGAAACCAAATAAGTCATAAATTGACTATTTTTATGACTCGCAAAATAGATAGAAAGATTTGTAAGGATTGCAAAATCATATCAGAAGAAAGTTTGATAATCGAACACGAATTAATGGTATTGGATGTGCAAATTAAATATAGTAAATTGAAGAGAAAGAAAAAATGTTGTCAAAAATTGGTGGTGGAACTTGAGGATGAAAAATAAGTTTCTTTCAAGGCAAGCTGTTATGAAACAACTAGTTGATGATTCTTATGTTGATCCTAGTGTCACATGAGAAGTTATGTATTCATATTTAAGGATAAGTAAAAAGAATGTACTTAGAGAGTCAAAAGGTTATCCGTCCTCGCATAAATAATCTTTGTGCTGGAAAGTGGAAGTGCAAAATAAAATGTGGGCAAGAGGGTTGGCTACAAAACACTCTATGCTTCTAGGAATTATGAAATCTTGATAAGATATAAAGTCGTCAAGAAAGAAGAAAAAGACAGTATGTAAAGTAAAAAAATCATGCTTATGAAAAATTTTACAAGTGTCTGGATACAAAAGATGAAGAATGCAATGTATATAAAACTATTCGAGCTAGAAAGTAAAAGATAGGTGATTTAAGCTATGTTAAATGCATGAAGATTGAAACATATACAATCTTAACTGATGATGTGGCTATTAAAGATAGATGACAAAATTTTTTTATCAACTTTACAATGAAGAAAAAATCATGAACTTAGCTTCAAAGAGTTAACTAAATCGAAAGAGTATAAAATCATAAATTTTTATCATAAAATTCAAGCATCGAAGGTAAATGATGCTCTGAAGAAGAAGAAAAATTGAAAAACGGTTGGGGCAGAAGATATATCCATCAAAGCATGAAAATATTTTGGGAAGGAAGAGATTTTATGGCTTATATGATTGTCCAGTAAGATAATGAGGACAAAGATGATGCTGGAGCAATGAAGAGAAAATATATTGACACCGTTCTATAAGAACAAATGAGATATATACAATTATGTTAATTACAGAGAAATTAAATTAATAAGTCATACTATGAAACTTTTGAGAAACAAGTAATATAAATAAGAGTAAAAAGAAAGACTCGCTTCTTAGAGAATTATTTTAGATTCATGCCACAGCGGCCGACCATGAACGCTATACACCTTTTGAGGAGATTCACTGACAACTATCTGAAAAAATAAGATTTGAATATGTTGTTTTTCGATCCTGAGATGGCTTATGATAGAGTTCCATGAGAGGTCTTATGTGGTGTCTTAGAAAATAAAGATGTAAATGTATCATACACAATGTTGCAGATGTCGGATGTCATGGACACGTCGGTTTGAGTTTTCATGTTGGTTTTTTATATATCAGGGATATTTCATATATATGATTTTAATATTTATTTAATTATGTATATATAATTAAATTTTTTTTTATACATGTCACAGTACTACCTATTGTACAACATATTAAACTCTATATGTAACATTTAACATACAACACTTTAAAGATGGAAATTTGTAAAATTAGTGATTTTAAGATCAAAATTTCAAAATCAAATTTCAAACATACCTCATTCTTCATTAGACTCATTTATAGTCGGCAAAGTAGATAGAAATATGATTTTCATCTGATGAACCCTCTAGATCTCCCTCGTCCACCTCAGATACTTTTCTCGTTCCCATTCTTTGATAACTAATTGTCACGTATTTGCTTGTAGCTAGTCTTTGAGGCCTCATTTTATCATGAACAGCGTCGACTATATTGCCAATTTGCGCCTATGTCAGCCCCTCTTCAGGAAAGGCTTCATCATCGCCATCTTCATTTTCAGCCTCCTCAGAATCAACATTCACCATCTACTCTTTTACCATTCCGGAATCAACATTCTTAGCTGCCAATAGATAAATAATTACTAATAGGAGTATTTCAAATCATTTGTTGATTAATAAACGGGTCAAATAAAAATAAGCCAGTAACTAATAAGGCAAATAAGGCAACAGTGCAATCACCATGCTACAACTAGCAAGTCATCCACAAGTAAACCATCATGCCTTGCTGAACTAATAAGGCAACAGGGCAACCACCAACAAATAAATGAGTCATTGATTGTAACAACCCACATGACAGCCACCATGCTACAACTGACAAATAAGGCAATAAGGAGCAAGACAATAGGGCAGTTGACCAATAAGGAAGTAGGGAGCAAGGCAATAAGATACCATAACAACAGCTAGCACAACAACCAACACAAAAAATCCAAAATGCAGAGCGATAGAATGAGAGGGGGAGGTAGGGAGAAGAATGCACCAGCCAAGAGAGTGCCAAGATCGAAAACACCAACGAGCTAGAGAGGGAGAGCACCAGAGAACCAGAGAGTTAGAGAGCACCAGCGAGCAGAGAGAAGAAAGAACCAGAGAACCAACGAGTTAGAGAGGGAGAACACCAGGGAACCAGAGAACCATAGAGCTAGAGAGCACCAACGGGCAGGGAGAAGAAAGAAACAGAGAGATAAAGGGCCGACAACACGTGAGAGAGTGAGAGCACCAACGAGAAAGAGAGCACCAGAGCATCAGAGAACCAAAGAGCACCAACGAGCAGGGAGAAGAAAGAACCAGAGAGATAGAGTGCCGACAACGCGCGAGGAAGAGCTAAGGCAGGAGCGACGGGGAGAGCTAGGGCAAGAGCGACAGAGTGAAATGAAATGAGCGCGGTCGGGGAGAGTTAAAACAACGGGGGAGTTAAAATAGTCGGGTTTAATACAAAAAAATCAATTTAAAAACGGGCGATGTGCCCTAAACCGATATATCGGCCCGTTTTTTTAAAACGCTACGATCAGATTTTAAAACGGTTTTGTGACGTTTTACCTCCCAAACCTTCATGTCGGCCGACATATCCGACATGTCGATATCCACAACGTTGATCATACATTGGCGTAATCAAAGACATGTATACAAATTTGTTGACGAGGGTGAGGACATTTGGAGAATTAACATATAAATTCTCTATCACTGTTGGTTTACATCAATGGTCAACTTTAAGCCCTTATCTCCTTACCCTTGTCTTAGATGAGCTCACAAGACATATCCAACAATCAATACTTTGGTGTTTATTATTGCAGATGTTATTGTTTTGATCGATGTGATGCACAAGGGTGTATGCACAAAACTTGAATCTTAATGAGACACTTTAGAAAATAAGGGTTTCAGGTTGTGCAGAAAAAAGATGGAGTATGTGGAGCTTAAATTTAGCAGTGCAAGAAGGACAGATGATTTTGTTTTTAAGTTGGGTGACCAAAATATTTATCGCAGTGGGTGCTTTAAATATCTTGAATCGATTGTGCAAAAAGATGGAGGTGTAGATAAAGATGTGATATATATAATGCAAGTAGGTTGGTTGAAGTGTAAATGCACGTTTGAGATCTTATGTGATTGTAAAGTACCATTAATACTTGAAGGCAAGTTTTACTGTATTGCAATTAGACCAGCGCTGCTCTACGATTCTTAGTGTTGGGAAGTGAATTATGTACATGAGCAAAAAATTGGTGTTGCGGAGTTGAAAATACTTAGGTGGATGTGTGGGTATATGAGACTAGATAAAATTAAGAATGAATGTGTCAAAAGTAAGATGAGAGTGACACCAATTGTAGATAAGATGCGAGAAGCTCGATTAAGATGGTTCAGACACGTACAAAGGAGACCATTAAAGGCACCTGTTAGGCGTTGTGAGCGTTTATCTACTAGGCATGTTAAACGGGGGAGGGCAAACCATTTTTTTAGAATGAAACTTTAAGGAAAGAGACGATGTACTTAGGCATTAGTGAGATGACTAAAGATAGAGCGCAATGGCGATAAATGATCTATATAGCCTTTATCCCACCGTAGTGGGGTTGGTTTTGTTTGGATTATGATGGAACTAAATAAAAACGTGTGTAATCTGTTTGTGTATGGTTTGAGGATATTTATTATGACCCAACATCATCCTGGAAGGCATTCTCAAGGCTCTTTTGATTCCATAGGTCATCCTCACCAACCAAACATTATTTATGCACATGCACTGCATGTATGCTCATACTAAAATGTTAATAATGACATGATTGTTCAACTAGATCATCATAAATTCTTACTTGTTATCATGAACTACTATCACATTAAGGAAACCAATGACAACTATCACATTAAAAAATCTATTATTAGAAGCCCTCAAATTGGATCTTATTAGGGTCGATGGAGGATTGAATCGTAGTCAAAAGCACATTCCTTCACCTTCCTTGATTATCTCGTTGACGATATATATGGAAAATTGTAGGTAGAGAGAGAATATTAGATGCATAATGATGTAACCCGGAGTTAGTGGTTTTCATAAGATTAAATCAAATTATGCGGTGCTAATCTCAACTCGGCGAGCAATCATGCAAAATGATCTGCCTAGGTTCGTAAGATGATCTTAGGTTAATTGACATTCAACGATGAATAAACATGAAGTAATAATTCCCCAAACATGTAAGTAACACGAAGAAACGACAAAAATGACAAATTAATGATAAATATGTATCCTGATAATTTTAGCTATGCACTGACATTTCAAATCACGTAAAATGATGTAATAAAGTATGCGAACATTATACGAGCAAAATTGGTAAAATGAGTACCATAGGGTCAAAACCCAGCGTTGAATCCAATCGTGTAGGCTCAAGAGTTTTGTGGAAGTGGTAGTTAGTCTAGTTAGTTATTTGGAACAATAATTAAGGAGGCCAATGCTCTGTGATGGAGACTGGGTTAGGCAAGGAAGGGGGAAATGCCTTTAGTTAGGTTCAGGACTGGGTAAATGGGACAGAGGGTGGCTAAAAAGATGTGGAAGTGTGGCGAGTGACCGATGTCTGCTGGATGTGGGGAAGGCGTTGGAAGAGGTTATTCATCCAACGAAGATGGAATCACTCAGGCTTGATGAAAGAGTTGTTGAATCCGTCAAAGAAAAGATCAAGAAGGTTCACCAGAGCCTTGGGGCGATTAACAATGATGGTGTGGTCCGGAGAGCGGCACTAAGCGGCTTGGATCTCTCGTTCGGGTAGGTGTCACCGGGGAACGAAAAAGAGAGATAATTCTTGTTTTGTTTCTAGTCTAGGCTAAATCAAAGGGTAGGTGACCGACTTCTTGTAATACAAATATGTGGTAGTTTTTGTTTTCTCTTAGAAATAAGAGTATATTTTGGATAAGTAATAAAATATGCTCCTTATTTATAAATTCTAAAATTAAATTATGATAATTTCTATTTTTGGGATTTATTTATTTTTTACTATAATACTCAATTTCAATTAACTTATATGTTGGTTTGCCCTTCATCAATTAACCTAATTTAACAGAGAACTTTATTCTGAGTTTTATTGGTTGGTTACGCTTGATAAGTCATAAAGACGAACTCAAGTGACATGCACAATGCTAAATACACAAATTATGATAACGTGCCCAAATAAATAAATGAGTATGTGATCAAAGAATGATGCTACAAAATAAAATATAAAAATGCGTGAAATAAAAATAAAACAAAGATGTGCCACAGATTGCATCAAGGAAGGAGGGGGTCGGCTGCCTAGTGTAGAATAAGAGAGAGATTAGGGTAAAATCAAGCATGCCTCTTTGTTCAATCTTATGAGTATATATACCCATGGTCAAAAATACAGGAACGACCCTTAATCATTGGAATACAAAAATACGATAATAAATATTCGAATAAAAATTTAAAAGGAATAATCTTAAATTTTCCGTCTGGCTCTTCGTTTCACGCCTCAGTCAACTTCTTACTAAAATTAGTGTCCATAGAATGCATTTGTACCATCTCTCCCTTCTTCCAAATGGACTTGCCCTCATGCTCATGGAGGGTAGGCCTGACCGAAAAGTGTAGCGGTTTCCAATTGGCCTCCAAGTCAGATGAATAAGAATCTCCTTGCTCCTCCGATTCAGCCATGCAACCAGTGTTTTTACTGGAGTTGAAACACTTAGTGTAACACCTCCATCCGACACGAAAAATATAACAGAAGGTTCGGCCGTGGCCCCACGTCGTATTCTACGGACAGTCAGTGGAGTTATGCATCAAAACCAAAATATCGCGCATCCTAAGTTCCTAACTCAGAGTTACATTCTAGCGGAAGTTTTTAAGTAATAGAACCCAACACCAGGAATGTACACTAACAAACAGTAGGAACTATATATAAAATACACAAAGTATTTTGGTCTTAAGGCCTTACAAACTGTTTTATCAACGAATGTGTTTTACAAACATCGTCTCACAGGCCGGGCACACATGAAAACAATAAACAATTTGCCTTTTCGCCCGCAAGGGCCAACCAACATAGCAAAGGAACTTCAGTTCGCTACTTCTTGCTCAGCTCTCCAGTACCTGCACAGGTAAAGCCCACCAAAAAGTGGCAAAATAAGGCAACAATCAACATTAACTGATCAAATTATAACGATACCACCCTCACTCGGGGCGGCGATGCTCCTTCCCTGTAGGTATACACCATGTATATATAATGACATCAAAACGTGCAATTTAAACACCATTCATCACAGACGTTGGCGCGCAAGGCCACACGTCCCGTGCACTCAAGGCACATTATCGATGTACTGGAATCCCAACCCCACCACTGTACTCAGTGACGGTTCGCATTAGAGCATTTCAGGTCATTCCAGCCCGTAGCTTAAGACTCTCTCTCTATGTTACGACAAAGTCAAAGGAGCTTTATTACCGTGAGAGACAATCCAGTGACTCACTCCAAGTTGATCGCCATAGGACGTGTACAGTTACTAGTCTTTCCGGCCCGTAGCCTAAGACTCTCCCCTATGCTACGACAAAGTCAATGGCGCTCTTCCAGATTTATGCCAGTGACTCACTCTAAGTCGAACGCTATAGAACAGGTACAGTTCAGCCACAACCCGTTGCTCAAGTCGTCATACTCACAAGCCACGATGCGGGTCATCCTCCTCTTGCCCGTTCATACATACATAACCACGTTATGTTCCAAGGCTGGCACTTACGGCCACCATAACTCGACACTCTAAGCTCACAGCTCAACATATTGGACCCTAGTCTCCAAGAGATAGATCCCCACAAACATAGCTCTCAGGGAGCTACCACCAACGGTAGCACTACCGTCGCGCGGTAGGGGACAAAACACCGTTTCTTCCCCCAAAATTTGGGTGTTTTCCTGGTGACCAAATCTAGTACTCTCACTCCAGCAACCTGCACACCCCATGACTCCGTAAAGTACACGTTTAACCACAGAGTCTTTTCCAGCACGAAAATCAACAAGATAACCATCACCAATTCAGACCAACCTGTCCGGATGAGCTTCTCACAGTGCATGCCTATTCGGTACTTCGATTCCGTATTCTATATGCAAGTTTATTACTGGGGATACCACCGATCAACCCATTGGAAACTTCGCGTTGTCCACCAATTGGTGGGGGTTTCCATACATATGCCAAAATAAAGACTTCACATGTCCAACAAGGAAGATCGTTACCCTTGTCGATCGCTTAGGATCCATGAAATCACAGTTGATTCGGATGGAAACGGTCACAACACCTTCCTCTCCGCGGATCTGGCTTCAACTCGCAAATCCGATTACAAGAACGCCTTCACAGCTTCCCTTCAGGGTTGGATCAGCCTTGCCCATGTTCTCCTATCCTTCTCCTTTTAACTCAAGATCCAAGAGAGTGAGAGAGAGAGAGAGAGCCTTTAACATAATGCTACCGCGACGCGGTAACTCGCTACCGCGGCGCGGTAGCTTAGGCGGTGACCGTTTGGCCCAATCATCGCCGTTCTGCCTCTTAAAGACCGCCTCAACCTTATCCGACACGTGGCACACTATCGCCAGCGGTACCTCTACCGCCGCGCGTTAAGTGCCAGAGACAATAGTTGAATTAATTCATTGGCTGCCGCCACGCGGTATCACACTACCTCCGAGCGGTACCTTCCAGAGATGCTTGCATTTTAAATCAGCTAGATACCGCAGCGCTAGCTCTACCGCCTGGCGGTAACCTCCAGTGACCATCTTTATGTTGTTTTCAGGAAATTTGGGGCATTACGCTTAGTCCTTCTACTGTCAGAGGCATTGTGGTGTTCACCCTGATGGTACTTCGGAAGTGACACATGAAAGACAAGATGAAACTTGGCATCTAGGGGAAGCTTTAGATGGTATGCTACCTTGCCTACTTTGCTGGGTACCTTAATGGGCCTATAAATTTTAGGAGGGAGTTTATGGGTCGCTTTGTTGGATATCGAGCCCTAGTAGTGAGGTCTGATGTTGAGCCAAACCCAACAACCTACCTCAAACCGTACCATGCAATCGCCCTCATCGTAGTACCTCTTCACTCGTTTTTGTGCTTGGAGAAGATGAATGAAATTGATTTTGAGAATATGATCACAATTTTGCAATCGCGCCCATCATGATACCTCTTCACTCCATCCACTGTTGCTCTCTCGGTGACGTAGGGTAGAAGGTGCAGGGTTTCACGTCCAAACGTCAACCTAAAGTGTGTCATTTGTAAGGATGTGTTGTAAGAAGTATTCTAACAATATTGCACATTTCAATGATCCCATTGACATTTCAGTTTTGCTGTCAGATTGCAGATGATATGCACAGGACAATGCGAGCAGTGTGCCTCATAGTCGAAAGAGCTTCTTCTAAAAACTACTAGTGAAAACCTTATTAATGTCCAAACACAATCGTCTAAGGTAGCCCTTGCGGTCGGAATATATGCTAGGGGATAAAGTGTACCCCTTTTGATAAAGTGTAACTCGTCTTGTAACTTATCGATTATGGGGATTGGAAATTTATATTTCACCATCTTCTCGTTCAAATGTCACTAGATGATGCAGAAGCTCCACACACTCTTCTTCTGTACCAAGAGCACTGGTGATGGAAATGAGGATTGACTTGGCATGATTATCCCATGATTATCTCATTTTCTGACGGAAGTGATAATGACATGACGTAACCTTCATATGTGGAGTACCCAAAAATAAATCAATGCAATTGTCATGTCCGGCGAAGCACAAAAAAACTAGCTGGCTTAGTAAAAAAATCCACAAATTGGTGCAATAAGCTTTCCACCTCTTAAGAGGTGGACATGGGGCCCTTTAGCGTCTGAACTCATGGAAAAGAATCTTTTGTCTCACCTTTCCAAATGACTTGTCTCCCTGCTAGCTGGAAAGACATAATGAAAGCTGTGAAGTCCCAAATGATGAGGCACACAGTGCTCATTCAGTGCAATGTTGATTTGATATAGTGGAATGGCATAAAGGTCTATGGGAAAGAAATCCTCCAGTCCTTGTATATGTATGCTCTCACAAAGTTCGAGCTCATGATCTTCTTCTCTCCATTAGAAACAATGACCGAATGCCCTGCTTGCAGTGAATGGGAAGATCTAATCGACGAGCAATGCTCATGGTGATGAAGTTGTGGGCACTCCTTGAGTATACTAATGTGATCAACAAGTGGCCCATGGTTGAGGCCCTGATCTTCACAGTCCAAGGGTTTCAGATTTCTGAATGGCATGTAGTAAGATCTTAGGATATTCATATGTACATTTCTCGTCTTGCTTAACTAGATCGAGTCAGAAGAGTTTCTTATGTATAAATAAGGTTCACGGTTGTCGCACAAATCCTGACATGACGGTCAACCATGTTTGCATTTGAGAGCTTCTTTACATAAGTGGACATTGCACTACTTTCACTTGGTTCGCCCCCACGAGCCCTGGTGGTCCACACACGGATGTCACATGCAACACATTTATATGAATCCAATCAGTGTGGATTCAGACTGATCCCCCTTGTTTGTGCGATTTGAACCCGAGGAACCAACCACGAGGGAGTTGAGATGCACATGCATGGTTGCTAGGGAAGCCGTGCATCTTACTTCGCTACGGTGAATTGACTTTAGCTCTCGTGCGCATCACGTTGATTTCATTAAGATGATCCTATTCAACATTCATGATGACCGACTCTTATACCAAGTTGTTAGACGCCTTCAAAATGGATATCATAATGGGTCAATGGAGGATTGTATGACTCAAAAGCACGCTCCTTCCCTTCCTTTCTTGGTGATCTTGTTGGCAGCCTACGGTGAATAAGAGAGGAGGGAGACATGATAATGACCCAGTGAAGAGAGGGATAAAGATTAAGGTAAAAACAAGCATGCCACATTATTCCATTTTATGAGTATTTATGCCCATGGTTAAAAATATAATAACTGCTCTCATTAATTATTGAAATAAATGTAAACATATGATAATAAAAATGCGAATAAAATATGAATGGAATAATCTTAAATTTCCTGTTTCAGCTCCATGTCTGCGCCTTGGTCTGCCTCATGCTAAATTTGTGCCCCTAGTCCGTTGAGCTTCTTTCGCCCGTGCTCGAAGCTACGTCGCATTGCGAGCTGCGTCCGCCTATGACCGTGCTGCGCACGCACTCAGAATTTTTTGTTTCAAAACATATACACATGAGTACTTAAAATGAACGCAAAAAATATTAAATACTATTCATGTTTTTATTTTATAAAATTTTGCAAATTTTAATCTAAAAATCAATTTATCTCCCTATCTCTCTTTATCACTCCCCCTCTCTCTCCTTCCTTTTCTCTCCCGCCCCTCTCTCTTCCTCTCCCTCCTCTCTCTCTCTCTCCCAACTCTCCCCCTCATGCTCTCTCTCTTGATCCAATGGCCAATAATCAATCTTTGGTGTGCCTCCAAATATCTATATTCCCTTATATATATATATATATATATGAAGCTTTAGTCTTCCAATGCTATTGTTCCCATGTAAAAGCTAAAAAATGTATGAATTGATATATGCAAAATTATCCCTTCCTCAATCTATTCAATGTTTACCCTAATATGGATTTTCTCATACTCTTGGATCTCTTCCATCTATCTCCTTCCAAGCTATCATCACAATATCTTGAATTTAGGGTTTCCAGCCTTCCATAATTAGCTTTATTTATACAGTAAACTTTACAACAAGTTTGGTAGAATACTTGTCTCCCAAGTATCTAAGTAAAACAAATAAAGCTCATAGTTGAACAAACAACCTAAAAGGTCATAAATAATTTCAGAGTATAATCTCTGGAGATGTAAATTGCTCTACAAGTATTTTTTTTGAAAAATGCATCTTTTACATGGTTCATTTCCATTTCAACAACGTCATGGTTTTCATATTTGCATAAGATCTGTTTTGTATACAGCAACTCAATCCCCATTTTTCTCACATATTCCCTTTTTAGTCTTCAGACCAAATTAAATTGTTACTTGATCGACAAGAAATTCTTTACAAAAAACAATCTGAACTGAAGGCCTTGCTGGAAGAACGTAAAGAATCTGGCGCTTCAGCTAACAACAACGTTACCACTGAGGTAGCTGATTGGTCAGCGACTTTTGAGTGGGATGCTCGGGCTGATGATACCCGATTCAATATCTTTGGAATCTCCTCTTATCGTGCAAATCAGCGGGAAGTGAGTCTTTTGCAGCTGCAGTTGATTAATTTTTCATTCAGTGTCTGGATTGATCATCAACCCTCATAATTTGTTCACCTTGAAAGCCTTAAATGTTCATGCATCATATTTTCTCTAATTTTATATGAAACTATCATTTTGGTAAATGCATTTTCTTTCTTTAATGTCAGTAAAGTTCAAAGGGAGCCTTGGCGCACTTGTTGAGGTGTTGTCGTTCGACCTTGAGGTCACAGGTTCGAGTCCTGAAAGTAGCCTCTTGCAAAAATGCATGACAATGCTTGCCTACATTTCACCATTGTGGTGGGACACTTCCCCTGACCGTCGCTGTGCGGGGATTGTTTGTGCACTGGGCTGCCCTTAGTGTCAGTAGTTGAAATACTTATAGCTTCAGAGGTTGGTGCATTACTTTCTGTTGGAAATTAGAAAACCTTGATTACTTCAATTAGAGTCCACTCCTCAATATATAGGAATGGGCCAATACAATAAAAATACAATAGACAAAAACAGTTAGATCATAAACGCCAACACTACCCCTCAAGTTGGCCTCGTGATGTCTGTCAAACCCAACTTGACCATAATATTCTCAATTACTCTCTGATTCAACCTCTTACTTAATAAGAACATCAGCCAACTGTTGATCAGAGGGAACACATCACACATGGAGTTCTCACAACTCCCTTCACTATGCTCTCCTTGATGAAATGTCTGTCAACTTTAACATGTTTAGTGTGGTCATACTGAACAAGATTGTGCACAATGTTGATAGCCGCCTTGTTGTCACAACAAAGCTTGATGTGTCCCCTACTTTGAATCCCAAGTTCGACATAATGGACCGAATCCACATCCATTCACATATTTCATGAGCCATAACTTTGAATTTCGCTTCAGTATTTGACCTGCCAACACCATGTTTTTTGCTTCTCCAAGTTTCTAGATTATCTCCAACCATGGAACAATATCCAGAAGTGGATCTTCGTTCATCAATAGATCCCACCTAGTCAACATTTGTGAAAATTTCAATGATTAACTCTTTACTTGGTGTGAACAAGATACCTGTTACGGTCGTCCGTCAGTTATCTTCATATATATATATCGAGTCGTGATGTTTTTAGTTAGAGTCGTCGTTATTAGACTCGTCGTAATATTCTAGTGTTTTAATATTTTAAGTGTCGTATGTAATTACGGGTTTGCACCCAGGATCCTATATATAGGCCTTGTCATGTAGTTGGAAGGTAAGCAATGAAGAATGAAACTCCTTTTCTCTTTCTAAAATTCCTCTCCCTCTCTCTCTAAATTATTCTCTCCTTGCTCCACCCTCTAGGGTTTCTTCCTCTCTCATCTCCTCCTCCATCATTCTAGGGCTTGCCCCTTGTATCTCAGCCTCCAACAACCCTTCAACGAAGCAAGCCCACAACAACTTGGTATCAGAGGTCTCCTTCCTTAGCTCTACTTTTCCGCTGCGCTGCGACTCGATTTTTCCGCTTCTCCACGACCCCACTTGTCCGCGGCTCCACACCCGCTGCCGCCTCTGCTGTTTACGCATGGTAGGCTTTTTTCATACCCTTCAACTCCCAACACTCGGTTAACGACGACCGGGCTGTTTCATACCATCCATCGACAACGCCTCGTTGTTTCCTACCGACGCGGTCGTCCGATCGTCTTCCTCCAACGACTTCACCTCCGACTTCCAACAACAGAGCAGCACAGGCTCTAGTTCTCCGACTCCCAGCAACAGAGCCCGACAACCGTTGATTTTTCCTGGGGAGACGACTTACGCGTGCTATCTCCGTCGCGTTTTCTCGGGCTCGACACCTCCTGCTCGCATTTTCAGCGAACAACAATGCTTCTCGGGCAGACCACCCGCTTTTTCTTCCTGCACGCCTAAGTATCCCACGCGGATTTACTTCTCGAGCCCTTCGCCCAGTTCACGGGATTTGGGGTATCAACCGGCCCAAATGGATGAATTACTTGATTATTTCAATTAATTCTTAATTGAATTAATTTGTAATCACTTACTTACGATGGAAATGCAACTTCGTGACATAAAAATGAGTGTCGTGGATGATACTGCCCTTTGTTCAATGTTGTGGAAAAGGTTGCAGACATTTCAGGCTTCCACATCTCGACTCAACACCACACTTGACAAATTAGCGAATTTCGGACACTTCGACATTCCGCCTCTCCCAGTGTCGGAGCCCTCCCAGCTCGCGCATGCTGCCGCCGCTTCCGCCCCAGCTAGCCCGCCGACGAGACTGCCAATTACGCCAGTTGTCCCTCCAGCCACGTCGCCTTCCGCTCTGTTGGCCACTACTCTGCAAGCCCCTTCAGTCGCATTGCCGATGCTGCCTCGCACTGCACCGCTGTCCCCGCCGGATCCGGGTCTTCCGCCGACTAGGGTTTCTCCGACCCAATTCCAGCTGTTGTTCGCCGCCGCAACGCCAGTCCCGCCGGACCCCTTCATTCGTCCGACCGCTGTTCCCCCGACCATCCTGCCATTTCTGCCTCCCACTGCTCTGCCTGACCAGCCAGACTATTTGCTTCAGCCGCGCGTCCTTCTGAAGATGTCGTCACCCCAACTCGCGGCCCACGCCACCGCGACACGCTATCAGACGCTATTTTGGCGCGAGATAAAGGAGCCCGATGAGCCGATCATCTTACTGCAGTTCGAGCTTGAGGACAAGCTCAATCTCAAGGATGGGTGGAGTGTTACGGTCCTCTGTCAGTTATCTTCATATATATGTATCGAGTCGTGATGTTTTTAGTTAGAGTCGTCGTTATTAGACTCGTCATAATATTGTAGTGTTTTAATATTTGAAGTGTCGTATGTAATTACAGGTTTGCCCCCGGGGTCCTATATATAGGCCTTGTCATGTAGTTGGAAGGTAAGCAATGAAGAATGAAACTCCTTTCCTCTTTCAAAAATTCCTCTCCCTCTCTCTCTAAAATCTTCTCTCCTTCCTCCACCCTCTCGGGTTTCTTCCTTTCTCATCTCCTCCTCCACCATTCTAGGGCTTGCCCCTTGTATCTCCGCCTCCAACAACCCTTCAACGAAGCAAGCCCACAACAATACCATGCCTAGGAGAGGATTTAAAATATTGTAAGATTCGGTGCGCACCATCCAAGTGGCGAGACTTAGGAGAATACATGTATTGATTGATGACCCCAACAACATAAGACATATTTGGGCGAGTATGTGATAGGTGAATAAGCCTCCCTACTAGCCGTTGAAACCAGTGATGTCCACAACAATTTCACCACCATCTCTCGCTAATTTATGGATGACTTCAATTGAGGTATCAATAACTCTACACTCACTCATCCCCGTTGTCTCTAGCATGTCAAAGATGTACTTTCCTCTGAGAAATAAAAATCACCTGCTTGGATCTCGCGACTTTAATGCCTGGGAAGCACTTGTGAGTTCCAAGATCTTTTACCTTGATTTTTCTTGCCGATCTTGTTTTCAGACTTTGGATCTCTTCCATGTCATCCCCAGTTATGACAATGTCGTCCACAAACAATATGAGCGGCCAATTTTCCTTACCCGTGCTTTATAAATAAGGTGCGGTTAACATTGCTCTAAATATAACCAAATGTCATCATGGTTTTGTGAAACCTTCTAAACCAAGCCCCAAGGGTTTTAGGCCATATAGAGCCTTCTTCAAGCTGCAAACTTTCCCTTAGATCCTTTAGCGGCAAGATCCAGAGGTAGAGACATGCATTCTTCATGTATAATTGATTGAGATTTCACCCTTTGCAAACTGCACATGAGAGCAGGATTGTATTGGAATTCATGTTTGCCATAGGAGCCAAGTTTTTCTGATAGCGAATCTCATCAGTCTGAGTATATTCTCTGGCCACCAATTTAGCTTTGTGACGTTCAACAAGACCGTATGTGTTTTGTTTCATTGAGAAGATCTACTTACGCCCGACATCAGTCTTCCCTTGGGGAAGATAAAACAGATCACACGTGCATTTCTTTTCAAGAGTCATCATTTCTTTAAACATAGCTTCCTTCCACTTTTGGTTCCTCATGATTTCCTGCCAAGAAGAGAGGATGGATATAAAAGTTAGAGAAATGACAAATGCTGAGGAAGACAAAATCATAAGTCACATAATGAGATAAGGGATGCCGGGTGGATGCACGGTTACCTTGGGGACTAGTAGATGGATCAGGTGGTGGATCTTGTATGGTGTGCGAAGCCCGAGTGTTTGTGGCCCTGCGTTATTATAAATCTGCAAAGGAGGTAAAACCCAAGTCACTAAGATAGCACTCAAAGTGAGAGTCAATGTACTCGCGACCATTGTCACTGCGCAACATTTTAATGGTAGCATGGAACTGAGTAGCTATTATTTTATGGAAGGGATGAAATGGGGGAAACACTTCATTTTAGTGTTTTATCATGTAGACCCATGTGTAACGAGAAAAAACAATCTATGAAAGTAACAAACCATTGACAATCAGACATAGAAGTAACCGGGCAAGCCCCCAAACATCAGAATGAATTATCTCAAAAGGAGTAGCACTGGGTTGGAAAACATGAGTAAGAGAAACACGTTTATGTTTACTAAGTTCCCACACATCACAAGTAAAAGTGTTGAACAAAGAGTTTGACATAACAGGTAACACAATTTTCATAGTAGGGATTGACAGATGTCCTAGGCAATAATATTAGGAATCCAATTCAGAAGACTGAGCCACATGAAGAGTTTGTGGAGGAGCCGAACTGGAGGGATCAAATATATAGAGGCCTTCGCACAGTCTTCCAGAGTCAATCACCGTCCTCATCTTCTGTCCTAAAAGATAAAGAACTAAGGAAAAAAGTCATTGAGCAATTTATAGAGTTAGTCAAGTGACTAATGGAAAGAAGATTTTGAGTAAATTTTGGAACATGAAAAGGAAAATGAAAGAGCGAGGGAAGATCAGGGAATGGATCATTTTCCAACAATAGAAGAAAATGAACGATCGACAACACTCACTTTGCCTCTACCAGGCAGATGAAGGTAGGATGCCAACCCTGAAGCAGAGATAGTCATATGATCGGTGGCTCCAGAGTCGATTATCCACTGAGTGGAAGAGTGAGTGCTAGCGGAATGAGCACCTGGGAGACCCTGGTGGGCATAAGAGGACCCTGAAGAAGTAGATTTCTCAGAAGGTTGACCATGCATCAGACGACAAAAAACTTGAATCTCTTCAAAAGAATGGTTAGAAGGAGCACCAAGAGTAGCAGAGCAACCATGAGGAGCAATATCCTCTAAGACATTTGAGAGATGTGCATATCTTGATGGAGGTGGTTGGCCTTGAGAACGACTAGCCATGGCCCCCAAGAGAGGAGGGCCTCCTCTTGGAGAGGGGAAGTCAGTAAGCTTGAAGCAAATGTCCCTAATATGGCAGATCTACTCACAATAATCACACATCAAATGATCCTTCTCTGCAAACTTAGGACTAGCGTTACGAGTAGGGAGCCCACTAAGACTGAACTGAGCAACAACAGCAGAGCCCCCCGAGCCAAAGTCAGGAAGTAACATTTGTCTTTGATCAAATTCTTGCTGCACACGACTGTAGATTTCCGGCAGAGAGGGGAGAGGAGAACTTCCAAGAATCTGAACACTAATATGATCAAAGTCACGATGCAGACCATGCAGAAATTCAAAGATTTGTCTGCTTTCCTCTCGATCCCGAATAAGCACTTCATCTTTCAAAGAGGAAAAAGTGAGAGCTTCAAAGTGATAATCATATTTTTGATAGAGCTGAGTAAACTCCAGGTAATAGGCAGAGGGAGAACGATCACCCTGCCTCAAAAGAAATTTCCACTATCATAGTTGAAAATTCTGAGCGGCATTCCCATGCCAAAAATATGTAACCTTAGATCGCTTCCAAATATCAGTTGTAGTGTTCAGGAATAAGTAATTTCGAGCAATAGAGTCCTACATGGAGTTCAGTCAGCCATGACATCACCAAGGAGTTTTCAGACTCCCATTGAGGCCAATCCGTAGATGCCTGTGCGGGTGCCGTTGTTGTGCCGCTAACATATCCTAACATACTACGGATTTTGAGGGCATGTGTGATGGAACGAGCCCCCAGGAGGTAGTTAGTGCCATCGAGTTTCATGGTGGTAATGTGAGGAGTCCCATGGTCATGGGTTGCGCGGCCAGTGCCCAAAGCCGTCATCAGGGTGGAAGCAACATGAACCCAGAGGACATATTTGTAGAATCAACACTCCCATCCCTAGCAATCCAATGATAAAAACCACGTGATCACAAAAATGAGGAGAAGGGGCGCAACCCTAGGGTTATACCATAGAAAGAGAAGAAACCGAATAAGGATCCGACGACGGAACCAAACAAAAGTAGCAAATCAGGTAGAGGAAGGAGGAAGAACCATCCTCAACAAAAGAAGGGATGGACGCCAAAAATGAGAAAGTCAGGACCTCATGCAGCTGGTGCCCGGAAGCAGTAAGCGGATCTAGCGCATTAATGCTGCGGGCGGTGGAGAGAGGAGCGCTGAAGAAGACGAAGAAGAGGTGAAAGGGAGAGGAGGCGAGTGGAACTGAACTTGGGGAGAGGCGTGGGTGGGAGCGGGCGAACGTGCGGAAGCGGCGAGCGGGATCGGGCGGAACCGCGGAAGCAGAAGAGGCGAGCGAGCGGGAGTGGGTGAACAACAACGGATTAGATTGGATCTGATATCATGTTGGAAATTACAAAACCTTAATTGCTTCAATTAGAGAACACTCCTCAATATATAGGAATGGGCCAATACAATAAAAATATAACAGAGAAAAACAATTAAATCATAAACTCCAACACTCTTTGATATTATATGTGGATTGTCAGCAGCTTATCTCTTTCTCATTTCCCATTTGGGTTTCTCTCTCTAGTACTAGGTCTTCTCTTCCTTTATCTTTTCTTCCACTGCCTCTGTTAAGCCTCCAGACGAGGCTAGGCTATTTGGGCAACATTACCAGCGGCGGCAACGGCGCGTGCAAGGCAACAACGGGGCTGAACCAATGGATTCAGCCCCCTCTTCTTAAAAGATCGGCTCAAGGGGGGGGGGAGCTGAACCACAATTGGTTCAGCCCCATGGGGGCCGGCCAGCCACTCGGTTGGCCGGCCTTGGGTCCCGGGGTATATATACCCGGACCCCTCTCTTTTGGAGTTATGCAAGAATTATCCAAGGTATTCCATTCCTCCTTCATTTCAACCCTAATCTCTATCTTCTTCCTCTAGTTCTTCTTCTTCCTTAGTACGTGCATAACATTTGGTATCAAAGCATTCCTTCCTCCATCATGGTGACTACACGCTCGCAAGAGGAGAATGACCGCTTGGAAACCCTAGAGGAGAATTTGATGGGGCTTACCGATTCGGTAGCCGCCATCGAAGAAAATGTCAAAACGTCCACTCAAAGGTTGGAAGAGCGAATCGACGACCGCTTGAACGATATCATGACGCTATTGGCCCAAAATTTGAAGGGCAAGGCGGTGGCGGAGGAGGAACCGGGCGGATCTACAGGGAATAGGCCGGAAATGCCCGGACTTGGTGGATCGGGTGCGGGAAGCACCGGATCGGGTGCGGCTGGCGTCGGATTTGGTGCTGCGGGCCAGGCGGGGGCTGGATCGGGTGCGGCGTACCACGGAGGGGCCGGATCGGCCTGGGGCGGCGTCGGTTGGTCGGGATCGGCGTCTGCGCACACGCAGGGGCCCGGATCGGCGGCTGTTGGCGGTGGCTGGGCTGGATCGGGGGTGGCGAGCATGCAGGGGGTCGGATTCGTCCCGGCGGGCTACAACGGGGCGGGAAATGCCGCAAGCGGCTCCGGCGGGGTCGGCTGGGCATCAGGGGCCCCTGTGAGGCTCGGATCGGGGCCGGCGAGCCATCAGGGCGGCGGGTTTGGGCCGGGTGGCTGCGGCATGGCTGGGGGTGGCTTCAGAGTGGCCGGACCCCCCGGGGCAAGCACGGGGAGGGCCGGATTTGGGCCGGCAGGCCTGGACATGGCCGACAGGGGTGGAGGCTTCGCCACTGGTGTTGACGGAAGGGCTGGGACTTTTACCGAGCACGCTCCTTGGAGGCAAGGTCGGGATGGGTTGTTACCCCCACCGGCAGGAAGAGGGCAACCACCAGGCTTTGGTAGAGGGGTGCAGTGGGGAGAAGGGGGGCCTTTCCGTCATGGGGCCCCAATGGCGGGGGAACGCGGCCAAAGGCCGTACATGGCTCCCAAGTTGACTCGGATGAATTTCCCTCGGTACAGTGGGGGCGACGCTTTGGAGTGGGTGCAAAAAGCTGAGTTATTTTTCAGCTATCAGGAGGTGTCAGAGGCTCAGTGGGTGCAGTTAGCGTCCTTCCATCTGGAGGACGACGCGTTCCAGTGGACACAGTGGTTCTTGCGGGGACGAGAGTACGTTCCGTGGGAGGAGTTTGTGGAAGGCTTCACGGCTCGGTTCGGGACTTTGGAGTTTGAAGACTTTGAGGCGCTTTTACAGAAGCTACGGCAGAAGGGTACATTGATGGAGTACAGAACGGAGTTTGAGAAGTTGGCCAACAGGGTTCAGTGGGAAGAAAAGACACTCCTCAGCTGTTTTGTATCAGGACTGAAGGATCACTTACGCGATGAGGTTCATGCCTACATGCCCCGTAGTCTGAACCACGCAATCAGCTTGACGCGCATTCAAGAGGAAAAGTTAAATAGGCAACAAGCCCGCAGTATGGCACGACACACTACTACTCCGGCCGCGGCCAGGAGAGAGACTCCAGTGGCCGGCCGACCAACGGTGACACGGTTGTCTTGGAACGAGTTACAAGCTCGGAAGGAGAAAGACCTTTGCTTTAGTTGTGATGAGAAATTTACGCCAGGACACAAGTGCCAGAAGGTCCAGGTCTTTATGTTGCATCAGGAGGAGCAGCTGGAGGAGGACGAGTTTCCGGAGGAGGAGCTGGAGTCTAGGGGGACTTAGACTTGACGGAGTTGGGTGTGTCCCTACATGCCATGGAAGGGTGCAATCCACCTCCGCTTACTATGCGGCTGGCGGGGTGGATTCGGCAGGAGAGGGTGACCATTCTGGTGGACAGTGGGAGTACTCATAATTTTATTCATCCAGATGTGGCACAGAAGGTGGGGCACGTAATTGACGTAGGAGCGGCGTTCCAGGTTATGGTTGCAGACGGCAGCAAGCTACAGTGCCAGGGAGTGTTGGAGGCAATGGAGCTTCGGATGCAGGGTTATGTGGGGTGCACGGATGTCTATCTCTTACCGATCCGAGGCTCAGATATGGTGCTTGGAGTGCAGTGGCTGCAGCAGTTGAGGAGGGTGACTTTTGACTGGGACCAGATGACGATGGAGTTCTCGCAAGGGGGGCGCCAGTTCTGTTTGAAAGGGCTCCGATCTTCTCCGGTCAAAGAGATCTCCATTCGTAGCCTACAGCAGCTTCAGGAGTCCAGTAGTCTGATGACGGTCCTGTTGGGGGTGAGGTCTGACGAGGATAGACCGACGGAGGTTCCTGACCAGATGCGGGCATTAGTGGAGGAGTATGATGACATTTTCTAGGAGCCGGGGACGCTTCCACCGTCACGGTTCCGTGATCACCAGATTGTGCTACAGACGGGGGCGGAGCCGCCCAACACCTGTCCTTACAGGTATAATGCCGCCCTTACAGACGGGGGCTGAACCAACGGTTCTGTTTGAAACGGCCGTATAATGCCGGCCTGGCCTTACAGACGGGGGCTGAACCAACGGTTCTGTTTGAAACGGCCGTATAATGCCGGCCTCAAGCATTTCCTTCACACTACGCTCGATCTCTGCCTTCTGCATGTGGGGATACCTGTAAGGACGGGTGTTGGGCGGCTCCGCCCCCGTCTGTAGCACAATTTGGTGATCACGGAACCGTGACGGTGGAAGCGTCCCCGGCTCCTGGAAAATGTCATCATACTCCTCCACTAATGCCCGCATCTGGTCAGGAACCTCCGTCGGTCTATCCTCGTCAGACCTCACCCCCAACAGGACCGTCATCAGACTACTGGACTCCTGAAGCTGCTGTAGGCTACGAATGGAGATCTCTTTGACCGGAGCCCTGTCAAACAGAACTGGCGCCCCCCTTGCGAGAACTCCATCGTCATCTGGTCCCAGTCAAAAGTCACCCTCCTCAACTGCTGCAGCCACTGCACTCCAAGCACCATATCTGAGCCTCGGATCGGTAAGAGATAGACATCCGTGCACCCCACATAACCCTGCATCCGAAGCTCCATTGCCTTCAACACTCCCTGGCACTGTAGCTTGCTGCCGTCTGCAACCATAACCTGGAACGCCGCTCCTACGTCAATCACGTGCCCCACCTTCTGTGCCACATCTGGATGAATAAAATTATGAGTACTCCCACTGTCCACCAGAATGGTCACCCTCTCCTGCCGAATCCACCCCGCCAGCCGCATAGTAAGCGGAGGTGGATTGAACCCTTCCATGGCATGTAGGGACACACCCAACTCCGTCAAGTCTAAGTCCCCCCTAGACTCCAGCTCCTCCTCCGGAAACTCGTCCTCCTCCAGCTGCTCCTCCTGATGCAACATAAAGACCTGGACCTTCTGGCACTTGTGTCCTGGCGTAAATTTCTCGTCACAATTAAAGTAAAGACCTTTCTCCTTCCGAGCTTGTAACTCGTTCCAAGACAACCGTGTCACCGTTGGTCGGCCGGCCACTGGAGTCTCTCTCCTGGCCGCGGCCGGTGTAGTAGTGTGTCGTGCCATACTGCGGGCTCGTTGCCTATTTAACTTTTCCTCTTGGATGCGCGCCAAGCTGATTGCGTGGTTCAGACTACGGGGCATGTAAGCATGAACCTCATCGCGTAAGTGATCCTTCAGTCCTGATACAAAACAGCTGAGGAGTGTCTTTTCTTCCCACTGAACCCTGTTGGCCAACTTCTCAAACTCCGTTCTGTACTCCATCACTGTACCCTTCTGTCGTAGCTTCTGTAAAAGCGCCTCAAAGTCTTCAAACTCCAAAGACCCGAACCGAGCCGTGAAGCCTTCCACAAACTCCTCCCACGGAACGTACTCTCGTCCCCGCAAGAACCACTGTGTCCACTGGAACGCGTCGTCCTCCAGATGGAAGGACGCTAACTGCACCCACTGAGCCTCTGACACCTCCTGATAGCTGAAAAATAACTCAACTTTTTGCACCCACTCCAAAGCGTCGCCCCCACTGTACCGAGGGAAATTCATCCGAGTCAACTTGGGAGCCATGTACGGCCTTTGGCCGCGTTCCCCCGCCATTGGGGCCCCATGACGGAAAGGCCCCCCTTCTCCCCACTGCACCCCTCTACCAAAGCCTGGTGGTTGCCCTCTTCCTGCCGGTGGGGGTAACAACCCATCCCGACCTTGCCTCCAAGGAGCGTGCTCGGTAAAAGTCCCAGCCCTTCCGTCAACACCAGTGGCGAAGCCTCCACCCCTGCCGGCCATGTCCAGGCCTGCCGGCCCAAATCCGGCCCTCCCCGTGCTTGCCCCGGGGGGTCCGGCCACTCTGAAGCCACCCCCAGCCATGCCGCAGCCACCCGGCCCAAACCCGCCGCCCTGATGACTCGCCGGCCCCGATCCGAGCCTCACAGGGGCCCCTGATGCCCAGCCGACCCCGCTGGAGCCGCCTGCGGCATTTCCCGCCCGCTGTAGCCCGCCGGGACGAATCCGACCCCCTGCATGCTCGCCACCCCCGATCCAGCCCAGCCATCGCCAACAGCCGCCGATCCGGGCCCCTGCGTGTGCGCAGACGCCGATCCCGACCAACCGACGCTGCCCCAGGCCGATCCGGCCCCTCCGTGGTACGCCGCACCCGATCCAGCCCCCGCCTGGCCCGCAGCACCAAATCCGACGCCAGCCGCCCCCGATCCGGTGCTTCCCGCACCCGATCCACCAAGTCCGGGCATTTCCGGCCTATTCCCTGTAGATCCGCCCGGTTCCTCCTCCGCCACCGCCTTGCCCTTCAAATTTTGCGCTAATAGCGTCATGATATCGTTCAAGCGGTCGTCGATTCGCTCTTCCAACCTTTGAGTGGACGTTTTGACATTTTCTTCTATGGCGGCTACCGAATCGGTAAGCCCCATCAAATTCTCCTCTAGGGTTTCCAAGCGGTCATTCTCCTCTTGCGAGCGTGTAGTCACCATGATGGAGGAAGGAATTCTTTGATACCAAATGTTATGCACGTACTAAGGAAGAAGAAGAACTAGAGGAAGAAGATAGAGATTAGAGTTGAAATGAAGGAGGAAGAGAATACCTTGGATAATTCTTGCATAACTCCAAAAGAGAGGGGTCCGGGTATATATACCCTGGGACCCAAGGCCGACCAACCGAGGGTCGGCTCAAGGGGGGCTGAACCACAATTGGTTCAGCCCCATGGGGGCCGGCCGGCCCCTCTGTTAGCCGGCCTTGGGTCCCGCGGTATATATGCCCCGGGACCCAAGGCCGGCCAACCGAGCGGCCGGCCGGCCCCCATGGGGCTGAACCAATTGTGGTTCAGCCCCCCCTCCGGCTTGAGCCGACCCTCGGTTGGCCGGCCTTGAGCCCCCCCTCCAGCTGCTTGAACCAATTGTGGTTCAGCCCCCCCCTCCAGCTGCTTAGCCTAGCCTCGTCTGGAGGCTTAACATTCTTAAAAGATCGGCTCAAGGGGGGGCTGAACCACAATTGGTTCAGCCCCATGGGGGCCGGCCGGCCCCTCGGTTGGCCGGCCTTGGGTCCCAGGGTATATATACCCGGACCCCTCTCTTTTGGAGTTATGCAAGAATTATCCAAGGTATTCCCTTCCTCCTTCATTTCAATCCTAATCTCTATCTTCTTCCTCTAGTTCTTCTTCTTCCTTAGTACGTGCATAACAACCTCTCTTCTCTTCCTTTATCTTTTCTTCCACTGCCTCTCTGTTCATTTATTTACCTTTTTTTAGTTATGCATCCAATGATCTGCATGAGCTCATATGCCATGAAAAGGGAAGAGTTAATTCTACTCTCTGAAGGTTCTTCCTTTTCTTGCCTCCTTTTTACTTCTAGGTCATTAGAAATGGGAATGAAATCTATGTTTGCTTAACAATTAATAATTAAAATGATTTTTTCTTGTGTTTAACTATTACTTGTGGTTGACTCCAGATTATCAATGCAGTGATGAGCGGAAGAGATGTTTTGGTTATAATGGCTGCAGGAGGTGGAAAGAGCCTTTGTTACCAACTTCCTGCTCTCCTTCGTGATGGAATTTCCCTCATTGTCAGCCCTTTGTTATCCCTTATACAAGATCAGGTTGTTACTTTATACACATCTCAACTTTTTTTTTATACATAAATACAACTTCAATGAGTGAGGTGGGGCTCCATTTGCCTCTGATAGTTAACTACCCAGCCTAACATATACAAATTCAAGTTTGTTAAGTAGTTAAAAATCTTGTTCACGTTCGGCTTATTTAGTAACGATCTAAAAATTCTTGTTCAAGTTCAACTCTTTTATTTTGAAAGAATGCGTAAATATCGAACCATAGACTAACAATTTGCAGATATTGAGTTTTTCTGACACCCCTAATACTGACTCAGGTTATGGGATTGATGGCTCTGGGAATCCCAGCTTACATGCTAACTTCAACAACAAGTAAAGATATTGAAAAAACTATATACAAGGCTTTAGAGAAAGGCGATGGTGATCTTAAAATGCTATATGTTACCCCTGAAAAGATATCAAAGAGCAAGAGGTTTATGTCTAAGCTTGAGAAATGCCATAATAATGGGCGCCTTGCTCTTATTTCTATTGATGTAAGTTATTTTATCAAAATAACAGGACTCTGGTGTTTGATATTCCCTTGCTCTTTTTGGTATTCTCTATTTCTAATCAAGTCAAGGATATACGTTTCAGTATGGGCTGTATGATAGAAAAGTCAGATGGTTAGAACCCGTAGCATTTTGATTGAACATATTATACATTGCAAGTAAAGGGAGGTTCTTTGTGATTGTGATAGGGGTGCACAATTCATTATCAGTTAATTTTATATGGCATTATTAATTTGTCATGTTAGTGTCGTCATTTTTAATATTGCTATTTAAGGTTATTATGATGTTTTGTGACTATTATTTAATCTAGGATATTTTGGTAATTGTCGGAGTTTTGTAATTTCTATTTAAGGGACTCCGGTGGGTCCATGAATGATCATGAATGTGTTATGGGCAACTTACCCCGCCCTAGTATTCTAATATATCTAGTCCTATTATATTATTATTATTATTATATTTGAAGTCAAGTCGCGTCGTATATTTATCTTTAATATTTTAATGTGTTGATGTAATTATATTGTATCGAGTCAAATCTAGTCACGTTGTGGGTTTATCTTTAATATTTTAATGTTTGATGTAATTACGGGTTTGCCACACAGAGGTCCTATAAATAGATCCTTAGCAGTCTCGTATTGGAAGCAATGATAGCTCTCTCCTCTAACGAGCAAGTCCCTCTTAGGAATCCGCGGTTAAGGTTCCATTGTATTTTCCGCCGCCACCATCTCTTCCTCCGACCACTATTCCGGCCACCGCTCCGAGTAGATCCACGACACCACAACCGCTACCTTAAAACGATGTGAGACATCTACCTTCAATTTGTTCCATGTTACAAGATTTTATGGCTTCCCTGGACGTATGCCTTCGGGACGCTGACACACTTGTCCCCCTAATTAAGAATCCGACATCCGCTTTTTGTTGCAACATGTGCCATTGCTGCTTCCACCGCCACTACCACCACCACCACCAGTCCCACGGTCGTCCCTCCGCCTACCCCGATGAGCCCGTTCCTGCCTTCGGTTACATCGCCGCCTCTTATGCCGGTCTTTCTTCTGGCCCCTCTCACGTCGGCCCCTGCTTTACCGCTCCCCTGAATCTCTTCCTTCAACCGGCCGGTCCTAAGTCGGTGTCGCCATTTTTGTCTGACACTGCTCTCTCTCCACCCGAGCTACCATTGTTCTGCTCGTGCAATGCAGGCCCGTGTGTGTGGGATCACGCTGCGATGTGTAGCGCGTGCATTGTAGGTCCGTTTGTGTGGATGAAAAGGTGTTTGTATGTGGTGGTGAAGGATCGTTCTATCGCTATGCATTTAGCCAGGAGTTGACTTCCTTTGCTGCACAGATATCCTTTCTTTGATTCAAGTTGAATGCTGACTGCTTGGTGAATAATATACTCATCCACAAACCCAATTTATTTTTAAATGACATGATTATTACCAAACTTTGCATTACACTAAAACAGTAAATCCTAACAAATGATACCTAATTTTCTCATTCATTAAGAGGTTGTCTTGTAACAATGACATGTTTTTCAGTATAGTTAAGGTTGTAAATATTTGATGTCGGTAACATGCCAGATTAAGTTTTTAAATATTGAATGTCGAAAGTCGAAGACTTGTTTGTGATATTTTAAAACATCATATTTTCATATCTTATCAATAATTTTTTTTAATGTATATAAAATATAATTATATGTTTTAAAAGTAAATGATTGACATAACATGCAGACGAACAATGTGTTATGTATTTTAGAGTTTCCAAAATAAAATAATATTTATAAGTGCAAATATATAATTTGTAAAATGTATTTAATGTTATGCAATAATTTTATTTTGATAACGCTAAGTTTTATAACAAATAAAAAAGATTTAAAACTAAATATCCTTGATTGATTATAAGTATTTCTAATCATAATAAATTTATGTTAAAAATACTAAACAATCAAATATTAAATGCGCTGAACGTTTTAACATTTTTGTAGTATAAATAAGAAAAATATAATGTAAAATTTTCATACAAAATCAATTATAATAATATTAGATATTAAAGAGAAAGAAATAATAAAAGGCTGCCCTACGCACAAAGCATCCTCGTGCAACGAGGGTACGGGGAAGGGCCCCACCATAGGGTTGAAATTGTAACACCCCAACTTAGTTTAACAACAAATCAGCAGTCCGACCGGTCTCCATGACAAGAAGTAAACAAAGCAAATGTATTAAAACTAAGACTTCATTTGTTTTAGCGCTGGAGGGTAGATCCGGCGGGTGGAAACGAAGAGTTCGAACCGGAGGGGGGAGGTGGCTGCTCCAAACAGAGCTTTTTGGGGCGTTTCTCAATGCGGGCGGGTGGAAACGGAGCAAACGCCGCCGGAGGTTCATTTGTTTACCCTCCTTCCGGCGGCGTTTGCCCAAAACGGAGTTGCGAAACGCCCAAACAAATAGAGCCTAATACATATCAGACATAAATAAAAATACTAAATGATAACTTACAACGAAATTAAAATATGCTTCAAAGGGTAAATATGGTTGCCTTTAAAACTGATTTACAGAGCCAACTAGTAAATGAGAGAATCATAAATTTTGATTTACTGAAATCTCAAACATAGTCCGATACATTCAAAACTTTAGATAATTATGATAAATCAAAACCAAAGTAAAAGTACAACAACTGAAATGTCCTAAGCATAAATCCCCACCGGTGATCTCTGAAAAGAAAGTTTCGAAGACGGGTTAGCCCACCTTGTGAGTAAGAAAGACTCCTCTTCTCAGCAACACTAAAAAATATATAAATAGTTTTTATATAAAAAATATGAACTTTGGTTTATTACTGCATGCTTCTGTATAATCTGTTGTAGGTTTATAGGTCAATTTTTGTATAGATGCATTTTAGATTCTGTCATATTATCTGAGTTCTCGTTTGTTCTGATTTTTGTATTCTAGATTCTTTCTAAAGATTGGGTAATTAAATTTCATGTTTTATGATTTTTGAACTTAATCTGATTAGGAAGCTCAAATGACACCCCGAGGGTGTCCTGGATTGAAATGTTCCCTTAGTGGGACATAGACTTACATCTGAAATTACCAAGTTTGGACATGTGCCCGCCTATGTTATTAAAAGCGTGTCTCAGGCGTGCCTAAGTCTCAAGGCTTGCCAGACTCAGAGGTTTGTGCATCCGTGCGCCTTATTTGCGTTTTTTGAATATAAAAGACGTACATGAATGAGATTTTTGTTGTATATTTTTTCTTCAAAAATTAAGTAAGAGCTCAATTTTTTATTGATTTAGTATTTGTGAAAGATAATTGTGCGTTGAGATTTAATAGGTGACCACATGATTTTATTTTTAAGAGATATAAACGGGATGGTCAGAGATGAAATAATGTTTGATGGATTACTGAAATCAACAATGCACAATAGAACTCCAGGGATCTGAGTTATAGTCTTAGGCTCACAGTTTCAGAAGAAGGGTTCCTGGATAAAGGCCGTCACTTCCAAATGACACCAGAGAGGTCGAAGTCAATTCCTGGCACTGAAGGATGGATCGACTAAAGTCTCTGGCGAGGGGGCAACACTCAGCAACTAACAAAGATGGGAGAAAAGCCCACAAGAATCGTCTGCGAACCAGGGAGAGCTTGCGGTTTCGACTACGTCTGCTAGATCCTAGAGGGGAGAGGAAAAGATTAGGGCTTAAATGAGGGAATTAGTAACTTAAATTCTTTCACTTAATTTCACCTATGCCACTCCATTCCAAATTCTAATAATCCATGTGCTGTGCCACCACACAAAGCGGAGATCGCGCTGACACCAAAATTCGTATATATTTAGAATATGATTTAACATGACAAAAAGTGCTAGGAGTAAACATACCTAAATTTGACGATTGCGTGCGCGAACATTTACTTGTGATCGAAACTTGAAATTAAGTTTAATTTTTGAATTAATTTACAACTGTTACAAATCTTCCCCCCCTAATATAATTTCCGTCCTCAAAAATTGCAATCATACCTGGGTCAAAGAGGAAGGCATAATCTTCATTGCTTCGAAGTTCATCTTCTCTATCGCAAGTATAGCCTGGTCGACCACAATTCAACCAAATGACTTTTACAAAATGGATCTTTTTGTTCCTGATATTTTGATTTCTTGAGTCCACTATCCTGAAGGCTTGATTTTGATACTAAGATTCGATTCGATTTGTGGATCCTCAGTATTGATCACCTGACTAGGATCCCTGTCTGGTCTCCTCAGATAAGAGACGTGGATTATGTCGTGTAATGCACTCATTTTCTTAAGTAAGGACAACCTGTAAACAGCCTCACTAATGCGCTCTAGTACCTCGAATGGACCAACGAACTTTGGACTCAATTTCTTCATCCGCTTGATTATAGAGACAGCCTTGACTGGTCCGACCTTCAGATAAACATAATCCCCAACACTAAATTTCACTGATCTGTCTCTGATCATAATACTTGGCCTAGTGATCCTGAGCTATTTTCATGCGCTCCTGAATAAGCTTGACTCGAGATGTGATCTTGTCAATCCAAGATTCTTTATTGAAAAATCTCTCACTCTCAACCTGACATAACGATGTCCGACAATGTCTGCCATAAAGAACCTCGAAAGGGGTCATCCCAATACTTGTCTGAAAACTATTATTGTAGGAGAATTCTACTAATGTGACATATTTCTCACTTACCTTCAAAGTCTAGAATGTACATTATGAGCATATCTTCCATAGTTTTATTTGTGCTTTGTTTGTCAATCTCTCTGGGGTGAAAGGTTGTACTGAAATTTAGCTTAGTGCCCAAACGTTCCTGAACGTACTTCCAATTCTTGGAGTTAAATTTGTCATCTCTGTCTGAAATGATAGTCTTTCGAACACCATGCAATTGAATTATCTCATCTATGTGCAACTGAGCCAATCTCAGACGCTGATCGGTTCTTTTATTAGGAATGAAGTGAACAACTTTAGAAAGACGGTCAATAATAACCCATAAAGAATCATTCTCACTCTGAGATCCGGGAAGACCATGAACAAAGTCCTTCAATATATTTTCAAAATTCCACTCTTTAATAGGAAGTGGCTGCAAATTTCCCCTTGATCTCTGACATTCGGTTTTAACTCACTTGCAAATTTCACACTTTCCAACAAACCTTGCAATGCCTCTCTTCAACCCTGACCTCCAAATTGACTTCTTAAGGTCTGCATACATCTTCGTGCTGTTTGGATATATTGAGTACTTGAAATTATGAGGTTCAACGAGAATGTCCTCGCGAAGGTGTCTGACATCTGGGATACTCGTCCTTTATGTAGCAGCAATACCTTCTGAAACGCAATGTCCTCCATCCCCGACCGAGTCAATTCACAAAATTCTGCCATCTTTGGATCCAAGGGCAAGGCCTGTCTGATTCTATCCTTAATGCCACACTTGATCTCTATCCAACATAAACTTGCAGTATTCATATTGGTGCGCGGTATCACATTGATCTCCAGTCTCTTTAGAGCTCGCACTAAGTCCTTCTGCTGAGTGATGATGGAACAATTCGAACCCCTTTTCTGAGAGCATCTGCTGCCACATTTACTTTTCATAGGTGGTACTGGATACCCACCTTATAATCTGAAAGGAGCTCTATCCACCTACACTGCCTCATATTGAGTTCTTGTTGATAAAAAATAAAAAATATACTTCAGGCTTTTGTGATATGTAAAAACTTCATAACAAATTCCATAAAGGTAGTGTCTACAAATTTTCAGTGCGTGAACTACTGTTACTAATTCCAGGTCATGAACAAGATAATTCTTCTCGTGCACCTTCAACTGTCTAGATGTGAATGCTATGACTCTCCCATGCCGCATCAGTACACGACCCAGTCTTTGACCCGAAGCATCACTATATATCTGAAAATCATCTACCCCTAAAGGTAAATATAAAATTGGCACAGTTATCAATCGGGTCTTCAGCTCCTCAAACGCCAACCCACATTCTACTGTCCAGTTAAAGGCTCTTCTTTTTTGGTAAGTGAATTCATAGACAAAGCAATTTTTAAAAAGCCCTTAATGAATCTCCTGTAATATCTCGCTAACCCAAGGAAATTGCAGACGTCAGTAACTGCTTTTGGTGTTGGCAAATCTCTGATGACTTTTATGTCCCAAGAATGCCACTTATAAAAGCCAGAATTCACACTTAGAAAATTTCACGTGCAACTGATTCTCCCGAGGGTACTCAAAACAGTTCTGGGATGGACGAAATGCCCCTCTTTGCTCGTTGTATACACCATAATATCGTCCATGAAGGCTATAACAAAACTGTCCAAAAACTCTCGATCTATCAGGTCCATGAAAGATGATGGGGGCATTAGTCAATCTAATGGCATGGACACAAATTCAAAGTGTTCATATCTCGTGCGAAAAGCTGTCTTCTGGATATTGCTGTCCCGAATCCTCAACTGATATCACGATCTCAGATCTAACTTGGAGTAAATGTAAGACCCTTCGAGCTGATCAAATAAATAATCTATCCTCAGAAGAGGATACTTGTTCTTAATGGTGAGCTTGCTCAACTCGCGGTAGTCTATACACAATCTCAATCTACCATCCTTTTTTTAACAACGAGAACATGTGCACCCCAAGACGCCGTGCTGGGTCTGATAAATCGCAAATCAAGCCACTCTTACAACTAGATCTTTAACAATGCTAATTTTCTAGGGCCATGCAATAAGGAGCCTTGACTACTGGTTGAGATTTCGGATGGTCAATTTAGAATTCAACCTCTCTTACGGGAGGGGCTCGAGATAGTTCTTCAGAGACGACATCTTGAAATTCTTGCACTACCGGCACCTCCTGCAAGGTGTTCTTAGCTTCAACATGCATCCGTACTAGGAAAGTTGCGCAACCCTTATTAATACTTCTGCTAGTCTTTACGGATGAGATAATTAGCTTGGATACTCTTTTCATACCACAAAAGATGATAAGAGACTAGTCAGATCTTTCTAATTGAATCTCCTTGCTTTTGTAATCTATCTTTTCTAATTGAGATTACAAAAGCAAGGAGAGGTGACCTGTTACCCTCAGAAATCCTTCCAGACGAGACATCACTAGATAATTAGCTTGAATCCGTACTAAGGCTCCAAGGACTTAGTTTCTTTTCCGTTGATTTCATATTTTGTACTTGTAACGGAGAGGTGACTTGTTACCCTTAGAGGAACTATCCCGACTCTTGTAATCTCCCGTGATATAATGGATTTTGGCCCGACACAGATCCCTCTTTGTCAACACCCAGCGACAAACTTGGCAACTTATTAGCACGACCTATCACGACATGGTAGTTTGACGCGCTACCAGATTCTTTCTATTGATTTCGTGTAGCGCGACTCACGTGATTTCCAAAGTTGCTGTTGCCTAAAATAGGTTAACATGGCGTGAAAGTGTTATCGCTGCGCGGTAGCTCTATGATTTTGCGTGATTCCTGCTTTGTCCAAATCTGCCCTCCTGACAGATATTGTCTTTTCTAGAGACAGGCTATCACCCGTGTTAGCTACTATCGCATGCGGTAGAACCACATTATTTCCTTTTTAGCATCTCCAGTCTTGAGCTCATCCAGGTGTCATGATGTCGATTACTAACGTCCGCGATACGACGTTATCGCTGGCTGTAGTTGTTTTTTTTATTTTTGTTGCCAACAACCGCAAACCACCTGAGTACCTAATTTTATCTGCATTTCTTGGACATAAAACATATCTCGATCAAATACAAGATTGAATTTATTATTCTCAAAGTAAGGGTAATGGAAACCACAAAAACACGTTCCAACATAACTCTCCAAATTAGACCTCGACGCATCCGTTGAAATGTATTCCTGCTCATCCAGAGAACTTTTTGAGATGACATCATTACGATGAACAATTCACGCACTCTTCGACATTACGTTGAAAACTTCACCCACTTTTCGCCATTATGTCGAAAATCCTGAAAGAATCAGTCAATGTGATTACTGATCGTCATCATGCAGCTCTTAAATTTAATAATCTCTTGTGAAGGGACTTTTTGATACTGAATTGGGGTAATTCTCACATATGACAAGAGAACTTTATTTCTTGTATAAATTCAAAGAAGCTTTGAATTCTAATATTTTGAACATTCGCTCATTTATTTTTCCAAATGTTTGCTTCGTCTGAAGAGGTGAAACGGTCTTTCTCTGTCAACACGATTCTAGGCTCCTTCCTATTTAACAACCACATCCTATGTGAGTCTTATCACTCTTTAGACTTGAAGAGGTCTGCGTAAAATGATGGCCACACCCCATGTATGGGGTGCCATTATCGAAGGAACTCCCCACTAACATGTAACCACCCACTAGCGAGGAGCCGGTCAAGACGTAACTGCCCCAGCCGACGTTTCATGATCTCCCTAGACGGGCGTCCATTTGGCGGCCCGCCCTCTGCTACCTTCATTAACAGGGGTGACCGCCCGTCCTCTTCCGCCGCACCCAATAGGGGTGCTACTCCCCCAAATCGGGCAGCCAAATTGGCCGCTCAATCTCTGTCGCCGCCCCTAACGGGGGTGGCCTCCCGTTCGCCCAGATCGGGCAGCCAAATTGGCCGCACGATCTCGGTCACCTCCCCAAATGGGGGAGGCCTCCTGTTCGCCTAGATCGGGTGGCCAAATTGGCTCCCCGATCTCGTCCGCTGCCCCTAATAGGGGCAGCCTCCCGTTGACCCAGATCGGGCGGCTAAATTGGCCCCTCGATCTCAGTTGCCGCCCCTAACAGGGGCGGCCTCCCGATCTCCATCGCCGCCCCTAACAGGGGTAGCCTCCCATTCACCCAGGTCCGGTGGCCAATTTGGCCACCGACCTCTGCGTGGCCGCCCAAATTAGGCGGCCCCTTGGCCGCCCAGTTTGGGCGACCTCTCTGCTATCTAGGCCAACCCTGGCCGGGGGCCCTCTTCCCCGGCCGCCGGCCTCGCCGGCCGTCCCTCCCCTCGTGGTAGGAGCAGTAGGTTTTATGTCGAACCCAAAACCGCCAGTGGGTGGTATCGTCATTTTCATAAAATGGGTGATCCGCGTGCTCTAAACTGAACATTTCTATTCGTCCGTCTGGTGGTTATCAGGTAAATTTATTGGGTTTCCCCTCTTGGAATCTATAAATAAGTGTATATCCTCCTTCATTTTAACCTTTTCTCTCCCCGGAATTCCTCTTGCGATTTTCTCTCTCCTCTCCTATTCATCCTACTATTTTTCTCTCCTCCCCGGGTTTTCTACTACGTTCCTCCCTCTCTCGCTTCTCCTCTTCCAACATGCGCACATCCCTCCGTACGCGCGTTCCTTCTTGTGCGCCCTCCCCATTGCGTGTGACTCTCCTCCAATGTGCGTGCGTCCCTCCGTGCGAGAAGCTCGACTAAGATGGTTTGGACACGTACAAAGGAGACCATTAGAGGCACATGTTAGGCGTTGTGAGAGTCTAGTCAGTAGACATGTTAAACGAGGGAGGGTAGATCAATAAAGACTTGGAATGAAACTATAAGGAAAGATATGATGTACTTAGGCATTAGTGAGATTATGACAAAAGATCGGACACAATGGCGACAAAGAATCCATATAGCCGACCCCACTATAGTGGGATAAAGGCTTGAGTGTTGTTATTGTTTCTAGTCTTCTTCCGAGTTCAAGGATTTTTGAAAACGTGTTTACGTAACAATCTGTAATATATCCATTAATAGGTCCACCACGGAATCTCCCATCCCAACTATATTCCATTCTTCAAAAGCTTTGTGATTCATGCCATGTATTTGTAAAAAACAGGGTAAAAACAAAATGTGGTAATTATTCTATGAAACCTTTGCTATGCAAAGGTGTAGGTTACGTAATTTGAAACTCTTTAACCAGTGCATTGGTTGGGATCTTTTATATGATCATGCATAGTTTTAAGCCCGGTCAACACGTGCATTAAGGAAAATAATACTAATTTACATCTCATCAAAACGTTTCAAAATTTTAGCTTACCGATCTTGCTAACATTGTATAAAGGACTGAGGAGGGTTGCATTTAATTTTCCTGGTTCTTGGTGATTAAGGCTTTGTTTGGCGCGGCGGTGGTAGTCGTGAACACGGTAGTTGTGAATCACCGTTCATAAACTCCTAACCTCATCAAAGGAACTTCATCTACTTTTATGCTCAAAACTAGTTTTCTTTTTTTTGGGTGACGGTTATAGCGTTGTCATGCCAAACATACATTCTATCACGGTGACATTTTTCTCCAATTAAACTCACCGGAGCAGCAAGGTCGCGCCAAACAGAGCTTAAGAGTCTTGAAAAGATGATGAATGTGGTAGAGGAGGATCTCCCTCCTAACAACATAATATACCCTACTCCTACAACATAATTATGATCAACCTTCTTATAATTATAAATAATACTATGAACTTAATGCACAATGAGTTTAACAAAACTGCTCAGGTGATCTCCATCAGCTCGCACAAAATTGCTCATCATGTGATCTTTGTACGGGCACCTTAGAGTGATCCCCGCAAACTCGCTCACGTGTGGCCACCGAGTGATCTCAATTTGCTTGCATAATGGTCCCCTATGCGTGCCATAAATAATATGTTGGTCGTCTGTTAATTTATATTCAACTATAGGCATATTAGGGGTAAATGCATTTCAGTAATATCAATTAATAGAGCATCAATATGCAAATTATCATCAAATATCTCTCCGAGTTCATGTTCTTCTTTACAAACATGCCTTCTTGCATATTTAGTCATGTTCTTGTACCAAAAAAATCATCACCTAATCCAATCAATGTTTTGATTATCATAATCTTATCATTGATCATCAAGGACATTTTCTCCACAACCAATAGATCAGTCGTGCATTTTAGAGAGGCAACTTAAAACTTCAAAATATGAAAGTTTTATCATCATTGTAGTTCATGTTTCTTCAGGTAGCGTGAAATGTAGAGAATTTGACGACCATCTAGTAATTAAATGTACGACGACACTCACAATAGCAATCTAAATATCTCAGGTAACCCAATATGCATTTATATTCTACTTCATTTTTTGAATCATATCCATGCCTCAGACTGCTTTGGTTTTTCTAAATGCATCTTCATAAATAATCCCTAAATGCATAATAATATTCTAGTCAAAGTTTTCTTGTCTTTATATTCAAAGAAATTTTTGTTTTCACCTTACACTCTTTCAACAAATAATAATCTCCTGGTGCAATCATCGGTGACAGAATAATGGGCCTCTAAGAGATGTCATTGTGGATGGTCCTCATATATTAGAGTGTACAAGCACCAATTTTCCGGCCTTAGAATATTCATCAACTGGAACAAAATTGACCGTTCTCTTATTCTCACTTGTGTGCCAAACCTTCAAGCCCCGTGAGAGCTACAATTATTTAGGTGATTCAAGCAACATAGCATGTTATTTTTTTTACTTCATATTGTTATCACCATAACGCATTTAGTCGCCTTCTAAGTATCAATATAAAAGGCAGAGATGTATTCTTGTGTATCCATCTACACAACAAAGATCAAAGTCAGCCTCAAGAATAACATATACCTCACCACGTGAAGCTTCCATGTAGTCATACTAGAAATTTTAACCAGGACAACCAACTCTCACTGTCCTCAAAGCGTCATTTTTAATAAGATGCACTAAGTTTCCAGACGCTTCTGTCTTCTTCAACATCTAGGTTTTGTAAATCCAAAAAGAGAATAAACCAACATGAATAAGAAACCAAATTGTACCGGATGATCATGACAATATCAACACAAACTCGTGATTACCTGAAGACATTATCAGTTAAGTTTGAGCAACTGAATGAACTGTATAAAATTGTACACTGTGGCACTAAGCTACTAACTGAACTGAAAAATTCATAGGCAGCATATAATTAGTAAAGATTCACAAAACTAGCTGATCGCATCCTCCATATGGTAAAAAAACAGTAACAAATCATCAAAGAGTAAAAAAATTTTAAAAATAAAAGAAAAAACAAGCACCTCCATGACAAGAATTCGAGCTTTTAGGACATCAGTATTATCTGGGTCAACAATAAAATCTGATGTTGTGTCACCTGTAAAGGCAATCTCAGGTGACGTCATAGTCTGAGTGACCTACAAATAGAAGAGTTGCAACATTTAAAGCTCAAAAAATGCTGAAATGGCATTAAAATAATTTTTTAATGATAAATAATTATCAAGACAGACCTCTACACCAGAAAATCGCAATTCCTTAATTTCATTTCCCGAAAGAGTAGCATATTCTTGCTTAAGTTTTTGCTTAACAGAATAGATAATATAACCCTGCCAACAAAATGCTGACATCAATACCCCTACAAATTATGCTTCTCATTTCAAATAGAAACAGTTGGATGTCATTAGTTTAAAATGGCCATACCAGGCTAGGTATCACATGGTAAGTCCTGAATGCTTTCACTTTGAGATCTTTTCTTATCTGAAACTCATCTCCTGTACTTAAAAGTATAAATGGACCAATATTTAGTCTACCAGGATACAAAACAAAAGTATTTAAAGTCTTGTTGGCATGGTGATGCGGAGCAGAGATGTGGAGCCGCAGCGGAGGACGAGTTTTGGGCCCGTTCGGGGCTGATTTGGCGACTTACCATATATGGTGTGCCCGGATCGGTGATCTGACTCCGCAGATGCGTCCGGATTCGTGTTTCAAGTCAAAATCATATATTACTTTAGTGTTTTTGGTTTATATTTGTTGTATTTGAGTGGACCCACCTCCGGCCAATCATAGCCGTCGATGGTGGGATGCCTTAATTTTCTTTTATTATAAATAGATAGGTAGTGGGCTGGTTTTAGGGATTGCATAATTTGGAGACTTGTATTCCTGGATTCCCGCGATCCCGCAACGGTGCTGACTTCGTGAAACCCTAGGTGACGACTTCTAGGTTGGTATCTTCCTCCCCAAGGTTTGCCCTAACCCTAAGCCACTTTCTCCCCCTCCAATTCCCCTTGCCGCCGCTTCCACAACCCCCAAAACTTCTTCCGACATCACCAAACCCCTGCTGATTCCAGCCGACAGTCCCCCCTTTATTCCCCATCAGTGGAGAATCCTGTAACCTGCCGGCTGCTACACCTCAATTTACAACCACCATGGCCTCTTCATGCCCAACCACCGCCAGCCCCCTTGAGAACCGCCGCCTACTCCCCATCTCCTGAAGCCCCAGACGCCTACTCCTCCCCCTCCTGAAACCACAACCGCCTGTTCCTATACTTCCTGAGTCACCGCCCCCTCCCATACTGCTCCCAACAGCCGGCTCTCATTCAACAACCGCCGGTTTGGACCACCACTCCCTCCCCTTCGTGGAACCACCTCCAATCAGCCCACCATATCCAAATCAGTCCAGATCTAGACCTTTTCAGCCCGAATCCGCTTATTCCCCTCACCCACTCCACGTCCCACAGCCCAGATCTGTTCCAAAACACCGGATCCTCTTATGCCCGGATCTACCTATATTGAGCCGGATCTACTCATTTATATCAATTAATATCAATTAATAGAGCATCAATATGCAAATTTTTCGAAAGCGTGTCAAGAAAAATTAAAATTACTTGAATTTTATCATCCGGTTCAAGATCCAAGGAGTCCACGTAGAAAATAGACGAGGTAGAACTAACACTCTCCAACCCAAGGCAACATTTAGTGGAAGGAAAAAACGAAGAAGAAAACCACTCAGGTGGAAAAGAGACGTACAGTAAAAAGTCCGAAAATTTGAAATAAAGTGAAACATTGTATGCTTTATAAAAATCCGAAAGAAAAGCGTGAAATTCGAAGTTCTACATATCCCTGGATGGGTCGGCATTCCTACATATTAAATTATTAACGGAGCCAGAAGGCATCCGCTCTGGGACTGACCAGACTAAACCCAAATCACTAACTATAGCATAGGACGATCTCGGAAGGGAGCGGAAGTGCGTGCGACATCGATTAAAATGAAACGCTAACGTCCTAGATACATGTAAAACATATAAGTAATAAGATGCAAATTGATTGATTAAATTTTTAAAAATGCGCCTAAGTAACATACGACCGTGAGGAGTGAAATCATGTGCTACATAACTTGACCCAAAAGTATAGGATAAGGGGGTTAAGTCAGGTGGCACAGGAGCCTTATAATCATAAATGATTTCAATGGGCTCCAAATCTGCAGTTTTAATCTAACTTAAATATACTCATGTTTGGCAAGAAAATATGCCAAGGAGAACCGCTCATCATAAACAATAGAGTTGGACGCAGAGATTTCAGTTAGATTCACAAAACCCTTGGTGTGATAGGGAAGGCCGGAGTGGAGGGGAATAGGAGGCTGAATGGAGTGACAGAGTTGAGAACCGAGAAAGGGAGGCGGTTGATGAGGAAACATGCAGTGAATACCGCAAAGTTCCAGTAAATTTTTGGAACATTCATTTGAAGCATGAGAGAGTGGGCAACGTCGAGGAGGTGTCGGTTCTTTCGTTCGGCAACGTCATTTTGTTGGAGGGTATATGCACCGGAGGTTTGATGAATAATACAAAATTTTGCACAGAGATTGGCAAATTCATGGCCGATGTATTCGCGAGCGTTATCGGTGCACACTGTTTTGATAGTTGTGGAGAATTGCGTGCGAGTTGCTTGTATAAAGGCGCGAAAGATGCGAGGGAGCTCGGAGCGATCACGAAGTAGGTAAAGTCATGTTGTGCGAGAATAATCATCAATGAAGGTTATAAAATAACGGTACCCAGAGATACTTGTAACTTTAAAAGGACCCCAGACATCGGAGTGCAGTAAATCAAACGGAGCAGCGCTCCTAGTACAATGAGCAGGAAAAGAAGTACGTGGTTGTTTGCCGTAAACACAAGAATCACATTTGAAAGCAGGACAAGATACATCAGGCAGCGCCTTTTGGAAAACGGGTAGAGGGGCATGCCCAAGACGGCGATGCCAGTCAACAGCGGAGACGGAGGAGAGAATAGGGGGAGAGACATCAAGAAGGTAGAACCCGTTTTGCAGTCGTCCCATACCAATGGTAGTTCACGTCCGCCGATCCTGTATCAAAAAGGAAGATGGAGTAAATGTGAGAGAGCAATCCATATCATGAACTTCTTATGGTCGTCCCGTATCACCTTTGGATTCTCGCTCCGCTGTTATTCGCTATCAAGACGTGGTTTGGTTGGGCGGATTTGCTCTGGTGCGATTTGTTGAAAACGCCGGTTTGATTAGACGTGTTTGGGTTAGAGATTTATGAAATAGTGGTTATTAATCTACACCATTTTTATACTACGCTCGATTAGCTGCGGAGTCCTCTAGTTGAACCATGATAATTCGCGTCTGGCCTCTTGATCTCCCCACGCTTAAACCCTCGCGATTCGCAACATTCGCCGGCAAAATCGACGACAACGACTGTAAATCTTCCTCCAGAGGTTTGGTTTTTGCATTATTGTCATCGTCTAGGGTTCTTCGCTACACTGAATGCTCGACGTCAACCAATCTCCCGATTCCAGTCCAGACTCCATCCCCTCTCGACTCTCGTTTGTGAGCCTTCTCCTGTCATTTCTTCCGGTTGTCGACCGATGAAGCTTCTTCCCGGCCGATACTGCTTCTCCTCCCCCCTCCATTTTTTATCATTGTTGAAAGTCCACCTACTGTCAACTACCTTCACCTATGGGGGGAATAGATGACGTGCAGCGTTTTTGCGGAATTAAAATTGTACCTGCACAAGAAAACAAAAAAGCACAGCACAGAAAGGACACAAGCAATTTATAGTGGTTCCCCGATTTGGGTACATCCACTTTCCCCCTTCGACCTATCTTCCAACCAGGGACGACTCGGTCACTTCACCAACAGGATTGAAATCCAATCCTTGCACTAACGGAAGGAACCCTTCCACACGTAGGAGTCACCACTCCCACAACACGGGTTGCACCCAACCCTTACAACTAGGAACCAACGTTCCTTGACAACAAAATTGAAAATAGAATGTACAAGAAATACAAACAACTTTTGGAGACTAAGGTGTCCCTCTTCGTTCGATGACGTGTTCTTGAAGTCAACGAAGAGTCCACAACCCTAGATCTCACTTGGAGAGAATCTCCCCGAAACCGGCGGCGGCAAGAATGGCGACGGCTTGGTTCTCGGGATCGGCGGCGACAACGGTGTGTGGCTGCTGTACTTTGGAGATTCAATCTTCTTAGCAAAGCTAGCAAGGTCTTCCAACGGTCACACTAGGATCGATCGTCTCGATCGATTCGGAAGGGGAAGGTTTTCCCGATCAACGAATCAAGAGACAAGGGATCTCTGGTTAGACGCGTGAGACGCTGTGCTTGACTGAGCTTCTGTCGCCGGGAGATCTGGAAGCAACCACGATCAAAGCCGACGATCTACTGGCACGAGCGGCGACGGCGGCGGAGCGGATTTCACGATCTAGGTCAAGGTACACGTAGGCCCTTTATGACCGTTATGGGTCCTACTAAGATCTGCTCAACGAGGGGCGATTGATTCTCGTCGAATCGCGAGAATCCGACGATTCGTCAAAGGTGATTGTCGAAGTTGACTTGTTTGCACGCACTACTGCACTTGGTGATTCTCGACGATTAATACTTAGACGATTTTTCGACATTGGTGCTCTTGTATCTTAGCGTGGAATAACTTACAATCACAACCCTTAAAAGCAATCACAACTTAAAAGGTTTCATCAAATACATTGTGAATTCATCTTAGCTTGACAGGTGACTTTCTCAAATCCAGGTAATTGTGGATACATTACCCAACAATCTCCCCCTATTTGACGAAGCCAAAATCCTACTAGCTAAGATAAATACCACCATCCAGATAATATATACAGCATATAAAATTTAAAGATACGGCACAAGAAAATAAAGACAAACAGATCAAAGCTTGAGTCAATCATAAATTCATATACATATATATATATATATATATATATATTCCCAAAATTGTTCATATAACAATAAGAAAAGATAAATGTGTTCTTGAGAAAATGTCAACTTATGTCTATTTCTCTTTGGCTAGGCCATCCTTGTGTTTTTGTGCCAGGAACTTCTTTCTTTGCCTCTCAACGTACTCCTTGGGCTTTGGATAGTATCTGGGAGGAGGAGCTTTATCTGCCGCAGTGTTGGTCCTGAAGAAGATGTTCCGTTTAGCTTCATATGTCTTGTGCAGCTCCCACTCATGCTGGCTGTATACGTCGTTCCGATTGATTTCCCCTTTTTCTTGTAGCCAGAACGTGTCCAAAATAATACTCTTTGATACCGGACTCCACTTTTCGTTTCTTACTTCATCCTCCTTCAATCTGATTTTCTTTTCAGCTTGCGTTTCCTTATATGTTCCTTCTTGAGATTTTCTCTTGTCCCTAGCTTTTGCTAGGGCTCCTTGATCAAACATGGCCATCAGTTTTGCTTTGGAGGTGGCCCTAGCAGCCCTTTGAGCATCAGCTTCACTTAAAGGAACTTCTTCAGCACTTGCTCCCTCATCAGCCACCGTATTATTTTCAGGAGCAGGATTACCATCAGGATTTTCAGGGATATTGGTACCTAGCACCTGTTTGAGCATCCACCAACAACTGTCATAAACATATATGTTTGACTGTTCAAAATTTTTGATTATGATTTCCTGAAGCCCGACCATCTTAGCTGTATATTCTTGCTCCCCCTTTTTGGCTTCGACGGCAATGGAGTTTGCATAAGAATGCAGGGACTTATCAATGTGCTTTGTAGTCTTGGAGAACTCGGTAATCAAGGCTTGTTGATTTTTGTTAAGAACCACCATGTTGACATCAAATTTTTGAATGTTATTTGCTACTACATGAGCATTCTGATTCACTACTGCGAGAGTATCGGTGTTCTTTTTCAATCCGTCCATAAGAAGAGTTACAGCTTTGCCGGCTGCTGTATACTTGTCTTCAAACTTCTTTTCCATCAAATCCAGTTTGTGATTGATTTCCACAACGTTCTTGAGCATGAGATTCTCAGATTTCTTAATTCTTTTTAACATTTTATTTTGGGCTTGCTCAAAAGACGCTTTGAGCTCATCCACGATACCTTGAATAACATTCACTGTGTGATGAGCTAGATCAGCTCGTAGTGGAGGATCCTGAGGCATTCCTTGGCCTTGCTCTTCAGCAGATTCACTTGTAGAGCTGGACACTAGCACAGTCTCTAAAGGGGGAACACTTGCAGCCTCAGTAGATTTCTCGGAAGTACTTAGCAGCCTCTGCTGAGAGAACTCCCCCTCCACTGTTGCACTAATTTTCTCAGGAACTATTTCAGGGCTTGCTTTTCAGATGGAACTTCAGTGTTGTCCTGAGGCTCCATTACTTCCTGTCTCTCATTTACTTCTTCCTCATCCTCATCATCCATGAAATCATTATCAACTGCATCATCTTCCAAACCTTCCTCATCATTCTCCTTTACATCACCTCCGGCTCCTAGATCATTCACGTTCAGGGCCGCCTCATTTTCCACCACATCTTCACTTTCTTCTTGCAGATCCGCAACTGCATCTCTAGCTATCTGAGAGATGCCAGATATGACATTAGCAGAAGCGGGTAGAGGCTCCCCCTCAATTCCTGCAGTCAGTGCATCAGGAATTTCACTGGGAATATCCACGGAATCTGCTACAGTTCTGTCCTCAGCAGGAGATTCTGCTTGTTCTACTACCACTGCAGCCTGCCCGATGCGTCGCTCCCATCTGTCAAATACGCTGGAGTCCATTTTCTTCAAATAATGCAATGGAACTCCTTTACTCATGTCAAACCTATCTCCGTTTAACTGATTGAGATATAGGCTGATGATTCTTCCAAAACTTGGAGATCTGAGAGTGTCCTTAATTTTCTCAAAAAGCATAGCTCCCCAGTTGAATCTCTTTCTGCAGACAATCGCCACAAGGATCTTGAACATGTCAGCTGAGATGTGGTCATGTGAGCTGGGTTTGCATATCAGTACTTTCCCAATGATGTCGGACAAAAGTTTCCCCTCCTCATTCATTTCCTTTCGCTTTATCGATCTGGTTCCTCTAGCTAGTCCACAGAATAATAATGCCCTGGCTTTATCATGTTCCTCCAGATAATCCTCGTGCTCAGAACTAGTGAGCTGCAAGTATTGGGTCAGTTTGCTCGCAGACATCTTGATCCTGGCACCTGCAACCTTACTCTTGATGATAGAGTCTTCATTCCGAAGTTTGGCGGTTGCGAAGAACTCCATCACTTCCTTGTCCAAAATTTTGCAGGGGTGCTCCAGTATAAAAGAGAGGCCAGCCTCTTCAAGCATGATGATGATGTTTCTGAACTCATCCGAGGCATGTGAGAACCCGGTTCGAACCAACTCACATCCAGTGACCAGACCGGCGGTTGTCCTTGGAGCCATTGCAAACCTAGGGAGGGAATCCCAAGACTACGCCTAATCAGAAATCAAGAGGGAAGTTACACTACCAGTAAGTCACTGTAAGGGTGAGGATGTGGTTACCCAAAAGCGTAGGAGGTGAGAATCGACGGAGACGACGGAAAACCTGGAGGCGCTCGCGACTTTGTTTGATCGAAACCGCGGAGAAACCACTGGACGAGCACCCTGGACGCGAGAGGAGTGATCTACGGAAGAAAGAATCGACGAGTTTCCCGCGGGATATCGACGGAAGAAGCAGCGGGATTCCTGCGGGATATCGACGGAAGAGGAGGCAGGATTCCTGCGGGATATCGACGGAAATGAGGAACTTCGACGGAAATGAGGAATATGAAGGGTCGGCGGGATTCCTGCGCGATATCGACGGGTTTTCGTGCGAAATGCGAAATACGAGGGATCGGCGGGAGTTTTTCTAAATCGAAATCGAAGGGATTCTTCAATAGGAATCTACGGGTTAAGAGGCATGCCGGATTCTCGAAATCTTCTGATATTAAGACGGTTTAAAAAATCTTCTAAATATATATATTTCTTAATACCAATCTATTTAGGGTTTGAACGGGGTTTTTCCATACATTTCTTGATGTCAATTGTAAGTTTTAGTGATTTCCAATGACGTATCTTCTTTAATTTTCAGTGAACTGATTTATGCCTGTAGATGTTTATTCTCGAATCTACCAGTGAATTTACAGATAAATCTTTAATAATGTATCTAAGGGTTATTTTTACAGTGTTAACCTCTCCTTAGGTGTACACACATATATGTGTATATATATAAATATATAGATGTAAATGTCGACACACTATGACTCAAGTATTGAAGCTGATCAAAAATACCTGGGAATATGAGATTTATCATTTAGCCCCTCTGGTTAAAGCATACCAGGTGTTCAATGTGAGTATACCATTGTAGATAGTACTTCTGTTATTCCAGATACTTGTTCCAATTCAGTCTTGAAACATCTTCTGTCTAGTTCCCATCATATTTACGGGAACCTAGACTACCCTGCAAAAGAGAGTTACCTTACCTTAGGAACCCAATATGTATTGGGTCCTAGGTTCTTGTTAGCATAAAAACTTGAATGTCTTCCCTCAGAAATCCTGTCAGGAAGACTACCTCTGCCCAGAAGATGTGGATAGGCCCTTGCCCTTGACACAGAGGGATTGTGCCAACAGTCTATGACAAAGTGTCCCACCTTGCCACATCACCAACACGTGTGAATGTTATACCTCCGTTTCTGACCTGATCCAGTGACTGAGGTAGTCATGGTCCTAGGTCCAAACGGGATAGAGCCGGATCTGCTCACAAAATTTCTTCTTCCACTATGACACTTGGAAGGGTGGAAGGAATGCATGTAGCGAGCGTCATGAGGCCTGGGAGGTGGTGCCTTCCTTTCAGTCAGCACCCTTCCAGAGGCCCCATGAGAACTAACTGCATGACTTCTAACCTCCCTTTCCTGTGTCCTAGGGAGGTGAGGAGCGCACTGAGAGCTGATACCAGCAGATTCATGCCGAGTTGGGGCAGTGGCCGAGAATACAAAGGGTTCAGAATGAGCCTTAGGTATTCTTTCAAGGGTGGCCATGACAGCCCTTGCACTATGGGTGTCTCCACATGAGGGCAGATCATTCTTGTAGTGACCACGGTTGTTCCTGTGATCATACCTGAAGGCATGATGAGTACCCTTCCTGCCTGGAGTGGGGGGTCTGAATACCGTTTCCCCATTTCTCCAAGAATTGATAATTCGGGAGATCCACCCATTTTCTTCCTTTCTCTTGATAGCATCAACCTTGGAAAAGTTGGATACTATCCTTTTCTCATTCTCTAGACTACTCTCTAGATCTGAGATTTTAGAGTCCTTGACCTTGTTGGATGCCAATTGGAGAACCAACAAGATCTTCAGCCGAGCAATCTCCTGAGCTTGCTCCTCAACAAGTAGATCGCTTTTCTGAAGGGCTCTCTTCAGGGAATCAGGATTTTCTGAAGGGTGACAATTCCTGTCTTCAGGAACTTCAAGAGAAAAATGGGCAAGATGAAGAAGTTACCTGCTCTTCAGAGTTATTGTCACTATCGCCAGAGACCGTTGTGTCAGCATCAGAAGCTGCTTTCCTCAATTTCTTCTTCAGTCTCTGACAAGGACACCGGAGCCCTGATGCTGTCCGATTGATCCTTGCCTTCATCTTCAGAGGCGAGGACCCCCACATAGGCTTCATCCTCTTGCTGACAGCAGATCCCTGCTTTCTCTGATCCCCCCATGAGATCTGAGATGGTTACCCACATAGATTTGGCCGTCCCACACTTTTCCAATCTAGATCGAGAAGGTCCAGACCAGACATCCATGATGATCTGACGAATCATCTTGTCCAGATTAAATAATGAGAGTTCAGTCTCTGACATCTCAGTAATACACTTGGGGATATGGATATCCTTTCCAGAGCCGGAGGTCTTCATAGGAATGAATGGACCCTCTTCCAAGATGAGAGATGCTCGAGGATCGATAGCCTCCAGGTGATAGGACACTCTCATCTTCCAGACGGGATAATACTCCTTTGTGCACGTGGGAAGTCTTAGTGGAGAGATCCCATGATCCAGCTCCATGCTTTTGACACTGGTGACAGGATTCTACTCAAGGTGTTAACCTATTTGATGAGCAACCTCCCTCTGATACCACTTGAAAGTCCACATAGTGTCAACTACCTTCACCTATGGGGGGAATAGGTGACGTGCAGCGTTTTTGCGGAATTAAAATTGTACCTGCACAAGAAAACAAAACAGCACAACACAGAAAGGACACAAGCAATTTATAGTGGTTCCCCGATTTGGGTACATCCACTTTCCCCCTTCGACCTATCTCCCAACCAGGGACGACTCGGTCACTTCACCAACATGATTGAAATCCAATCCTTGCACTAACGGAAGGAACCCTTCCACACGTAGGAGTCACCACTCCAACAACACGGGTTGCACCCAACCCTTACAATTAGGAACCAACGTTCCTTCACAACAAAATTGAAAATAGAATGTACAAGAAATACAAACAACTTTTGGAGATTAAGGTGTCCCTCTTCGTTCGATGACGTGTTCTTGAAGTCAACGAAGAGTCCACAACCCTAGATCTCACTTGGAGAGAATCTCCCCGAAACCGGCGGCGGCAAGAAGGGCGGCGGCTTGGTTCTCGGGATCGGCGGCGACAACGGTGTGTGGCTGCTGTACTTTGGAGATTCAATCTTCTTAGCAAAGCTAGCAAGGTCTTCCAACGGTCACACTAGGATCGATCGTCTCGATCGATTCGGAAGGGGAAGGTTTTCCCGATCAACGAATCAAGAGACAAGGGATCTCTGGTTAGACGCGTGAGACGCTGTGCTTGACTGAGCTTCTGTCGCCGGGAGATCTGGAAGCAACCACGATCAAAGCCGGCGATCTACTGGCACGAGCGGCGACGGCGGCGGAGCGGATTTCACGATCTAGGTCAAGGTCGGCGGCCCGGCTTCGTTTTTATGTGTGTCTTTTTACTGTTCAAAATACGCGTGTATTTATACAGTAGAATACTCCTTTATGACCGTTATGGGTCCTACCAACAAGAAACCCTAAGCCCGGTTCAAAACAGCGCCATCGGCTAAGTCCGGTCCAGCGGGTTCCAAAATTCGCCCAAGGCAAAATCGGCGAGAATCGAAGGTGATTCTCGTCGAATCGGCGAGAATCAAAGGTGATTCTCGACGATTCGGCGAGAATCAAAGGTGATTCTCGTCGAAGTTGACTTGTTTGCACGCACTGATTTAGCCGGATAGAGACGGCGAGAATCAGCCAGTGATTCTTGACGATTCGGCGAGAATCACGCGAGAATCACTAGTGATTCTCGCCGAATCACGCGAGAATCACTTGGTGATTCTCGTCGATTAATACTTAGACGATTTTTCGTCTTTCCGCCCATGAGCTGCTCTTCGACCCATCCTTGCTCCTTGTCTGCTCTTGCATTATCACAGCCCTGTACTTGAAAATAAGTACACTCCAATAGAGAGAGTACACGTAGGCCAACACACTGATCTGCTCAACGAGGGATTACGTCGCGCAGACCCGTGTATATTGACCTACTGCACCCTGACATTGGTGTGTACTTAGCGTGGAATAACTGCAAGCACAACTTAAAAGGTTTCATCAAATACATTGTGAATTCATCTTAGTTTGACAGGTGGCTTCCTCAAATCCAGATAATTGTGGATACATTACCCAACAATTGTTTTGTGACAACAAATTTCCGGCGAGACCTATAATAAAAGAGGTAAACTATTTTTATTATTAGTTTGGGTGATTAAATAAATTCCAATAAATACCATTATTTTTGTTGGTTATCATATTATGAATAAAACGTTCACCAAAAGCTTCATTTTGTACCTAAATAATGCTTCTAAAACTCTTTTTTGCAAACTTTATTTTGGCCAAACAATTTTTTGGCAAAACTCAGTTTTTCAGAAAAATCACTTTTCTCAAACTCCGTTTAGGCTCTGTTTGGAGCGGCGATTTGGGTGCAGTGAGCTGCGGATTTTTCCACTGTCCCGCCAAACAGGAAAATCAGGCCCGGTTTTTTCCACCACCCCCGCCCAAAAAACGTGAAATTCCCACGATTTGAAGTCGTGAAAAATTTCCACGACTCCAAATCGCGGGCTGCGATTTCACGGCTCTCTTTCGGGAATCTGCCGGAAGTGGTGCTGGAATCGTGCTACTTCCCGCCGCTGGAGCTCCTCCTGCCGGAGCCAGATCGCAGAACAACAGAGAGAACGGTGCAACGTAGGTTCGTTCTCGACGGACCGCAGCTCACTGCCCTGCGGTCAGCCAACGGGCTGTACGGCGCCACCACATTTCCGACGCCGACACGGGTAGAAACAGTCACATGGCTATTTTGGTGTGCCATAATCCGTGCTCGGGCCGATCTCGGTCCAGCCGGGAAAGCTGCGGTACATATGATCAACTTGAGGAAGCACATGGCAGCGCCGGCGGCTGAAACCTTGCTCGGGAACTTCGCCTTTCCGATCATATTGACCGAAGAGGAAGGGGCGACAGTGAGCCAGACAAACCGCCGAAAGAAAGGCAGCTTGTTCGAATGAAGTTGGGGAAAACAACACTAAAAACGCAGTTCTTCCAAACAGTTTCGCAGATTCTGGCACCACTTTGCAAAACAGCTGATTATTCCACCACTGCTTCTCACCATTGCTTCTGCAGTCGCTGCAGCTGAGCCAAACAGAGCCTTAACAACAACCCAACCTAACGCAGCCGAAGTCTATGACACATGTCATTATCTCCTACATCCGGATGGCAATTTGGAACCCTGCAACGGACCAAAGGTGATTGAATTCTAGTCAAAATTAAATCAAATAGAAGCCACTTATTACGTCAATCTAAGACATATCCAACTCCCATGCAACTTTAATAACTTTAAATTTGAAGCTCATATCGGTGACATCATATAAATGTTTTTCAAACTCAATTGATCAAAACATGCAACGATCATACAAGTTTCTTTGAAAAATTCTCAATCGCCTGAATTGCTCATAATTCTGATAAGCCGTGAATTTAATGAATAATAACAAAGAGTAAGAAGAATAAGAACTAAGAATCTTATAGTCAATGCAACTTTACTTGCTTCTTGTACCCATTAATCTCCTCAAATGTAATAGTCCAGTATTTTGAACGAGTCAGATTGAATATGAATGAAATCCTCAGTTACTGTCTCTTTGCTATAGTATGCTCGTTTTTCACTTCGTTTATTCCCACATAGCTTCATCCCCCAAAGTCCAAAATGTGCACACTTTGTACCGAACGCCCTACCACGGATCGCTCATTGGCCAGAGTCACTCTCATGAATTTGGGACTCGGTTCCAAACAATACAGGTATCGTCCAACCTCAACATCCCAAACTCCTCTATATATTTCGTCCTCGCACATAATAACAAACCCCACATTCATGCAACTCACTCCCCATTTCTAATGAAATTCACGTCTCTCCATTAAATTAAACCTACCCACTTCCTCCAAAGTTGTACCATCAAACACCAAAGCCATAGCCTCAACATCATCCACTAACAGAATTTTGCCATTACTTGTACTCATTTGATACATTGTCTGCTTCGCAATTTTCATCTCCTCTATCACATTCATTGCGTGCCCAACCCTCATTACCCACACATGGTTACTGGTGCCATCACCACCAATCCTTCCTCCACCGCACAAATTTGCGCTGTTATCCTTCTGTCCAAATCAAACTCCAATAAGAAGATGATCTTGTTGTTCACAATAAAAGCCCCAACATAAACCTCTTGCTCAGTCTCCTCATTCCAAACCCGCCAAGAAAAACCCTCCAATTTGCGATAAAGCCCTACCTACCAACGTCCATCACCGATAAAATCAACAAGACAATCGTTCTCATCTATATCACCAAAACGGATAATGCAAACATGAGTTTGGTTCTCACAAACATTTATCTGAATGATACAGATGACCCCCTCTTTTGATGCAAATATGAGTCTATTGCCTGTCAGAACTAAACTGGTGATCTGGGCGGTCAAGGAACGTTTTACCTTTATCATGAGCTCGACAGAAGGGAGGCTGTAGACATGAAATGCTCCTCTAGCGGAGTTAACAACGAGATAGTGATCTAATAGGGCAGGGCGATAGCTATGAAGAAAATATCTTGAAGAAATTTAGGTATGAGTATATATACGATTATGAAAGCTTTTGGCCCCCCGATGTAGAGAATTGAACTCCTCCCGCCATGAAAAGAAACGACGATTGTGGAGAGTTCATGACCATATACGGTGTGTGAGGGCTTGCCACAAAGATTCATATAAAGAGATTTTTTGCCAAGATGAGCAAACCTGTATGCATTGACAAAGTTGAAAAATAACGCATTCGTTTAAATATAAGGTACACAGAATTTACACATGACAAGCTAGAAAAAACATTACCTATAAAAAATGAAAGTGCAGTCAAATTCAAACTAGCATAATAGTTGAGACGAGTGCTTTCATGAAATAATATATAAAAATTTTAATGAGCCATTTTATCTAGTTTCTATATTGATTTCATACTATATGTGACAAATAATAACTCTACTTGAGCTATTTGAGTATGATATAGGGGGATTGTTCCTTTTCAATTCTATTTTAGGCCCAAAATATCTGCACACTTGTTTATCGTTAACGAAATGTCTTTGAATCTTTTAGCCGCGACCTTCGCTGATCTTCTATATCTTACTTCTTCCAATTTTATTGATCATGTTATTATACATGCTGCAACGACCCAATCTAAATGTCTGTTTGTTTTGTCGATGACAGTGACAAATATTGTAAAAAAGAAGTCGTGGGAATTAACAGATCCGTTTGCTAAATCAGCGTTAAAAGAGCTTTTTAGAACTTAATCTTTTTTAAAGTCACTTTGATGTCAATCTATCTAGCTGACATCTAAATGCAATAACAATGACCAAACACACGACACTTGACAAATATCACTAACATTTTAATAGCTTATAAGCATCACAAAAAATCCAATAAGAGTCTCACTGCTTCAGATTCGTGCTCTACTACATGCAGATCTGAAAACAAAGACATTTTCATCAGGAAAATTTCAGATCTGTAGGCTTGGGGCAAAAAATACAGATATGAGATTCACAGAATCCTACTATCCACAAAACCCTAAATACTCAAATATGTGCTTCATGTCAGCTAGCTTCACTAGCACCAAATTTGTGTCATGCAACCCTTCTTGACACATTCCAGAAAGCTTCAACAGTACCGTCGTCGATGACGTGCTCACTTTCGACCGACAAATAAACCAAACATGAAGAAGAAGGGGAGTAATGAAGAAGTTATCGTCCATGTCGGCGGTTGGAAGAAACAACTCGCCGGTTGGAAGAAGCAGGTCGCCGATTTACCTCCTTTCTGTTATTCGCCATCACCTTTTTTAATTCATTCACACGTTCCGTCTCGAACGGAGCTTTACATGTCAATCCAACGTCGTTTCTCGATTCCTGTTTCGAGCTCTTTTCCAACGTCGCGTTCCCCATTTCTTTGCCTGTTTCCCTCCCGACACGCACCAACAATCTGCGACCTGTTTCTTCTAACCGGCGAGCTGCTTCTTCCAACCGGCGACCTGGACGGTAACTTCTTCATTACTCGCCTTCTTCATGTTTGGTTTTTTTGTTGACCAAAAGTGAGCATGTCATCGACGACGGTACTGGAGAAGCTCTCTGGAAAGTGTCAAAAAGGGTTGCAAGCCACAAATTTGGTGTTGGTGAAGCTAGTCGACATTAGATCTGTAGCTATCTTTCCCCATTCTGTGAAGCACAGATTGGTGTATTTAGGATTTTGTGGATAGTAAGGTTCTGTGAAGCATATATCTGCATTTTTTGCCCCAGGCCTGCAAATATGAAATTTTCCTGATGAACATGTCTCTGTTTTCAGATCTTCAGGTAGTGGAGCACAAATCTGCAATTGGTGAGACTATTGTTAATTTTTTGTGATGTTTATAAACTGTTAAAATGTTAGTGATACTTATCAAGTGTCGTGTGTTTCGTTATTGTTATTACATTTAGATGTCAGCTAGAAAATTGACATCAAATGACTATAAAAAGTTCTAGTTATGAAAAACTTTTTAATGCTGATTTAGCAAACAAATTTCTCAATTCCCACGACTTCATTTTTACACTACTTTTGTCACTGTCATCGATAAAACAAACAAACATTTAGATTGAGACATTGCAACATATGTAATAATATGATCAATAAAATTGGAAGAAGTAACATATAAAAGATCAATGAAGGTCATGGCTAAAATCTTCAAAGACATTTCGTTAACGATAAAAAAGTGTGCAAATATTTTGGGGCCAAAATAGAGTTGAAAAGGAACAATCCCCTAAAATCATACTCAAATAGCTCAAGTAGAGTTATCATTTGTCACCTGTAGAATAAAATCAATATAACAACTAGATAAAATGGCTAATTAAAATTTTCATATAATATTTCATGAAAATCTCTCGTCTCCACTATTATGCTAGTTTGAATTCGACTGCACTTTCATTTTTATAGTTAATGTTTTCCCTAGCTTGTCATGTGTATATTCTTTCTACCTTATATTTAAACTGTTGCATTATTTTTCAACTCCGTCAATGCATGCAAGTTTGCTTATCTTGCCGAAAAATATCTTTATCTGAATCTTTGTGCCAAAACCTCACACACCGTGTATAGTGGTGGACTCCTCTCCACAATCGTCATTTCTCTTCATGGCGGGAGGAGTTTAGTTCTCTACACCGGAGCGTCAAAAACTTCCATGACCATATATACACCCATACAAAAATTTCTTCAAGGGATTTCCTTCATAGCTATTGCCTCACACTATCAGATCACTATCTTTATGTTAACCCCGCTATAGCAGCAGTTCACGTCTACAACCTCCCTTATATCGAGCTCATGGTAAAGATAAAGCCCTCCTTGACCATCCAGATCACCGGTTTAGTTCAGACAGGCAATAAACTCATATTTGCATCAGAAGAGGGGGACATCTATATCACTCGGATAAATGTTTGCGTGATCCAAACTCATGTTTGCATTATCCGTTCTGGTGATATATATGAGGATGGTTCTATTATTGATTTTATCGATGATGAATGTTGGTGGGTAGGGCTCTATGACAAATTAGAGGGTTTTTCTTGGTGGGTTTGGGATAGGGAGACTGAGCAAGATGTCTATGTCGGGGATTTTATCGTGAACAACATGATCATCTTTCCCATTAGAGTTTGATTTGAACGGAAGGATAACAACGTAAATTTGTGTGGTGGAGGAAGGATTGGTGGTGATGGACACCAGTAACCATATAGGGGTAATAAGGGTTGAACCCGTAATGGATGTGATAGAGGAGATGGAAATTGCGAAGCAACCGTTGTATCAAATGAGTGCAAGTAATGACAGAATTCTGTTGGTGGATGATGTTGAAGCTATGAATTTGATATTTGATGGTAGAAATTTGGAGGAAGTGGGTGGGTTTAATTTGATAGAGAGACGTGAGTTTCATTCGAAATGGGGAGTGGGTTGCATGAATATGGGGTTTGTTATTATGTGGGAAGATGAAATATATGGAGGAGTTTGGGATGTTGAGGCTGGACGATACCTGTATTGTTTGGAGCCGAGGCCCAGATTCATGAGTGGTTATGACTAATGAACAATACGTGGTAGGGTGTTCAGTACAAAATGTGCACGTTTAGGACTTTGGGGGATGAAGCTATGCGGGACTAAGCAAACAGAAAAAAAGAGCATACTATGGCAATGAGGCAGTAACTGAGGATTTCATTCATATTCAATCTGACTACTTCAAGATGCTGGACTATTACATTTGAGGAGATTAACAGATACAAGAAACAAGTAATGTTGCATTGATTGTAAGACTCTTAGTTATTCTTACTCTTTTTTATTCTTCATTAAATTCACAGCTTCTCAGGATTATGAGCAATTCAGGCGACTGAGAATTTTTCAAAGAAACTTTTATGACCGCTGCATGTTTTGATTAATTGAGTTTGAATTTTTTTTATATGATGTCACTGATATGAGCTTCAAATTTAATTTTATCAAAATTACATGGGAATTGGATGGGTTGTCTTAGATTGACGTAATAGGTGACTTCTATTTTATTTAATTTTGACTAGAATTCGATCACCGTTGCAGGGTGACCTTCTCCTGCACTGCATGCTTCTCGCCATCAACTCAAATTACTTTCTTACCGAATGTTAAAAAAGTAAGGGAATACAAGGAAAAAATTCAGGGAGCTAGCAGTGGAAAGAAAAACTATGATAGCTGATGATCTTTAATGTTGTGTTGGAAATCAAAACAATAGGGGAATGCAATTGAGCAGTGAAAGAAGAAAAAATACAAATCCAAAAAGATTTGTGGCAACGAGCAAGAGAAAAAATGAGCAAGAGAAAAAATGAGAAATAGTGATCAGGAATTACTTAAAATTTTAGCCAACCACTGTAAAATTCTATTTGCTGATGTTTTTGCTATCCTCAAATCACTATTGATATTTCTTTGTTATTATTATTGTTATTGTAATTATATTTTCCATTTCACATGAACTTCAGATTAATGAGAGCAGAGATTTAGGGCCGCAAAATCAAACATTTAGAGTGGTAAAAAGCATTCAATACAAGATGAGATCTGATAAAAATCAGAGTCGGTCCACTGAACTTCCAACTCTTTCTACAAACAAGATGAGGTATGACCTTAATTTCAAGATAATGCCGAACTTCCATTTAGAATGTGGAAAGGATGGAAGGTGAGCGGAGGTATGAAAGAGGGAATGGTGTGATGGAGAATTTTTTCATACGACGCTTGTTCCAAATTGCCATCCGGGATGTAGGAGATACTGATATGTGACATAGACTTCGGCTGCGTTTGGTTGAGTTGTTTTTGATGGAAAGTTGCCAATAAAAAATAGAGTTTGAGAAAAGTGATCTTTCTGGAAAATAGATTTTGTTAAAAATTATTTGGCCGAAATAGAGTTTGCAAAACAGAGTTTTAGTAAAGTTATTTAGCTACAAAATGAAGTTTTTGGTGAATTTGTTTTCATAATATGATAACCAACAAAAATAATTATATTCATTGGAAATTTAATTAATTATTCAAGCTAATAATAGTTTACCTCTTTTATTATAGGTCTCACAGGAAATTTATTGTCACCAAACAATGATAAAAAATGGGGGGAGGGGAGTGGGGGTGGGGGAAGAAGCAACATCGGCCGGAAAGAAGCTCCATTGGTTGCCAACTAAAAGAAATGACCAAAGAAGGCTCGCTAACGAGAGGCAAGAGGGGAAGGAGTCTGGACTGGGATCGGGATAGTTCCTCTGAGGGTAACAGGTCACCTCTCCTTGCTTTTGTAATCTCAATTCAAATTTAGCAATAAGTAGGAGGGATGCTCTGTGATAACTTCAGATTCCCCGAACAACACTGAACCCCTACACTTGCGAGTTGCGACTGGTTTGTATTGTTGAACGATTAGGCATCATGATATCTAGTGATGTCTCGTCTGGAAGGATTTCTAAACCGAGTCTACGCTCAAAAGATTCCGCAATAAACGAGTGTGATGCACCCGTGCCAAAGAGATCCATAGAGGGTATGTTTTGAATCATATACCTATATGCATGCTTGCGTTACTGAGAGGAAATATTTAACAATTTAATTCAATAAATTCATACATGTGACCATATCCTCCTCCTTGGCCTCCTGATGGCCAAGTTCATAAGCTCTGGGTTGTACTAGACCTCATCCTTAAGCTGGTTTTGGGTTGGCGTCCATCACCGCTTTTTCTTTGTTAGTCCATACACCAATTTCAAACTTCAACTATAAGACATGTCACAAAAATATGTTTTGGGCTAAGAAGGGGCTCAAAATAAAATTCGGGGAAGTATCAAACATAAGGTTATATTACCTGATTGCCTGTGGATCCTGGGTAGGAACTGGGTAGGAACGGGCAAAGTCTCCTGGTTGCTGACATTTGTAGCAGACTCCAGAAGTAGCCAAGCATTCTCCTATGTGGTAGCAGAGGGGATTGTCTTTGCCCTTGGCTTTAGGTTGATTTCCTCTCTTCTCACTCGATTTTTGTTTTTTTTAGTTTATTCCTTGGTGGCTTCTATTATGATTTCGATGCGTGACATCTCGAGGTCTCTTAGAATGGAAGTTAATGCGTCTTTGCACCCTTTGCTGATCTGCTTCCAACCTCCTTGCGGTATCGACCAGGCTTCTGTAGTCGGCGTTGACAATGATCATCAGAGGTTGTCTCAAAGTCGCACATGTCATCTACAACGCGGTTACACTTCTCAACTTCATCCCCTTGCAATATTCCCGCATAGCGAGATAGGTGGGTAAGTTCCTGTTCATAAGCCGTGATAGACTTATCCCCTTGATTAAGACTGAGATTCTTTTCCTGGAGGCTTCAACGCTCTGAAGGAGGTACAAATCAGTTTGCGAGTGCCTTAGAAAAATCATTCCATGTGAACATATCTACTGAACGACCTGACATAGGTAGACGCCGCATTATCATTACGCTAAAAAGATATTAAATTCTAAAGCAAGGAAATTTGAACTTAGTTTCTTACCATCAGGATGTCTGCTTGGTGTCTGGTCCACCAAAGATTGAGTTCACCTTGCAAAAGGAAAGTTGCTGAAGGTATCTTCTTATTCTCTGGACACTGCATTACGCTCAATAAATCTCGAGTCTTTATCAACCAATCATCTGTTTTCATCGGGTTTCCTATCCACTGAAGTTGGAAGGGTGGAGATCTCTAAAGTTTCTCAAGTAGCGTTCCATCTTGATCTCCTCGACATCTGGTGCAGGGACTAGAGCTGAGATCTCTGCAGGTAGTGCATTCCTGAACTCCAAAATTGCTAAGCCTGCTGCCCTAAAATTTGAACTGCCATGTTAGTAGAGGATGTGCTGCTGGCGCATTAGCATCGTCCATAACGATCTCAGGAGTAGTGTTCTAACGCGAAGGTTTGCCTGCCCCACCGCTACCGGGTTCCTATAAGATGTAAAGAGTGGGATTAATGACGAATGTGACGTAAATGAAGAATCTATTATGAAGGATATTTCCAGACGTAATCACAAGCACAAGCACAAGCACAACTAAGTGCTAGGTAAAACTTGATGACTCTAACATCGAAGGAGTGATTCAAATGAAATCCTAAGGCTTCGAGAATTTTCAGGTCATGGGATCCTAAACCTCGCTTTGATATCAATTGTAACACCCCAACATAGTTTAACAAAAAATCAGTTGTCCGGCTAGGCCCCGCAGTAAGAAGTTAACTAAGCAACGTTACTAAAGCTGCTATATAGCAGACATAAATAATTGTACTAAATGAAAACTTATAGCGAAAGTAAAATATGCAGGTAAGAGTAAACATGAGTACCTCAAAAACAAATTCACAGAGCTAACTAGTAAAAGAGAGAATCATAAAATTTGAATTACTAAAATTTTAAACATAGTTTGATATATTAAAAACTTTAGATAATTATGATACATCAAGACCAAAGTAAATGTACAATAGCTGAAATGAAAGATAACTGAAATGAAGGACACACAAATATGAAGAACCGTGACGCTTATCTTACGCGCAACTTCCAACCAGTGACTCCTGAAAGAAATGTCTGAAGACGAGTAAGCTCAACTGGTGAGTAAGAAAGACTACTCCCAGTACATAAATATTTTGTATATAAAAATATGAACTTTGACTTATTACTGCATGCTTCTGTATAATCTGTTTGTAGGTTTATACGTCATTTTCTGTATATATGCATTATAGATTCTGTCATAGTATCCGAGTTCTTGTCTGCTCTGATTTTTGCACTGTGGATTCTTTCTCAAGATTGGGTCATTAAATGTCATGTTTTATGATTTATTGAACTTAATCTGATTATGTAGCCCAAATGACAACTTGAGGGTGCCCTTAACGAAATGTTCCCTGAGTGGGACATAGACTCACATCTGAAAATTACCAAATCTGGAAATGTGACTGACGATCCCACCTCTGATGCTCGTATGGATTGCTTGACATATGAGAACGTGGTCACTGATCTGAAACTTCTTACCTGTTTTGTGTTTTTGCGTTTAGCCTAATTGCAATTAGCCTTTTTAATTAATCCTGTGTGTGCTTTGGAATTTTTATTTTTCATGCTCTTATCTAAATGACAATTTTCATTAAATTAATTGTCAATTAATGCTTAACGATAGATTGTGTGTTACGTGATGTGACATGTGTCTTGTATTTATACATCTTATTGTTGCTATGCATTAAAAAAATACAAGTTCTACTGTTTTACATGATTTTCTTGAGTGAGTTAGACAATGATTTCATAATAGTTACATGTTTAGCCAAGAGAAGTCGATTTTTTTACCTTGGTATTGTGGCACTCGTGGACGCGGTGCGTCGACATAGTTCTCCGGATTATAATTTGAACTCCACACGAGAGTATTCTCGCTTTATTCTAGGGTTTCACCTTAACAAAAAGAAAAATTGATATCCTTCATCAAGGTTGGACTAACAATTGTGCAAGCATCTTCTGATCCACTACTTAAGATTGCAGCACAAAAACTAACCCAATTGAAAATAAAAAAATATAATGCGTATGCTAAGAAAAAAATAAATTCTGGATACGTCTTCCTCTAGGAGGTAAAATCTGTCTGATATCTGGTCAAGAAATCAACAAGAGGTAAGCTATTTGCAAGGTTAAGGATCTGCCTTCGTCTAGGAAATGGTAAACGCCGCTGCAATCTCTGGCCGAAAGACAAACATGGGAAGAAAAGAAACTATTAAAATAAGAGGAACAAAACAACTGCGGCTGAGGAAAAGGAAAGTCGATTAATACCTGTTGGATAAGAAGGCTGAGAGGGGGTGGTCAGGCGCTGGAATTAACGACGCACAATAGAACTTCAAGGATTTGAGTTGTTGAGACTCACGATTTTAGAAGAATGACTCCTGGAGAAAGGTCGTCACTTCCAAATGACAACAGAGAGGTAAAAAGTTGATTCCTTGCACTGAAGGATGGATCGACTGGAGTCTTTGTTGAGAGGGCAATGCCCGGTGACTAGCAGAGAAGGGAGGAAAGCCCGGAGGAATTGTGTGCGAACCAGGGAGAGCCGACGGTTTTGACTATGCTCGTTATAGGGAGTGGAAAAGATTATGGCTTCGGTTATATGCTGATTGTGGCTCTCGGTTTATAAGGTAACCGAGTGATGGGGCGTAAAATTTTGCAATTGGCTTAAATGAAGGAATTCGACTTTTCCACTTAATTTCACTTATGCTACTCCCTTCCAAATTCTAATAATTCATGTGTTGCGCCCTCGCACAAAGCTGAGATTGCGCCGACACCAAAATTCGTATATATTTTGAATAAGGTTTAACACAAGCCAAAAACTGCGTGGAGTAAACATACCTAAACCCAACGACTGCACCCACGAACATTTACTCATGATCAAAACTTGAAATTAAGTTTAGTTTTCAAAATAATTTATGGATGTTGCAAAAATAGAGAAAGAAACAATAAGTCTAATAAATTTAAATTATATAATATAATATATTATAATACATATAAACGTGTATAGCTAGTCTGTTAACATAATATAAGATAAAATAGTGAATAATATATACAAAAGTTGTGTTGGCTAATATATTGGAAAAAACAAATATGTCTGCCCATATTTTACTAATGTCATTTCACACTCAAAAATGACTCATCAGACATCTCAAATGACATTGCAGTCGTTAACAATTTTCGTAGTTCCCTGTTTATTTTGAAATTTCCTAAGTTCAGCTTTGAGAGAGTATATACAATATGCATCATTACGCCAAAATCTTGATCTTTTAAGATATGGTCTTTTTAGACTTCCCTTTTCTCATCTTCCCGCTTCTTATTATACTTTCCAAATTCGTGTCTTACATTGATAATTGTGTTTTTGCAGGAAGCCCATTGCTGTAGTCAGTGGGGGCATGATTTTCGTCCAGACTATAAGAATCTTGGTATCCTGAAGATTCAATTTCCTCATGTTCCTCTGATTGCTTTAACTGTATGTTCCTGATGTTACTGATAGATTCTGATTCAAATTTAAATTTCATGCTGATTAGTGTTATTGATTAATGACTTAGAACTTATAGGCAACTGCGACTTACAAGGTCCAAACCGATCTAATGGAAATGCTGCATATTGCTAATTGTGTAAAGTTTGTAAGGACGGTCAATAGACCCAATCTGTTCTATAAGGTATGAAACACTTGTATATTTAGCGTTCATGGTTGTTTTCTGCAGAGTTTAGGTGTAGAAAAATCTTATTCTTCATATCATTTGGGAAAAAGGTGCACGAAAAGTCGTCCATTGGCAAGATGGTCATTCATCAAATTGCGCAATACATAAAGTCATCTTATCACAACAATGAATCTGGGATAGTTTATTGCTTCTCTAGAAAGGAGTGTGAGCAGGTTTGTAAATACTTCTCATCTGGTGTTACTCCTTGTCCTTTACAATATGCATGAAGTCTTGATACATTTTGCGAGCATTACATTTACATTTATGAATTCTTAATATGACTTGCACTATGTATTTTTACCTACTAGCAAGAATGCATATTCACCAAATGCGCATGGTTTAAATTTTATAGCAGTCTTTAAGATGCGCATAAGATTTTAGAGCCATATGCACATTTGAAGGACTATATTTTAACAAATAAAGTAAATGTTAAAATAAATCACCATTTTGTCCTCCAACTATAGATTCAGTTTCATATAGTCTATGTTTTCTAAAACTCTTTACTTAGATCCTTAGCGTATTTTCAGCTGTCAATATTGTTCCTCAACTTTGTTTTTGATTTTCAAGATGGTCATGCAAATATTTATATTATGCCTTTGAAAAGGTCAACACATTGGTTGTCAAAATGGCCTTTTAGCTATTAAATTCAGCATTCATCTGCTTCCCACAACATCTAATGATGAGCTAAATTGTGCAGAAGCTACAATTACACTATGCGATTGCATTATCTATATGGTTCTTATGAATGGATACTACAATGTTGATGGCATAGAACTTATAAATTACTTCTTCATTTCATTAGTGCTTTTGACATCCGAATGTTCACATTAAGACATGGTCGAGTTTGGCTCCTGGATAAGTGATGATGGTTCACTTAGATTTCTTTCTAAAACCCATGGATTTGAGTTACTAATATTTTGAATATGTTTAAAGATCTCGACATTCATCTACTGTTTCTTTAGGGACTGATACAATGGTAGACCGACTAAAATGAAAATGCACTAAGATGCAATTGAAATGAGACTATGGTGTAAATGCCGTTTGCGTGTCAACATGAGACAATCCCAATAAAGATCCACTAGCAAGTAATAATTTTTTTCGCGACGCTATGAGCACGATTAGCACAATCGATAGTAAGGATCAACGTAAGAACAACTATGATCTACCTACACATGAGACGCGATTTTAATTTGAAGTGCGCTGGTAAAGATCCCGCAAATCAAACCATAAATAGAGTGCAATAGAATAAGAGATCCAACAAACCACAACAGTAGTTCACATCAACATGTTCAAGTAAGAAAACTGTAACGCTTATACCTTGATTTGCTTATGCACGTGTCGGTTGGGCTTCGGGATGGAGAACTGTTTGCGGTAGTGCTTCCGACTTGACAGTGGTTCCACAACAGGTTTGCATGTAATTAGGAAAATTCGGATTTGGAATATTTGGGAGAGTGGAGAGTGGGATCTGTAGAGGACAGACGGGTGAGGGTGAGGCCCTGTGGGATCGGGTGGATGGGAGGGAGAGGGTGGCCGACTAGTAGATTGGGGCCGTGGATCTGGAGGGTTGTGGACGGCGGAGGAAGCTAGGGGTCGAGTGAAGCGGAGGAAGGTGCGGCTGGGCTTGGGGGGAGACTGCAGGCTCTGGTGAGGCGGAGGAGGGGCTGTGCGTGTTCTGTCGGAGGGCGGAGGGGAACGGGAAGAAGAAGACGGTGGTTTTACCGGGGCTGGAGGCTGTATCGGCGGCGGCAGGAACGAGCGAGAGCAGCGCCTTTGGAGTCCACAGTAGGAATAGACCGACAAGTTGTAGTGGGGCAACTTTCGATCCCCTCGGCGGGAAAATCAAAATAGAATTAGGGCTCCCCATCAGACTATTGTAATTGTTCGGGCCGATCGGGGGGGGGGTAAATACATTAGAATAAAATATACTAATATATGAAATAGACTTGGAACGACTCTCCGGGCGCATCCGCGGACTCAGATCGCCCAAACGGGTCGCCGATCACCGCCTCCTGCGGGAATAGATGCGCGCATGTCGTCGATCACCATCAGCTCCCCCTGACTTGAAAGCACTCATCTCCGGTGAGTGAAGATGATCGTACTCTCGGCGTAAGTCTGGGACATGTCTCTCCATTTCCTCAGCAGAAATCTAAGTGTCATCAGAAGTCTGGAGGGCAAGCCGATGGGCCAAGTACCGCATGACCATTGAATCGCCCGTCGTCGTGAAGTCATGTCCAACGATCTGTAGTGTATCTCCGACAGGCATAGACGACTGTCGTAGCAATGTATCGTCGTCTGAACGCTGTGTCACTGGTACTGCTGGCTGGGGAGTGGACTCCTCCGAGCGGTGCTCAATCGCTCGCGACTGGCTGGGAGAGGTGGGTTTGCATGCACTTGAGGGGTAAGAGTTAAGCTGTGGCTCCGAGGTGGGTGTGCGTGCACTTGAGGGGTAAGGGTTAAGCTGTGGCTCCGAGGTGGGTGGGCATAAAGGGTCCCCATACACTAGCAACTCAAAGTATGGGGTCAAGTCCTCCACATTGAACACTCGGTGAATCCCCATTACTGGTGGCATGTCAACCTCATACGCATTCACACCAATCCGTCGAGTGACTGTATAGGGGCCCATCTGACGAACACTTAACTTCTTCGCTGCCCCCTGGGGGAGCCTGTCAGGTCGCAGACTGATCATAACCCGTTCCCCAACGTCAAATACCTACGCTCTCCTGTGCTGATCGGCCCGAGCTTTGTAAATTTCATTACTGGCCACAATATTTCTCCGTACTGTCTCATGTAGTGCGTGTATATGATAAACAGACGACTCAACAGACCAATGATGTGAATGATAAACCCAAATGATGACATGAAGTGCATGCATGAGCTGAATGAACGACTCGACAGACATATGCAGATGATAAACCCAAATGATGACATGCTCACATAAATGATGCATGGAAAACACGACAGGCACGACACACTGACATTCAACAAGCTTTATGTCGAGATGGGTCCTTGAAAGAGGTGGTTTATCAGGGGGTTCGTCGGGTGGAGTGTAGTAAAACTCAGTGAGTGTGCGATGAGTGTTAGAATGACCGTGTAAGACGCCAACACTCCAATACGAACTCACATAACCCCTAATATCTCTCAAGGAACGTGACACATCAGGCGGCTCACCAGGGGGTACGTATGAAAATTCGTCATGAAGGTGACAGTCACCTAAGTCAGTGGCAGTGACATAAATACTAGGATGTGACACTCGAGTGAGGCAAGTATTGCTGATAGGAATGAGCTCATTTGGTGGGTCAGCAGGCAGTATGTCTAAGAACTCATCACAGGTTGTGGTCATACGCTCAATTCTCAGTACATCGGGGAGTGGTCAAGTATGCTTAGGAATTGCCTTACATACTCATTGCTACACTCAAGATCCTCTCTCCAAAGCAAAATAAGGGACGTGCAGTGGAGGGGTGTTAATAAGTCGGCGCTCACAGATGACTCGCTCAACGGGATGTCAATCTCACGGGGAGGTGGTGGTTTATCAGATGGCTTGTTAAGGGGTCATTACAGAACCCGTCAGCAGGGTCATGAACCTAAAAGTGAATTCTTATATGGGTAGTGCACCCAAAAGCGGGTGGGACACCCGCCAAGATATCAACACAAGGCCCAAAGCTCTCAGTTAGGACATGACTCAACATAAGGCTCAGGGGAGAGTGAGAAGAATCCATACTCAAGTGAGGGTTAGTTGGTGAGGTGTCAAGAAAGGGGTCTATAACCAAGGGGGTGACGAGGCCAACATGAGGTATAAAAGATGGATAGACAATCAAAGTGCACTGGTTCGCTCAGCCTCACTCTCGTGGCCAAACTCAGTAGGCGTGTTAATGACGCTCTCCACATGAAATACAGGGTCGTATTCAGAATCTCCTCAAAATCATGTGGGACCGGATGCTCGCTAAGAGAAGGAATACCAACATCAAATGGCAAAATACTCATGTCTATGAGAGTACTTAAATCCCGATGTGTCACTCTATAGGTTCCCCCTAAGACGGATTTCAAGCGATCCATTTGAGCATGTACGCCATCAAATTGTTTAAGTACTAATCGTTGAAATTCGGCTTCAGGTATCTCTATTGGTGGAACACTTGGGTGATCCAAATGCGTGCAATTATTCACATATTAGTGACCTCTATGGGGATCCAGATAGTCATCAAAATGCTCATCCCTAATAGGCTCACAATGTGTCAGAGGGTGAATGTGATCCCTACGCGCGCGTGGCGATGGGCGAGGGTGGTCCCCGGAATAGTATGGAGACCTTTCCGGAGGGGCTCCAGTTACTCCACTCTACCAACATCAAGTTGTGATGTGGTGTAGTGACAATAACGTGAAGTGCTAGAATCACAACGATCGACAAATTGTGGCAAAGGGTTGACACAATATCAAGATTGAGAGGAATGCGAATATGGATGATCATTATAAAAATACGCTATGAGATACTACCTATAGACTCTACTGCGAAAATAAATGTGGCGCTAATGTAACCTCCCTCTGATACCAAATGATGTAGTGGTAGACCCCTTAAAATGAAAATGCACTAAGATGCAATCAAATTGAGACTATGGTGTAAATGCCGTGCGCGTGTCAACATGAGACAATCCCAATAAAGATCCACTAGCAAGTAATAATTTTGTTTTAGCGACGCTATGAGCGCGATTAGCACAATCGATAGTCAAGATTAACGTAAGAACAACTATGATTTACCTACAAAATGAGGCGCGATTTCAATTGAAGTGCGTCGGTAAAGACCCCGCAAATCAAACCACAAACAGAGTGCAATAGAATAAGAGATCCAACAAACCACAACAATAGTTCACACCAACATGTTCAAGTAAGAAAACTGTAACGCTTATACCTTGATTTGCTTATGCACGCGACGGTTGGGCTTCGGGATGGAGAACCGTTGGCGGGAGTGCTTCCGACTTGACAGTGGTTCCCCTGCAGGGCTGCATGTAATTAGGAAAATTCGGATTTGAAATATTTGGGAGGGTGGAGAGTGAGATCTGTAGAGGACAGACGAGAGAGGGTGAGGCCCTGTGGGATCGGGTGGATGGGAGGGAGAGGGCGGCCAACTGGTAGGTTGGGGTCGTGGATCTGGAGGGTTGGGGACGGTGGAGGAAGCTAGGGTTTGGATGAGGCGGAAGAAGGTGCGGCGGGGCTTGTGAGGAGGCTGCAGGCTCTGGTGTGGCAGAAGAGGGGCTGTGCGGGTTCTGTCGGAGGGCGGAGGGGAAGCGGATGAAGCAGATGGTGGTTTTACCCGGGTTAGACGCTGTATCGGCGGAGGCAGGATTGAGCGGGAGCAGCGCCTTCAGTGTCTATCGAAAGAATAGACCGACAAGTTGCAGTCGGGCAACATTCGATCCCTCCGGCCGGCCCCCCATTCTAGCATATTTATAAGCGGGAAAACCAAAATAGAATTAGGGCTCCCCGATCGGACAGTTGTAATTGTTTTGGCCGATCTGGGGGGACTAAATACGTCAGAATAAAATAAACTAATATACGAAATAGACTCAGAACGACTCTCCATGCGCATCCGAGGACTCGGATCGCCCAAACGGGTTGTCGATCGCCGCCTCTTGCGGGAATAGACGTGCGCATGCCGTCGATCGCCATCAGGGACTCTTTTAGATTACGAGATAGGAAGAATTTGTGCAGGAAAGTTAAGGCTTGAAAGGAAAACAACTAGTTGGATCTTAATTCACGTCGGCTTATTTCTCTGTTTTCTTCGCGCTTCATCCAATTGACATAATTCGTTTCTCTTACTCAATTGATCCTTCTAGTGCCCCGTTAGCATTAAATCTAATTATTGAGTTGAGCTGCATTCTAGATACTATTAATAATATAATCCCATCATGAAATTCATATAGCCTTGTGCACTTAATATAGATACCGAGCCCTTCTACTTACAACATGTTGACTTTAATTGAAATTTTTTTTTCTACAGAGCATTCTTGGCTCAAAAATCCACTTGCACGTCTCCAATTAGAATAAAATCACAATAAATGTCAAAGTTCTCAACACTTGGGAGGTGTAACAAGAATATAGCCCTACAACAAAGAACTCATATAATCTTGTGCACTTAATATAGTTCCTAGGTCTCTCCACCAACTACAACCAATTAGTTTTGATTGGATGTATAAGTGATCATAAATATTCTTAGACATGAATTATGGTTTGTTTTACATGATGGGTTCAAAATGGTCAAGGCATCATTCGATTAAAGAGACACCCCAATAAAATACAACCAATGAGCTTGATGAGAAGATTGGTAAAGCGGGGAGTAGAAAAAAAGGCTACAATGAGAAAACTAGGGGTGTGCAAAAATAATCGAAGAACTGAGAATCGGACCGGAACCGAACCGAGCGGTTTGGATCGGTTCTCATGTGTCTCGGTTCGGTTTTGGGTCCAAAATTTTCCGAACCGACCATTTGGTTCGGTTCTCGGATCTGACACTTGGGTACCCAGAACCGACCCGAAAATCAAATTATTGCCTATAAGTATAAAAAAATATATGAGTAGTCTAAACATTATTTCTTCAATACAAGTCTTCTAAAATAGTTTCGGTTAAGTTATATTTAAAAGGTTCATCTTTCTTACAGAACTACAGTTTTTTCAATATGTCTAATAAAGTTGTATTCAAAAAATAGTTAACAACATTATATGGGTTTTTCTGCTTTTCTAAAGGTATGTTTGCGAAAATTGAAGGAAATTATATATTAATTTTTTTACTCTTCTAAACAAACAATTATTTAATCATATTATTTTCTTTTAAAGAATATTTTTATGTTTATTATTTGCTTAAACGAGCATAATAGTTAGAAATGTTTACTAATACAAAAGTTTATATGACAAATATTATGATGCGAGAGTGGAACCGAAAGCCGAAATGAAACCGAACCGTATTTTTCCGTTTGTATCCGGTTCTATACCTTGAGTACATGAGTCGGTTCCGGTTCCAAAGGTCGGAACCGAACCTATATGGATCTGATCTTGGTTCTGGGTGAAAGCAATCCGAACCGACTCAAGTTGCACCCTTAGAGAAAACAATCTCAATTTTTTTTCACGAACAAAGTTAATATCCACCTGAATATATTTTGGACCCTCATGGGTAACATAATTACTAGAGATCAAAAGACGTCCACATTATTTTAAGAGCGTAATTGTTACCGAGCTGCAGCCGGAGGAGCCAGCATGGCATGTGTACACACGAAGGCGGCGGGTTGCGGGCGATACGCACGACGTGGTGGTGGATACTCACGGCGCACAAGAGCCGGAGGGCGATACTCGCCGGAGAACACACCGGACCCGCACCACTCCAGATGATATTTTAATCAGTTTTAATTTCAGTTTTATTTTCAGTATTTTAATTATTGTATTGGACCCCTCACTATAAGAGGGGGTGTGGTTGTACTTTGGATTATCTTTGGATCACTTTTCTAAGGAAGGGGGCTGCTCTCTCTTAATTCTCTCCAACCCTAACTTTCCCTCCTCTTCTCTTCTCTTTCTCCCTGCCTCTCTTTCTCTTCCGCGCCGCCAGCCACCTTGCCGTCGCCGGGCGACATCAACATCGCTGGGCGATACCAGGCCGCCTTCTCCTCCTCCCAATTGGTAATATTTTGTCCGACCTGCCGCTCCGCCCGCCGCCGTGTCGCAGGATCTCGCCTTCTCTCACCGATGGCACCCACTACCCGTACCCACAACCCCGACGCCCACGAGGGTACCTACGACAACCGCGCTCGGCTCGATCGCCAAGACGCCCGCCTCGACGCCCTACAATCTTCAATCGAGGCCCTTATCGCTGGTCAGGCGCTCCTCCTCGGCCGTCTCGACGCCATCCAGCCCCCAATCTCCGCAACCCCTCCGTCCGGCTCGACCTCGGTCGACGCGACATCTATTTATGGATCTGATCTTGGTTCTGGGTGAAAGCAATCCGAACCGACTCAAGTTGCACCTTAGAGAAAACAATCTCAATTTTTCACGAACAAAGTTAAATCACCTGGAATATATTTTGGACCCTCATG
>CM077158.1:240936495-241154312 GCA_039583875.1 Platanthera guangdongensis
TTTTTGAATATAAAAGACGTACATGAATGAGATTTTTTGTTGTAAATTTTTTCTTCCAAAATTAAGTAAGAGCTCATTTTTTATTGATTTAATATTTGTGAAAGATAATTGTGCGTTGAGATTTAGATATGATATAAGTGACCACATTGATTTTATTTTTTAAGAGATATAAACGATATTAATGAATGGTTTATTAGTAGAGTAGATGAAGAATTTGATCGAGAAGTTGAAATAATGTTTGATGGTGACTATTTAAAATGGATGTGATTACACCTTGCCTTCGTTAGGCGTGCGCCTGTGCCTGAGCCTAGGCTCCAAGACCCATTTGCGCCTTAGTGCGCCTTGCGCCTTTAGTAACTAAGGTGTCCGCCGACGCCATGTCTGAGGCTCATATGGACTGCCGACCATATGAGAATGAGGTCACTGATCTGAAGCTTATTATGTGTTCCGTGTTTTTGTGTTTAACCCAGTTGTAATAGCCTTTTAAATTAATTATGCTTATGCTTTGATATTTTTATTTTTCATGTCTTAATGACAATTTACATTAAATTAATTGTCAATTAATGCTTATAGATAGGCTGTGTGTAATGCGATCTGACAATTGGCATGTATCTTCTATTTATACATCTTATGATTGATATGCATTTAAAAAAAATACACATTATATTGTTTTACATGTTTTCTTGAGTGAACTAGGCAATGATTTCATAATAGTGATGTCTAGCCAATAAAAATCAAATTTCTTACCTCGATATTGTGACCGACAACATAGTTTCCTGATTATAATTTGAACTCCACACATGAGTATTCTCCCTCGCTTCTAGGGTTTCACCTTAACAAAAAGAAAAATAGATATCCTCCAACAAGGTTGAACTAACAATTGTGCAAACCTCTTCTGATCCACTACTTAAGAGTGCAGCACAAAAATTAACCCAATCACAAATCAGGAAAATATATTGTGTATGCTAAAAAAAACAAAATTTGGACACCTCTGCCTCCATGAGGTAAAATTTGACTGCTATCTGGTCAGGATAGCAGCAAGAGGTCGACTGCTTGCAAGACTAAGGTTCTGCCTTCGATTAGGAAACGGGAAAAGCCGTTGCCATCTCTGGCCGTCTAACAAACATGGAGGAAACGATTAAAATCAGAGTAACGAGACAACTGCGACAGAGGAAAAGGACAGTAGACTAATACCTGTTGGAGAAGATGGCTGAGAGGGGATGGTCACAGACTGAAATCAACAATGCACAATAGAACTCCAGGGATCTGAGTTATAGAGGCTCACAGTTTCAGAAGAAGGGTTCCTGGATAAAGGCCGTCACTTCCAAATGACACCAGAGAGGTCGAAGTCAATTCCTGGCACTGAAGGATGGATCGACTAAAGTCTCTGGCGAGGGGGCAACACTCAGCAACTAACAAAGATGGGAGAAAAGCCCACAAGAATCGTCTGCAAACCAGGGAGAGCTTGCGGTTTCGACTACGTCTGCTAGAGCCTAGAGGGGAGAGGAAAAGATTAGGGCTTCAGTTCTTAATGTTTCTTGCTCTCAGTTTATTAAGGTAACCAAGTGGTGGGAGAGGAAACTTAGTAATTGACTTAAATGAGGGAATTAAACTTTTCCACTTAATTTCACTTGTGCCACTCCATTCCAAATTCTAATAATCCATGTGCTGTGCCACCACACAAAGCGGAGACGCGCCGACACCAAAATTCGTATATATTTAGAATATGATTAACATGACAAAAAGTGCTAGGAGTAAACATACCTAAATTTGACGATGCGTGCGCGAACATTTACTTGTGATCGAAACTTGAAATTAAGTTTAATTTTTGAATTAATTTACAACTGTTACAATCTTCCCCCTAATAAAATTTTCGTCCTTAAATTGCAATCATACCTGGGTCAAAAAGGAAGGCATAATCTTCATTGCTTCGAAGTTCATCTTCTCTTTCGCAAGTATACCCTGGTCGACCACAATTCAACAAAGACTTTTACAAAATGGATCTTTTTGTTCCTGATATTTTGATTTCTTGAGTCAACTATCTTGAAGGCTTGATTTTGATACTAAGATTTGATTCGATGTGGATCCTCAGTATTGATCACCTGACTAGGATCCCTGTCTGGTTCTCCTCAGATAAGAGACGTGATTATGTGTGTAATGCACTCATTTTCTTAAGTAAGGACAACTGTAAACAGCCTCACTAATGCGCTCTAGTACCTCGAATGGACCAACGACTTTGGACTCAATTTCTTCATCCGCTTGATTATATAGATAACTTGACTGGTCGACCTTCAGATAACATAATCCCCAACACTAAATTTCACTGATCTGTCTCTGATCATAATACTGGGCCTAGTGATCCTGAGCTATTTCATGCGCTCCTGAATAAGCTTGACTCGAGATGTGATCTTGTCAATCCAAGATTCTTTATTGAAAAATCTCTCACTCTCAACCTGACATAACGATGTCGACAATGTCTGCCATAAAGAACCTCGAAAGAGGTCATCCCAATACTTGTCTGAAAACTATTATTGTAGGAGAATTCTACTAATGTGACATATTTCTCACTTACCTTCAAAGTCTAGAATGTACATTATGAGCATATCTTCCATAGTATTATTTGTGTGCTTTGTTTGTCAATCTCTCTGGGGTGAAAGGTTTTACTGAAATTTAGCTTAGTGCCCAAACGTTTCTGAACGTACTTCCAATTCTTGGAGTTAAATTTGTCATCTCTGTCTGAAATGATAGTCTTTCGAACACCATGCAATTGAATTATCTCATCTATGTGCAACTGAGCCAATCTCAGACGCTGATCGGTTCTCTTATTAGGAATGAAGTGAGCAACTTTAGAAAGACGGTCAATAATAACCCATAAAGAATCAATCTCACTCTGAGATCCGGGAAGACCATGAACAAAGTCCTTCAATATATTTTCAAAATTCCACTCTTTAATAGGAAGTGGCTGCAAATTTCCCCTTGATCTCTGACATTCGGTTTTAACTCACTTGCAAATTTCACACTTTCCAACAAACCTTGCAATGCCTCTCTTCAACCCTGACCTCCAAATTGACTTCTTAAGGTCTGCATACATCTTCGTGCTGTTTGGATATATTGAGTACTTGAAATTATGAGGTTCAACGAGAATGTCCTCGCGAAGGTGTCTGACATCTGGGATACTTGTCCTTTATGTAGCAGCAATACCTTCTGAAACACAATGTCCTCCATCCCTGACCGAGTCAATTCACAAAATTCTGCCATCTTTGGATCCAAGGGCAAGGCATGTTTGATTCTATCCTTAATGCCACACTTGATCTCTATCCAACATAAACTTGCAGTATTCATATTGGTGCGCGGTATCACATTGATCTCCAGTCTCTTTAGAGCTCGCACTAAGTCCTCCTGCTGAGTGATGATGGAACAATTCGAACCCCTTTTCTGAGAGTATCTGCTTCCACATTTGCTTTTCATAGGTGGTACTGGATACCCACCTTATAATTTGAAAGGAGCTCTATCCACCTACACTGCCTCATATTGAGTTCTTGTTGATAAAAAATAAAAAATATACTTCAGGCTTTTGTGATATGTAAAAACTTCATAACAAACTCCATAAAGGTAGTGTCTACAAATTTTCAGTGCGTGAACTACTGTTGCTAATTCCAGGTCGTGAACAAGATAATTCTTCTCGTGCACCTTCAACTGTCTAGATGTGAATGCTATGACTCTCCCATGCTGCATCAGTACACGACCCAGTCTTTGACCCGAAGCATCACTATGTATCTAAAAGTCATCTACCCCTAAAGGTAAATATAAAATTGGCACAGTTATCAATCGGGTCTTCAGCTCCTCAAACGCCAACCTACATTCTACTGTCCAGTTGAAGGCTCTTCTTTTTTGGTAAGTGAATTCATAGACAAAGCAATTTTTAAAAAGCCCTTAATGAATCTCCTGTAATATCTCGCTAACCCAAGGAAATTGCAGACGTCAGTAACTGCTTTTGGTGTTAGCAAATCTCTGATGACTTTTATTTTCTTTGGATCCACTGCAAGACCACTCTGACTGATAACATGTCCCAAGAATGCCACTTATAAAAGCCAGAATTCACACTTAGAAAATTTCACGTGCAACTGATTCTCCCTGAGGGTACTCAAAACAATTCTGGGATGGACGAAATGCCCCTCTTTGCTCGTTGTATACACCATAATATCGTGCATGAAGGCTATAACAAAACTGTCCAAAAACTCTCCATCTATCAGGTCCATGAAAGATGATGGGGCATTAGTCAATCCTAATGGCATGGACACAAATTCAAAGTGTCCATATCTCGTGCGAAAAGCTGTCTTCTGGATATCGCTGTCCCGAATCCTCAACTGATATCCCGATCTCAGATCTAACTTGGAGTAAATGTAAGACCCTTCGAGCTGATCAAATAAATAATCTATCCTCAGAAGAGGATACTTGTTCTTAATGGTGAGCTTGCTAAACTCGCGGTAGTCTATACACAATCTCAATCTGCCATCCATTTTTTAACAACGAGAACATGTGCACCCCAAGACGCTGTGCTGGGTCTGATAAATCGCAAATCAAGCAACTCTTACAACTAGATCTTTAACAATGCTAATTTTCTAGGGCCATGCAATAAGGAGCCTTGACTACTGTTGAGATTTCGGATGGTCAATTTAGAATTCAACCTCTCTTACGGGAGGGGCTCGAGATAGTTTCTTCAGAGACGACATCTTGAAATTCTTGCACTACCGGCATCCTCCTGCAATGTGTTCTTAGCTTCAACATGCATCCGTACTAGGAAGTTGCGCAACCCTTATTAATACTCCTGCTAGTCTTTACGGATGAGATAATTAGCTTGGATACTCTTTTCATACCACAAAAGATGATAAGAGACTGGTCAGATCTTTCTAATTGAATCTCCTTGCTTTTGTAATCTATCTTTTCTAATTGAGATTACAAAAGCAAGGAGAGGTGACCTGTTACCCTCAGAAATCCTTCCAGACGAGACATCACTAGATAATTAGCTTGAATCCGTACTAAGGCTCCAAGGACTTAGTTTCTTTTCCATTGCTTTCATATTTTTTACTTGTAACGGAGAGGTGACCTGTTACCCTTAGAGGAACTATCCCGACTCTTGTAATCTCCAGTGATATAATGGATTTTGGCCCGACACAGATCCCTCTTTGTCAACACACAGCGACAAACTTGACAACTTATTAGCACGACCTATCACGACATGGTAGTTTGACGTGCTACCAGATTCTTTCTATTGATTTCGTGTAGCGCGACTCACGTGATTTCCAAAGTTGCAGTTGTCTAAAATAGGTTAACATGGCGCGAAAGTGTTATCGCTGCGCGGTAGCTCTATGATTTTGCGTGATTCCTGCTTTGTCCAAATCTGCCCTCCTGACAGATATTGTCTTTTCTAGAGACAGGCTATCACCCGTGTTAGCTACTATCGCATGCGGTAGAACCACATTATTTCCTTTTTTAGCATCTCCAGTCTTGAGCTCATCCAGGTGTCATGATGTCGATGACTAACGCCCGCGATACAACATTATCGCTGGCTGTAGTTGTTTTTTTTATTTTTGTTGCCAACAACCGCACACCACCTGAGTACCTAATTTTATCTGCATTTCTTGGACATAAAACATATCTCGATCAAATACAAGATTGAATTTATTATTCTCAAAGGGTAATGGAAACCACAAAAACACGTTCCAACATAACTCTCCAAATTAGACCTCGACGCATCCGTTGAAATGTATTCCTGCTCATCCAGAGAACTTTTTGAGATGACATCATTACGATGAACAATTCACCCACTCTTCGACATTACGTTGAAAACTTCACCCACTTTTCTCCATTATGTCGAAAATCCTGAAAGAATCAGTCAATGTGATTACTGATCGTCATCATGTAGCTCTTAAATTTTATAATCTCTTGTGAAGGGACTTTTTGATGATACTGAATTGGGGTAATTCTCACATATGACAAGAGAACTTTATTTCTTGTATAAATTCAAAGAAGCTTTGAATTCTAATATTTTGAACATTCGCTCATTTATTTTTCCAAATGTTTGCTTCGTCTGAAGAGGTGAAACGGTCTTTCTCTGTCAACACGATTCTAGGCTCCTTCCTATTTAACAACCACATCCTATGTGAGTCTTATCACTCTTTAGACTTGAAGAGGTCTGCGTAAAATGATGGCCACACCCCATGTGTATGGGGTGCCATTATCGAAGGAACTCCCCACTAACATGTAACCACCCCACTAGCGAGGAGCCGGTCAAGACGTAACTCCCCAGCCGACGTTTCCTGATCTCCCAGACGGGCGTCCATTTGCGGCCCGCCCTCTGCTACCTTCATTAACAGGGGTGAACGCCCGTCCTCTTCCGCTGCACCCATAGGGTGCTACTCCCCCAAATCGGGCAGCCAAATTGGCCGCTCAATCTCTGTGCCGCCCTAACGGGAGTGGCCTCCCGTTCGCCCAGATCGGGCAGCCAAATTGGCCGCCCGATCTCGGTCACCTCCCCAAATGGGGGAGGCCTCCTGTTCGCCTAGATCGGGTGGCCAAATTGGCTGCCCGATCTCGTCCGCTGCCCCTAATAGGGGCAGCCTCCCGTTTCACCAGATCGGGCGGCTAAATTGGCCCCTCGATCTCCGTTGCCGCCCCTAACAGGGGCGGCCTCCCGATCTCCATCGCCGCCCCTAACAGGGGTAGCCTCCCATTCACCCAGGTCGGGTGGCCGATTTGGCCGCCGACCTCTGCGTGGCCGCCCAAATTAGGCGGCCCCTTGGCCGCCCAGTTTGGGCGACCTCTCTGCTATCTAGGCCAACCCTGCTGGGTGGCCCTCTTCCCCGGCCGCCCCTCCCCCTCTGGTAGGAGCAGTAGGTTTTATGTCGAACCCAAAACCGCCAGTGGTGGTATCGTCATTTTCATAAAATCGGTGATCCGCGTGCTCTAAACTGAACATTTCTATTCGTCTGTCTGGTGGTTATTGGGTAAATTTATTGGGTTTCCCCTCTTGGAATCTATAAATAAGCGTATATCCTCCTTCATTTTAACCTTTTCTCTCCCCGGAATTCCTCTTGCGATTTTCTCTCTCCTCTCCTATTCATCCTACTATTTTTCTCTCTCTCCCGGGTTTTCTACTACGCTCCTCCCTCTCTCGCTTCTCCTCTTCCAACATGTGCACATCCCTCCGTACGCGCGTTCCTTCTTGTGCGCCCTCCCCATTGCGTGTGACTCTCCTCCAATGTGCGTGCGTCCCTCCGTGCGAGAAGCTCGACTAAGATGGTTTGGACACGTACAAAGGAGACCATTAGAGACACATGTTAGGCGTTGTGAGAGTCTAGTCAGTAGACATGTTCAACGAGGGAGGGTAGATCAATAAAGACTTGGAATGAAACTATAAGGAAAGATATGATGTACTTAGGCATTAGTGAGATTATGACAAAAGATCGCGCACAATGGCGACAAAGGATCCATATAGCCGACCCCACTATAGTGGGATAAAGGCTTGAGTGTTGTTATTGTTTCTAGTCTTCTTCCGAGTTCAAGGATTTTTGAAAACGTGTTTACGTAACAATCTGTAATATATCCATTAATAGGTCCACCACGGAATCTCCCATCCCAACTATATTCCATTCTTCAAAAGCTTTGTGATTCATGCCATGTATTTGTAAAAAAACCGGGTAAAAACAAAATGTGGTAATTATTCTATGAAACCTTTGCTATGCAAAGGTGTAGGTTACGTAATTTGAAACTCTTCAACGAGTGCATTGGTTGAGATCTTTTATATGATCATGCATAGTTTTAAGCCCGGTCAACACGTGCATTAAGGAAAATAATACTAATTTACATCTCATCAAAACGTTTCAAAATTTTAGCTTACCGATCTTGCTAACATTGTATAAAGGACTGAGGAGGGTTGCATTTAATTTTCCTGGTTCTTGGTGACTAAGGCTTCGTTTGGCGCGGCGGTGGTAGTCGTGAACACTGTAGTTGTGAATCACCGTTCATAAACTCCTAACCTCATCAAAGGAACTTCATCTACTTTTATGCTCAAAACTTGTTTTCTTTTTTTGGGTGACGGTTATAGCGTTGTCATGCCAAACATACATTCTATCACGGTGGCGTTTTTCTCCAATTAAACTCACCGGAGCAGCAACGTCAAGCGCCAGCGCCAAACAGAGCTTAAGAGTCTTGAAAAGATGATGAATGTGGTAGAGGAGGATCTCCTTCCTAACAACATAATATACCCTACTCCTACAACATAATTATGATCCACCTTCTTATAATTATAAATAATACTATGAACTTAATGCACAATGAGTTTAACAAAACTGCTCAGATGATCTCCATCGGCTCGCACAAAACTGCTCATCATGTGATCTTTGTACGGGCACCTTAGAGTGATCCCCGCAAACTCGCTCACGTGTGGCCACCGAGTGATCTCTATTTGCTTGCATAATGGTCCCCTATGCGTGCCATAAATAATATGTTGGTCGTCTGTTAATTTTTCTAAAAACAACATTTTAAGCTCGTCCAATGAACTTCTTATGATTGTCCCGTATCACCTTTGGATTCTCGCTCCGCTGTTATTCGCTATCAAGACGTGGTTTGGTTGGGCGGATTTGCTCTGGTGCGATTTGTTGAAAACGCCGGTTTGATTAGACGTGTTTGGGTTAGAGATTTATGAAATAGTGGTTATTAATCTACACCATTTTTATACTACGCTCGATTAGCTGCGGAGTCCTCTAGTTGAACCATGATAATTCGCGTCTGGCCTCTTGATCTTCCCACGCTTAAACCCTCGCGATTCGCAACATTCGCCGGCAAAATCGACGACAACGACTGTAAATCTTCCTCCAGAGGTTTGGTTTTTGCATTATTGTCATCGTCTAGGTTCATTCCTACACTGAATGCTCGACGTCATCCTCCCCAATCTCCCCCTCCCGATTCCAGTCCAGACTCCATCCCCTCTCGACTCTCTTTGTGAGCCTTCTCCTGTCATTTCTTCCGGTTGTCGACCGATGAAGCTTCTTCCGGCCGATACTGCTTCTTCCTCCCCCCCTCCATTTTTTATCATTGTTTCGTGACAACAAATTTCCGGCGAGACCTATAATAAAAGAGGTAAACTATTTTTATTATTAGTTTGGGTGATTAAATAAATTTCCAATAAATACCATTATTTTTGTTGGTTATCATATTATGAATAAAAAGTTCACCAAAAGCTTCATTTTGTACCTAAATAACGCTTCTAAAACTCTTTTTTGCAAACTTTATTTTGGCCAAACAATTTTTTAACAAAACTCGGTTTTTCAGAAAAATCACTTTTCTCAAACTCCGTTTAGGCTCTGTTTGGCGCGGCGATTTGGGTGCAGTGGGCTGCGGATTTTTCCACTGTCCCGCCAAACAGGAAAATCAGGCCCAGTTTTTTCCACCGCCCCCGCCCAAAAAACGTGAAATTCCCGCGATTTGGAGTCGTGAAAAATTTCCACGACTCCAAATCGCGGGCTGCGATTTCACGGCTCTCTTCCGGGAATCTGCCGGAAGTGGTGCTGGAATCGTGCTACTTCCCGCCGCTGGAGCTCCTCCTGTCGGAGCCAGATCGTAGAACAACAGAGAGAATGGTGCAACGCAGGTTCGTTCTCGACGGACCACAACTCACTGCCCTGCGGTCAGCCAACGGGCTGTACGGCGCCACCACATTTCCGACACCGACACGAGTAGAAACAATCACAGGGCTATTTTGGTGTGCCATAATCCGTGCTCGGGCCGATCTCGGTCCAGCCGGGAAAGCTGCGGTACATATGATCAACTTAAGGAAGCACATGGCAGCGCCGACGGCTGAAACCTTGCTCGGGAACTTCGCCTTTCCGATCATATTGACCGAAGAGGAAGGGGCGACAGTGAGCCAGACAAACCGCCGAAAGAAGAGCAGCTTGTTTGAATGAAGTTGGGGAAAACAACACTAAAAACGCAGTTTTTTCAAACAGTTTCGCAGATTCTGGCACCACTTTGCAAAACAGCTGATTATTCCACCACTGCTTCTCACCATTGCTTCTGCAGTCGCTGCAGCTGAGCCAAACAGAGCCTTAACAACAACCCAACCTAACGCAGCCGAAGTCTATGATACATGTCATTATCTCCTACATCCGGATGACAATTTGGAACCCTGCAACGGACCAAAGGTGATTGAATTCTAGTCAAAATTAAATCAAATAGAAGCCACTTATTACGTCAATCTAAGACATCCTATCCAACTCCCATGCAACTTTAATAACTTTAAATTTGAAGCTCATATCGGTGACATCATATAAATGTTTTTCAAACTCAATTGATCAAAACATGCAACGATCATACAAGTTTCTTTGAAAAATTCTCAATCGCCTGAATTGCTCATAATCCTGATAAGCCGTGAATTTAATGAATAATAACAAAGAGTAAGAAGAATAAGAACTAAGAATCTTATAGTCAATGCAACTTTACTTGCTTCTTGTACCCATTAATCTCCTCAAATGTAATAATCCAGTATTTTGAACGAGTCAGATTGAATATGAATGAAATCCTCAGTTACTGCCTCTTTGCTATAGTATGCTCGTTTTTCACTTCGTTTATTCCCACATAGCTTCATCCCCCAAAGTCCAAAATGTGCACACTTTGTACCGAACGCCCTACCACGGATCGCTCATTGGCCATAGTCACTCTCATGAATTTGGGACTCGGTTCCAAACAATACAGGTATCGTCCAACCTCAACATCCCAAACTGCTCTATATATTTCGTCCTCCCACATAATAACAAACCCCATATTCATGCAACTCACTCCCCATTTCTAATGAAATTCACGTCTCTCCATCAAATTAAACCCACCCACTTCCTCCAAAGTTGTACCATCAAACACCAAAGCCATAGCCTCAACATCATCCATTAACAGAATTTTGCCATTACTTGTACTCATTTGATACATTGTTTGCTTCGCAATTTTCATCTCCTCTATCACATTCATTGCGTGCCCAACCCTCATTACCCACACATGGTTACTGGTGCCCATCACCACCAATCCTTCCTCCACCGCACAAATTTGCGCTGCTATTCTTCTGTCCAAATCAAACTCCAATAAGAAGATGATCTTGTTGTTCACAATAAAAGCCCCGACATAGACCTCTTGCTCAGTCTCCTCATCCCAAACCCGCCAAGAAAAACCCTCCAATTTGCGATAAAGCCCTACCCACCAACGTCCATCACCGATAAAATCAACAAGACAATCGTCCTCATCTATATCACCAAAACGGATAATGAAAACATGAGTTTGGTTCTCACAAACATTTATCTAAATGATACAGATGACCCCTCTTTTGATGCAAATATGAGTCTATTGCCTGTCAGAACTAAACTGGTGATCTGGGCGGTCAAGGAACGTTTTACCTTTATCATGAGCTCGACAAAAGGGAGGCTGTAAACATGAAATGCTCCTCTAGCGGAGTTAACAACGAGATAGTGATCTGATAGGGCGGGACGATAGCTATGAAAAAAATCTCTTGAAGAAATTTAGGTATGAGTATATATTTGGTTATGAAAGCTTTTGGCCCCCCGATGTAGAGAATTGAACTCCTCCCGCCATGAAAAAAAACGACGATTGTGGAGAGTTTATGACCATATACGTTGTGTGAGGTCTTGCCACAAAGATTCATATAAAGAGATTTTTCGCCAAGATGAGCAAACCTGTATGCATTGACAAAGTTGAAAAATAACGCATTAGTTTAAATATAAGGTACACAAAATTTACACATGACAAGCTAGAAAAACATTACCTATAAAAAATGAAAGTGCAGTCAAATTCAAACTAGCATAATAGTTGAGACAGGGCTTTCATAAAATATATAAAAAAATTAAATGAGCCATTTTATGTAGTTGCTATATTGATTTATACTATAGGTGACAAATAATAACTCTACTTGAGCTATTTGAGTATGATATAGGGGGATTGTTCCTTTTCAATTCTATTTTAGGCCCAAAATATCTGCGCACTTGTTTATCGTTAACGAAATGTCTTTGAATCTTTTAGCTGCGACCTTTGCTGATCTTCTATATATTACTTCTTTCAATTTTATTGATCATGTTATTATACATGCTGCAACAGCCCAATCTAAATGTCTGTTTGTTTTGTCGATGACAGTGACAAATATTGTAAAAAAGAAGTCGTGGGAATTAACTGATCCGTTTGCTATATCAGCGTTAAAAGAGCTTTTAAGAACTTAATCTTTTTTACAGTCACTTTGATGTCAATCTATCTAGCTGATATCTAAATGCAATAACAATGACCAAACACACGACACTTGACAAATATCACTAACATTTTAACAGCGTATAAGCATCACAAAAAATCCAATAAGAGTCTCACTGCTTCAGATTTGTGCTCTACTACATGCAGATCTGAAAACAAAGACATTTTCATCAGAAAAATTTCAGATCTGTAGGCTTGGGGCAAAAAATACAGATATGGGATTCACAGAATCCTACTATCCACAAAACCCTAAATACTCAAATATGTGCTTCACGGAATGGGGAAATATATGTATAGATTTGATGTCGGCTAGCTTCACTAGCACCAAATTTGTGTCATGCAACCCTTCTTGACACATTCAGAAAGCTTCAACAGTACCGTCGTCGATGACGTGCTCACTTTCGACGACCGACAATAAACCAAACATGAAGAAGAAGGGGAGTAATGAAAGTTATCGTCCATGTCGGCGGTTGAAGAAACAACTCGCCGGTTGGAAGAAGCAGGTCTCCGATTTACCTCCTTTCTGTTATTTGCCATCACCTTTTTTAATTCATTCACACGTTCCGTCCCGAACGGAGCTTTACGTGTCAATCCAACGTCGTTTCTCGATTCCTGTTTCGAGCTCTTTTCCAACGCCACGTTCCCCATTTCTTTGCCTGTTTCCCTCACGACACGCACCAGCAATCTGCGACCTGTTTCTTCTAACCGGCGAGCTGCTTCTTCCAACCGGGCGACCTGGACGGTAACTTCTTCATTACTCCCCTTCTTCATGTTTGGTTTTTTTTTTTGACCAAAAGTGAGCATGTCATCGACGACGGTACTGGAGAAGCTCTCTGGAAAGTGTCAAAAAGGGTTGCAAGCCACAAATTTGGTGTTGGTGAAGCTAGCCGACATTAGATCTGTAGCTATCTTTCCCCATTCTGTGAAGCACAGATTGGGGTATTTAGGATTTTGTGGATAGTAAGGTTCTGTGAAGCATATATCTGCATTTTTTGCCCCAGGCCTGCAAATATGAAATTTTCCTGATGAACATGTCTCTGTTTTCAGATCTTCAGGTAGTGGAGCACAAATCTGCAATTGTGAGACTATTGTTAGATTTTTTGTGATGTTTATAAACTGTTAAAATGTTAGTGATACTTATCAAGTGTCGTGTGTTTCGTTATTGTTATTGCATTTAAATGTCAGCTAGAAAATTGACATCAAATGACTATAAAAAGTTCTAGTTATGAAAAACTTTTTAATGCTGATTTAGCAAACAAATTTCTCAATTCCCACGACTTCATTTTTACACTACTTTTGTCACTGTCATCGATAAAACAAACAAACATTTAGATTGAGACATTGCAACATATGTAATAATATGATCAATAAAATTGGAAGAAGTAACATATAAATGATCAATGGAAGTCATGGCTAAAAGCTTCAAAGACATTTCGTTAACGATAAACAAGTGTGCAAATATTTTGGGGCCAAAATAGAGTTGAAAAGGAACAATCCCCTAAAATCATACTCAAATAGCTCAAGTAGAGTTATCATTTGTCACCTGTAGAATGAAATCAATATAACAACTAGATAAAATGGCTAATTAAAATTTTCATATAATATTTCATGAAAATCCCTCGTCTCCACTATTATGCTAGTTTGAATTCGACTGCACTTTCATTTTTATAATTAATGTTTTCCCTAGCTTGTCATGTGTATATTCTTTCTACCTTATATTTAAACTACTGCATTATTTTTCAACTCCGTCAATGCATGCAAGTTTGCTTATCTTGCCGAAAAATATCTTTATCTGAATCTTTGTGCCAAAACCTCACACACCGTGTATAGTGGTGGACTCCTCTCCACAATCGTCATTTCTCTTCATGGCGGGAGGAGTTTAGTTCTCTACACCGGAGCGTCAAAAACTTCGATGACCATATATACACCCATACAAAAATTTCTTCAAGGGATTTCCTTCATAGCTATTGCCTCACCCTATCAGATCACTATCTTTCTGTTAACTCCGCTATAGCAGCAGTTCACGTCTACAACCTCCCTTCTATCGAGCTCATGGTAAAGATAAAGCCCTCCTTGACCATCCAGATCACCGGTTTAGTTCAGACAGACAATAAACTCATATTTGCATTAGAAACGGGGGACATCTATATCACTCTGATAAATGTTTGCGTGATCCAAACTCATGTTTGCATTATCCGTTCTGGTGATATATATGAGGATGGTTCTATTATTGATTTTATCGATGATGAATGTTGGTGGGTAGGGCTCTATGACAAATAGAGGGTTTTTCTTGGCGGTTTGGATAGGGAGACTGAGCAAGATGTCTATGTCGGGGATTTATCGTGAACAACATGATCATCTTTCCCATTAGAGTTTGATTTGAACGGAAGGATAACAACGTAAATTTGTGTGGTGGAGGAATGATTGGTGGTGATGGGCACCAGTAACCATATATGGGTAATAAGGATTAAGCCCGTAATGGATGTGATAGAGGAGATGGAAATTGCGAAGCAACCGTTGTATCAAATGAGTGCAAGTAATGACAGAATTCTGTTGGTGGATGATGTTGAAGCTATGAGTTTGATATTTGATGGTAGAAATTTGGAGGAAGTGGGTGAGTTTAATTTGATGGAGAGACGTGAGTTTCATTCGAAATGGGGAGTGGGTTGCATGAATAGGGGGTTTGCTATTATGTGGGAAGATGAAATATATGGAGGAGTTTGGGATGTTGAGGCTGGACGATACCTGTATTGTTTGGAGCCGAGACCCAGATTCATGAGTGGTTATGACTAATGAACAATACGTGGTAGGGTGTTCAGTACAAAATGTGCACGTTTAGGACTTTGGGGGATGAAGCTATGCAGGACTAAGCAAACAGAAAAAAGAGCATACTATGGCAATGAGGCAGTAACTGAGGATTTCATTCATATTCAATCTGACTACTTCAAAATGCTGTACTATTACATTTGAGGAGATTAACAGGTACAAGAAGCAAGTAAAGTTGCATTGAATGTAAGACTCTTAGTTCTTCTTACTCTTTTTTATTCTTCATTAAATTCACAGCTTCTCAGGATTATGAGCAATTCAGGCGACTGAGAATTTTTCAGAGAAACTTTTATGACCGCTGCATGTTTTGATTAATTGAGTTTGAAAAATTTTTATATGATGTCACTGATATGAGCTTCAAATTTAATTTTATCAAAATTACATGAGAATTGGATGGGTTGTCTTAGATTGACGTAATAGGTGACTTCTATTTTATTTAATTTTGACTAGAATTCGATCACCGTTGCAGGGTGACCTCCTGCACTACACGCTTCTCGCCATCAACTCAAATTACTTTCTTACCGAATGTGAAAAAAGTAAGGGAATACAAGGAAAAAATTCAGGGAGCTAGCAGTGGAAAGAAAAACTATGATAGCTGATGATCTTTAATGTTGTGTTGGAAATCAAAACAATAGGGGAATGCAATTGAGCAGTGAAAGAAAAAAAATACAAATCCAAAAAGATTTGTGGCAACGAGCAAGAGAAAAAATGAGAAATAGTGATGAGGAATTACTTAAAATTTTAGCCAACCACTGTAAAATTCTATTTGCTGATGTTTTTGCTATCCTCAAATCACTATTGATATTTCTTTGTTATTATTATTGTTATTGTAATTATATTTTCCATTTCACATGAACTTCAGATTAATGAGAGCAGAGATTTAGGGCCGCAAAATCAAACATTTAGAGTGGTAAAAAGCATTCAATACAAATGAGATCTGATAAAAATTAGAGTCGGTCCACTGAACTTCCAACTCTTTCTACAAACAAGATGAGGTCTGACCTTAATTTCAAGATAATGCCGAACTTCCATTTAGAATGTGGAAAGGATGGAAGGTGAGCGGAGGTATGAAAGAGGGAATGGTGTGATGGAGAATTTTTTCATACGACGCTTGTTCCAAATTGCCATCCGGGATGTAGGAGATACTGATATGTGACATAGACTTCGGCTGCGTTTGGTTGAGTTGTTTTTGATGGAAAGTTGCCAATAAAAAATAGAGTTTGAGAAAAGTGATCTTCTGGAAAATAGATTTTGTTAAAAATTATTTGGCCGAAATAGAGTTTACAAAACAGAGTTTTAGTAAAGTTATTTAGGTACAAAATGAAGTTTTTGGTGAATTTTGTTTTCATAATATGATAACCAACAAAAAAAATTATATTCATTGGAAATTTATTAATTATTCAAGCTAATAATAGTTTTACCTCTTTTATTATAGGTCTCACAGGAAATTATTGTCACCAAACAATGATAAAAAATGGGGGAGGGAGTGGGGGTGGGGAAGAAGCAACATCGGCCGAAAGAAGCTCCATTGGTTGCCAACTAAAAGAAATGACCAAAGAAGCTCGCTAACGAGAGGCAAGAGGGGAAGGAGTCTGGACTGGAATCGTGATAGTTTCCTCTGAGGGTAACAGGTCACCTCTCCTTGCTTTTGTAATCTCAATTCAAATTTAGCAATAAGTAGGAGGGATGCTCTGCGATAACTTCAGATTCCCCGAACAACACTGAAACCCTACACTTGCGGGTTGCGACTGGTTTGTATTGTTGAACGATTAGGCATCATGATATCTAGTGATGTCTCGTCTGGAAGGATTTCTTAACCGAGTCTACGCTCAAAAGATCCACAATAAACGAGTGTGATGCACCCGTGCCAAAGAGATCCATAGAGGGTATGTTTTGAATCATATACCTATATGCATGCTTGCGTTACAGAGAGGAAATATTTAACAATTTAATTCAATAAATTCATACATGTGACCATATCCTCCTCCTCCTTGGCCTCCTGATGGCCAAGTCCATAAGCTCTGAGTTGTACTAGACCTCATCCTCAAGCTGGTTTTTGGTTGGCGTCCATCACCGCTTTTTCTTTGTTAGTCCATACACCAATTTCAAACTTCAATTATAAGACATGTCACAAAAATATGTTTTGGGCTAAGAAGGGGCTCAAAATAAAATTCGGGGAAGTATCAAACATAAGGTTATATTACCTGATTGCCTGTGGATCCTGGGTAGGAACTGGGTAGGAACGGGCAAAGTCTCTTGGTTGCTGACATTTGTAGCAGACTCCAGAAGTAGCCAAGCATTCTCCTATGTGGTAGCAGAGGGGATTGTCTTTGCCCTTGGCTTTAGGTTGATTTCCTCTCTTCTCACTCGGCTTTTGTTTTTTTTTTTAGTTTATTCCTTGGTGGCTTCTATTATGATTTCGATGCGTGACATCTCGAGGTCTCTTAGAATGGAAGTTAATGCGTCTTTGCACCCTTTGCTGATCTGCTTCCAACCTCCTTGCGGTATCGACCAGGCTTCTGTAGTCGGCGTTGACAATGATCATCAGAGGCTGTCTCAAAGTCGCACATGTCATCTACAACGCGGTTACACTTCTCAACTTCATCCCCTTACAATATTCCCGCATAGCGAGATAGGTGGGTAAGTTCCTGTTCATAAGCCGTGATAGACTTATCCCCTTGATTAATACTGAGATTCTTTTCCTGGAGGCTTCAACGCTCTGAAGGAGGTACAAATCAGTTTGCGAGTGCCTTAGAAAAATCATTCCATGTGAACATATCTACTGAATGACCAGACATAGGTAGACGCCGCATTATCATTACGCTAAAAAGATATGAAATTCTAAAGCAAGGAAATTTGAACTTAGTTTCTTACCATCAGGATGTCTGCTTGGTGTCTGGTCCACCAAAGATTGAGTTCACCTTGCAAAAGGAAAGTTGCTAAAGGTATCTTCTTGTTCTCTGGACACTGCATTACGCCCAATAAATCTCGAGTCTTTATCAACCAATCATCTGTTTTCATCGGGTTTCCTATCCACTGAAGTTGGAAGGGTGGAGATCTCTAAAGTTTCTCAAGTAGCGTTCCATCTTGATCTCCTCGACATCTGGTGCAGGGACTAGAGCTGAGATCTCTGCAGGTAGTGCATTCTTGAACTCCAAAATTGCTAAGCCTGCTGCCCTAAAATTTGAACTGCCATGTTAGTAGAGGATGTGCTGCTGGCGCATTAGCATCGTCCATAACGATCTCAGGTAGTGTTTCTAACGCGAAGGTTTGCCTGCCCCACCGCTACCGGGTTCCTATAAGATGTAAAGAGTGGGATTAATGACGAATGTGACGTAAATGAAGAATCTATTATGAAGGATATTTCCAGACGTAATCACAAGCACAAGCACAAGCACAACTAAGTGCTAGGTAAACCTTGATGACTCTAACATCGAAGGAGTGATTCAAATGAAATCCTAAGGCTTCGAGAATTTCAGGTCATGGATCCTAAACCTCGCTTTGATAACAATTGTAACACCCCAACATAGTTTAACAACAAATCAGCTGTCCGGCTAGGCCCTGCAGTAAGAAGTTAACTAAGCAACGTTACTAAAGCTGCTATATTGCAGACATAAATAATTGTACTAAATGAAAACTTATAGCGGAAGTAAAATATGCATGTAAGAGTAAACATGAGTACGTCAAAAACAAATTCACAGAGCTAACTAGTAAAAGAGAGAATCATAAAATTTGAATTACTGAAATTTTAAACATAGTTTGATATATTAAAAACTTTAGATAATTATGATACATCACGACCAAAGTAAATGTACAATAGCTGAAATGAAAGATAACTGAAATGAAGGACACAAAAATATGAAGAACCGTGACGCTTATCTTACGTGCAACTTCCCACCAGTGACTCCTGAAAGAAATGTCTGAAGACGAGTAAGCTCAACTGGTGAGTAAGAAAGACTACTCCCAGTACATAAATATTTTGTATATAAAAATATGAACTTTGACTTATTACTGCATGCTTCTGTATAATCTGTTTGTAGGTGTATACATCATTTTCTGTATATATGCATTATAGATTCTGTCATATTATCCGAGTTCTTGTCTGCTCTGATTTTTGCACTGTGGATTCTTTCTAAAGATTAGGTCATTAAATGCCATGTTTTATGATTTATTGAACTTAATCTGATTATGTAGCCCAAATGACAACTTGAGGGTGCCCTTAACGAAATGTTCCCTGAGTGGGACATAGACACATCTGAAAATTACCAAATCTGGAAATGTGACTGACGATCCCACCTCTGATGCTCGTATGGACTGCTAGACATATGAGAACGTGGTCACTGATCTGAAACTTCTTACCTGTTTTGTGTTTTTGCGTTTAGCCTAATTGCAATTAACCTTTTTAATTAATCCTGTGTGCGCTTTGGAATTTTTATTTTTCATGCTCTTATCTAAATGACAATTTTCATTAAATTAATTGTCAATTAATGCTTAACGATAGGTTGTGTGTTACGTGATGTGACATGTGTCCTGTATTTATACATCTTATTGGTGCTATGCATTAAAAAAATACAAGTTCTACTGTTTTACATGATTAAAAAAATAATATACATTTTTAATTACGTGAGAAGTCAATGATTTCATAATAGTTACATGTTATCCAGAGAAGTCGATTTTTTTACCTTGGTATTGTGGCACGCGCGGTGCGTCGACATAGTTCTCCGGATTATAATTTGAACTCCACACGAGAGTATTCTCGCTTTATTCTAGGGTTTCACATTAACAAAAAGAAAAATTGATATCCTTCATCAAGGTGGACTAACAATTGTGCAAGCATCTTCTGATCCACTACTTAAGATTGCAGCACAAAAACTAACCAATTGAAAAAAAAAAAATATAATGCGTATGCTAAGAAAAAAATAAATTCTGGATACCTCTTCCTCTAGGAGGTAAAATCTGTCTGATATCTGGTCAAGAAATCAACAAGAGGTAAGCTATTTGCAAGGTTAAGGATCTGCCTTCGTCTAGGAAATGGTAAACGCCGCTGCAATCTCTGGCCGAAAGACAAACATGGGAAGAAAAGAAACTATTAAATAAGAGGAACAAAACAACTGCGGCCGAGAAAAGGAAAGTCGATTAATACCTGTTGGATAAGAAGGCTGAGAGGGGTGGTCAGGCGCTGGAATTAACGACGCACAATAGAACTTCAAGGATTTGAGTTGTTGAGACTCACGGTTTTAGAAGAATGACTCCTGGAGAAAGGTCGTCACTTCCAAATGACAACAGAGAGGTAAAAAGTTGATTCCTTGCAGAAGGATGGATCGACTGGAGTCTTTGTTGAGAGGGCAATGCCCGGTGACTAGCAGAGAAGGGAGGAAAGCCCGGAGGAATTGTGTGCGAACCAGGAGAGCCGACGGTTTTGACTATGCTCGTTATAGGAGTGGAAAAGATTATGGCTTCGGTTATATGCTGATTGTGGCTCTCGGTTTATAAGGTAACCGAGTGATGGGCGTAAAATTTTGCAATTGGCTTAAATGAAGGATTCGACTTTTCCACTTAATTTCACTTATATGCTACTCCCTTCCAAATTCTAATAATTCATGTGTTGCGCCCTCGCACAAAGCTGAGATTGCGCCGACACCAAAATTCGTATATATTTTGAATAAGGTTTAACACAAGCCAAAAACTGCGTGGAGTAAACATACCTAAACCCAACGACTTGCACCCACAAACATTTACTCATGATCAAAACTTGAAAATAAGTTTAGTTTTCAAAATAATTTATGGATGTTGCAAAAATAGAGAAAGAAACAATAAGTCTAATAAATTTAAATTATATAATATAATATATTATAATACATATTGTTGAGAGAGCTCAAAACTTGTATGTATTGCTTGTGTATGTAAATACAAGGAGAGAATACAAATATATAGGAATAGGAAGAGAGAAAAAATCCTATACAAGATGTGGGACTAAAGGAGGAGAGAAGATAAAACAATAAATGAGCCCAATAATGAGCCCTTTACATGAGCTATTTTAACACTCCCCCGCAAGCTGGAGCGTACAAATCGTATGCGCCAAGCTTGGACAAGCACTGATAGAATAGTGTCTTGGAAAGAGCCTTTTTGTGAAGACATCTACAACTTGTTCCGATCCTGGGACATGCTTTACGTCAAGTTTCTTCATTTGAACCTTTTCCCGGATGAAGTGACAATCGAACTCAATATGCTTCGTTCTTTCGTGAAAGACTGGGTTCTTTGCGATGTGTATGGCGGCTTGACTATCACAAAGGAGAAGAGCCGTGATGGTAATTTTACACCCAGATCAGTAGAAGACTCTCAAGCCATGTCAATTTTGATACAAACGATGCCATTGCCCGGTAGCTCTGCCCTCGGCTGAAGACTCGAAGGCGACCCTTGTTTCTCTACTTCGCCAAGTAACAAGATGTCCTCCAAGGTAAGTGCAAAAACCACTCGTAGATCGCCGGTCATCGAGAGAGCCAGCGTAGTCAGCATCTGAATATGCCACCAATGTTGGAGCAGAAGAGGAGGTCCTGTAGACAAGTCCCTGACCAGGAGCGGTTTTCAGATACCTGAGAATTCGTTCCACTGCTTGAAGATGATATTTTCGAGGAGAGTGCATGTATCTGCTGACAAGACCAACAACAAAGGAAATATCCGGTCTGGTAACCGTGAGATATATCAGTTTTCCAACAAAACGTCGATAATATTCAGGATTCTGAAGGAGATCAGAGTCAGATGCCTGGGCACACAGTTTGTGGTTCACATCCATAGGAGTATCACTTGGCTTGCAGCCGGTGAGACCCGCATCATGAAGAAGGTTAAGACAATATTTTCGTTGAGAGAGAGTGAGCCCATCCGGCCTTCTGGCAATCTCAAGGCCCAAAAAATAGCGAAGGGGTCCCAAATCATTTGTCTGGAAGACTGAGTTTAGATGGACTTTGACTGTCTGTATCCCTTGAGAGTCATCTCCAGTAATGATAATATTGTCGACGTAAACTAACAGTATAATCGTTCCTGTTGGTTGGTGACGAGTAAAGAGCGAGAAGTCGGCCGAGCTCCGAGTGAAGCCGATCTCACGGAGTACCTTGCTGAATTTTTCAAACCATGCCCGCGGAGATTGTTTGAGACCATATAGAGCCTTTTTAAGATGGCAGACCTGAGACTCCCCCGTGGTCTCAAACCCGGGTGGTTGCTGCATTTAGACAGTTTCCTGGAGGTCCCCATTCAAGAAAGCATTCTTGATATCCAGCTGAAAGAGAGGCCACCGGCGATGGACATCAACAGAGATGAGGACACGAACACTATTAAGCTTTGCCACCGGAGAGAACGTTTCCTCATAATCGAGCCCCTCCTATTGAGTGAAACCTCGAGCCACAAGACGGGCCTTTAGACGGTCAATTGTCCCATCGACCAAATGTTTGATGACAAAGACCCACTTGCACCCAACTGGTTTCTGGCCCGGTGGAAGGGGAACAACAAACCATGTCTGGTTAGACCAGAGAGCAGACATTTCTTCCTCCATGGCTGCTCGCCAGCCTGGATGTTGAAGCGCCTCCTGCACAAAATTAGGAATAGCAACCGAAGAGAGAGAAGTAGCCAAAATGTGTAAATGGGGAGAGAGGCGATGAAGAGAGATGAAGTTTGCTGGCGGATGAGCAGTGGAAGGCGATACCTGATCATTCAGACGCGGAGTATCCATGGTAGGGACCGACGACAGAGGGGCAACAGAAGTGGTCGAGGGACGAGTGTAGACACAGATAACTGGTGGTTTGGAGGGAACAACAGGCGGTGTAGAGGGAATGATAGTCGGAGGAGTAGTGGCGGGAATGACCGGGCGTGTGATGGATGGAGGAGAAGGTGTGGGTGGGCGATTGTCAGGGAAGGGAGCAAAAAAGAATGGTTGATCTTCGCGGAAAGTGACATCAGCAAAAACGGAGATCTTGCGTGTAGCAGGAGAATAACAGACATACCCCTTTTGAGTGCGAGAATAACCAACAAAGATATGCTTGGCCGCCCGGGGATCCAATTTATCCGATGAGGGCCCCAAACGGTGGACATAGCAGAGGCTACCAAATACACGTGGTGGGAGAGGAAAGACTGTAGCGGAGGGAAAGAGGATGCTGAACGGAATAGCATAGTTGAGAATAGAGGAAGGGAGACGGTTAATGAGGAAACAGGCGGTCGAGACCGCAAAGTTCCAATAGGGTTTAGGGACATGCATTAGAAGCATGAGGGAACGGGCAACATCGAGTAAGTGACGATTCTTGCGTTCGGCAACACCGTTTTGTTGCGGCGTGTAAGCGTAAGAAGTTTGATGTAGAATCCCGAACTCGGAACATAAAGCAGTAAATTCGTGACTAGTGTACTCACGAGCATTGTCAGTTCGTAGGACTTTGATGGTCGTGTGGAATTGCGTACGGGTTTCGTGGACAAATGCTCGAAAGACACGAGGAAGCTCAGAGCGATCACGAAGTAAGTATAGGCAGGTAGTGCGAGAGTGATCATCAATAAACGTGATAAAATAACGGAAACCGGAAATACTAGAAATTTTAAATGGTCCCCAAATATCCGAATGAACTAAATCAAAAGGAGCAGCGCTCCGAGTACAATGTGAAGAAAACGATGAACGAGTCTGCTTGCCGAGGATGCATGAGTCACACTGAAAGGGGGTAAGAGAAACATCCGGGAGAGCCCGCTGGAGGACCGGTAGAGGAGCATGGCCAAGTCGACAATGCCAAGCAGTGGAAGAAATGGAGAAGAGGATGGTGGGAGAGTCGTCGAGAAGGTAGAGCCCATTTCGCAGCCGGCCTTTACCAATGGTAGTCTGCGTCCGCCGATCCTGTATAACAAAAGAAGAGGAAGTGAATATAACAGAACAATCCAAATCAGTAGTAAGCCGTCCAACAGAAAGTAAATTGAACGGAGAACTCGGGACGTGAAGAGCCGAGCGAAGGGAGATGGATGAGGTGAGAGGAAGATCTGCCGAGCCGGAGACGGGAACAGTGGCTCCATTGGCCACAGTAATAGACTGTGGATAAAGGGGAATTCAGGTACTGGGCAGGTTGATGTGGAGTAATATGATGAGTAGCGCCAGAATCCACAATCCAGCCGAAGCCGGTGGAGAGACAAGCAGTACCTGTGTTAGAGACGGAGGCAACAGAGGCAGATGGGGGATAGAGCAAGCCCTGGAGATGCTGGAGCTGAAGACGGACACTTTCAAGATCAGGAGGACCAGCATCGGTAGCAACAGAAGCCGCCGGCGAGGAGGATAGCCAACTTTCTTGTAACAGGTTGCCTCGAGATGACCATCTTTCCCACAGAAGGAACACTTCGGCCGACCCCGGACACCACGACCACGGCCGCGAGATCCCGAACGATCCCCCCGAGTAGGAGGAGGAGGGAAGGGTAGAAGCGGAGGTGCCTGCTGAAGAAGGGCCGGAGGAGCCGTAGTATCTGGAGGAGGTGGTACTCGGAGAATCATGGAGCACACATCAGAAAAAGGTGGTGTGGTAGAGGAAGCCAGGACCCGAGCACGAATGCTCTGAAGGTGGGGGAAGACGTGCCATAAGGATGGCAGTGCAGGCGGCTTCCTTCTGAGCGCGCTGAGCAAGAGCATCATTGGTAAATGGCTGATGCTGGATCCAGGCTTCAGCAAGAGTCTTCGCACGAGCAACAAAGGATGACATATCGGAAGCCCCTCCAGCGTCAAGAACAAAGAGGTCAGTGAGGATGTCGTAGAGATGCTGGAGGCTGTTCCGTCCAAAATATAAGGAGTGTAGCTCAGTCCACATATCTTTGACAGTCTCATGATACATAGCCATTTGATATGATTCACCATCCAAAGAATTCAAGATCCAGGTCTGAACTCGGCCATCATTGCGGAGCCAGTCATCGGTAGGAGGGGTGGGAGGAGCCTGAGTAAGGTGAGGGAGAAGACCCTTGGCCTGAAGAACTCGTCGAACTGAATGTACACAAGGAATGAAGTTCTTCTTTCCGGAAAGAGAGATGGTAGTGATGCGCAGCTCGTCACGGAGTTCTGTAGGGTAAGCCGGGCGGTCAGTCGGACAAGACGGGCAGTCAGCAGGCGGGCTGGCCGTCGAGCCAGCAGAGTTACCGGAAGAGCCCATAAGGGCAGACCGCGACGAGTAGAGGATAAACCGCCGACAAGAAAGATTAAGGAAGACCACGACCAGAATGCGGATAGGAAGCAGTCCGCACGGTCAAGCCGGACACCAGCGAGTAGTCAGGTCGCGACCAAAGGGCAGAAACAAGAGAGAGACTGCCCCGGTCTAGGTGAAGCCAGCAGCGGTCAAAGAGCAGCCCGCAGGAGAGAACCCGCAGCGGGTTGACAGAGAACGCGGAAAGAGGAGAGAGGCCGCGAGTAGGAACTCAGGCGGCTAGAGAAGAGAGTCCGCGAGGAGGAACTCGAGCGGCTAGGGGAGAGAGGCCGCGAGTAGGAACTCGAGCGGCAAGGGAAGTGAGGCCGCGAGTGGAAACTCGAGCGGCAAGGGAAGACTGTGGCCTGACAGCAGACAGAAGGCAAAGCCGCATCGGTCAGAAGGCGAAGCCGCAGCGGTTAGAAGGCGAAGCTGCAACGGTTAGAAGGCGAAGCCGCAGCGGAGCTGGCAGCGGACAAAAGAAGAGAGCCCGCAGCGGTCAGAAGAGGGGTGGGCCCCACGAAGCAGAGAGAGGGTGACTATAAGAAGCCTGAAGAGGGTGTAACCACGGAGAGGGAGAGGAGAAGCGGATGCAGAGGTGCAAACCGCAGAGCCAGGGGCGGACAGGAGACCGGAGCGGGTAGGCTACCAGTCCGCCGGAGACAAAGCAGCGGGTAGGAGAAAAAGAAACCGGACGGGCTTGACGGTTAGAAAAAGGGCAAACCGCAGAGGACAGTAACCTCGCTTTGATACCATGTTGAAAGAGCTCAAAACTTGTATGTATTGCTTGTGTATGTAAATACAAGGAGAGAATACAAATATATAGGAAGAGGAAGAGAGAAGAAAATCCTATACAAGATGTGAGACTAAAGGAGGAGAGAAGATAAAACAATAAATGAGCCCAATAATGAGCCCTTTACATGAGCTATTTTAACACATATAAACGTGTATAGCTAGTCTGCTAACATAATATAAGATAAAATAGTGAATAATATATACAAAAGTTGTGTTGGCTAATATATTGGAAAAAACAAATATGTCTGCCCATATTTTACTAATGTCATTTCACACTCAAAAATGACTCATCAGACATCTCAAACGACATTGCAGTCGTTAACAATTTTCGTAGTTCCCTGTTTATTTTGAAATTTCCTAAGTTCAGCTTTGAGAGAGTATATACAATATGCATCATTACGCCAAAATCTTGATCTTTTAAGATATGGTCTTTTTGGACTTCCCCTTTCTCATCTTCCCGCTTCTTATTATACTTTCCAAATTCGTGTCTTACATTGATAATTGTGTTTTTGCAGGAAGCCCATTGCTGTAGTCAGTGGGGGCATGATTTTCGTCCAGACTATAAGAATCTTGGTATCCTGAAGATTCAATTTCCTCATGTTCCTCTGATTGCTTTAACTGTATGTTCCTGATGTTACTGATAGATTCTGATTCAAATTTAAATTTCATGCTGATTAGTGTTATTGATTAATGACTTAGAACTTATAGGCAACTGCGACTTACAAGGTCCAAACCGATCTAATGGAAATGCTGCATATTGCTAATTGTGTAAAGTTTGTAAGGACGGTCAATAGACCCAATCTGTTCTATAAGGTATGAAACACTTGTATATTTAGCGTTCATGGTTGTTTTCTGCAGAGTTTAGGTGTAGAAAAATCTTATTCTTCATATCATTTGGGAAAAAGGTGCACGAAAAGTCGTCCATTGGCAAGATGGTCATTCATCAAATTGCGCAATATATAAAGTCATCTTATCACAACAATGAATCTGGGATAGTTTATTGCTTCTCTAGAAAGGAGTGTGAGCAGGTTTGTAAATACTTCTCATCTGGTGTTACTCCTTGTCCTTTACAATATGCATGAAATCTTGATACATTTTGCGAGCATTACATTTACATTTATGAAATCTTAATATGACTTGCACTATGTATTTTTACCTACTAGCAAGAATGCATATTCACCAAATGCGCATGGTTTAAATTTTATAGCAGTCTTTAAGATGCGCATAAGATTTTAGAGCCATATGCACATTTGAAGGACTATATTTTAACAAATAAAGTAAATGTTAAAATAAATCACCATTTTGTCCTCCAACTATAGATTCAGTTTCATATAGTCTATGTTTTCTAAAACTCTTTACTTAGATCCTTAGCGTATTTTCAGCTGTCAATATTGTTCCTCAACTTTGTTTTTGATTTTCAAGATGGTCATGCAAATATTTATATTATGCCTTTGAAAAGGTCAACACATTGGTTGTCAAAATGGCCTTTTAGCTATTAAATTCAGCATTCATCTGCTTCCCACAACATCTAATGATGAGCTAAATTGTGCAGAAGCTACAATTACACTATGCGATTGCATTATCTATATGGTTCTTATGAATGGATACAACAATGTTGATGGCATAGAACTTATAAATTACTTCTTCATTTCATTAGTGCTTTTGACATCCGAATGTTCACATTAAGACATGGTCGAGTTTGGCTCCTGGATAAGTGATGATTGGTTCACTTAGAGTTCTTTCTAAAACCCATGGATTTGAGTTACTAATATTTTGAATATGTTTAAAGATCTCGACATTCATCTACTGTTTCTTCAGGGACTGATACAATGGTAGACCGACTAAAATGAAAATGCACTAAGATGCAATTGAAATGAGACTATGGTGTAAATGCCGTTTGCGTGTCAACATGAGACAATCCCAATAAAGATCCACTAGCAAGTAATAATTTTTTTCGCGACGCTATGAGCACGATTAGCACAATCGATAGTAAGGATCAACGTAAGAACAACTATGATCTACCTACACATGAGACGCGATTTCAATTTGAAGTGCGCCGGTAAAGATCCCGCAAATCAAACCATAAATAGAGTGCAATAGAATAAGAGATCCAACAAACCACAACAGTAGTTCACATCAACATGTTCAAGTAAGAAAACTGTAACGCTTATACCTTGATTTGCTTATGCACGCGTCGGTTGGGCTTCGGGATGGAGAACTGTTTGCGGTAGTGCTTCCGACTTGACAGTGGTTCCACAACAGGGTTGCATGTAATTAGGAAAATTCGGATTTGGAATATTTGGGAGAGTGGAGAGTGAGATTTGTAGAGGACGGACGGGTGAGGGTGAGGCCCTGTGGGATCGGGTGGATGGGAGGGAGAGGGTGGCCGACTAGTAGATTGGGGCCGTGGATCTGGAGGGTTGTGGCCAGCGGAGGAAGCTAGGGGTCGAGTGAAGCGGAGGAAGGTGCGGCTGGGCTTGGGGGGGGGACTGCAGGCTCTGGTGAGGCGGAGGAGGGGCTGTGCGTGTTCTGTCGGCGGGCGGAGGGGAACGGGAAGAAGAAGACGGTGGTTTTACCGGGGCTGAAGGCTGTATCGGCGGCGGCAGGAACGAGCGAGAGCAGCGCCTTTGGAGTCCACAATAGGAATAGATCGACAAGTTGTAGTGGGGCAACTTTCGATCCCCTCGGCGGGAAAATCAAAATAGAATTAGGGCTCCCCATCAGACTGTTGTAATTGTTCGGGCCGATCGGGGGGGGGGGGGTAAATACATTAGAATAAAATATACTAATATATGAAATAGACTTGGAACGACTCTCCGGGCGCATCCGCACTAATATATGAAATAGACTTGGAACGACTCTCCGTGCGCATCCGCGGACTCAGATCGCCCAAACGGGTCGCCGATCACCGCCTCCTGCGGGAATAGATGCACGCATGCCGTCGATCACCATCAGCTCCCCCTGACCTGAAAGCACTCATCTACGGTGAGTGAAGATGATCGTACTCTCGACGTAAGTCTGGGACATGTCTCTCGAGTTCCTCAGCAGAAATCTAAGTGTCATCAGAAGTCTGGCGGGCAAGCCAATGGGCCAAGTACCACATGACCATTGAATCGCCCGTCGTCGTGAAGTCATGTCCAACGATCTGTAGTGTATCTCCGACAGGCATAGGCGACTGTCGTAGCAATGTATCGTCGTCTGAACGTTGTGTCACTGGTACTGCCGGCTGGGGAGTGGACTCCTCCGAGCGGTGCTCAATCGCTCGCGACTGGCTGGGAGAGGTGGGTTTGCATGCACTTGAGGGGTAAGGGTTAAGCTGTGGCTCCGAGGTGGGTGTGCGTGCACTTGAGGGGTAAGGGTTAAGTTGTGGCTCCGAGGTGGGTGGGCATAAAGGGTCCCCATACACTCGCAACTCAAAGTATGGGGTCAAGTCCTCCATATTGAACACTCGGTGAATCCCCATTACTGGTGGCATGTCAACCTCATACGCATTCACACCAATCCGTCGAGTGACTGTATAGGGGCCCATCCGACGAACACTTAACTTCTTCGCTGCCCCCTGGGGGAGCCTGTCAGGTCGCAGACTGATCATAACCCGTTCCCCAACTTCAAATACCTACGCTCGCCTGTGCTGATCGGCCCGAGCTTTGTAAATTTCATTACTGGCCACAATATTTCTCCGTATTGTCTCATGTAGTGCGTGTATATGATAAACAGACGACTCAACAGACCAATGATGTGAATGATAAACCCAAATGATGACATGAAGTGCATGCATGAGCTGAATGAACGACTCGACAGACATATGCAGATGATGAACCCAAATGATGACATGCTCACATTAATGATGCATGGAAAACACGACAGGCATGACACACACTGACATTCAACAAGCTTTATGTCGAGATGGGTCCTTGAAAGAGGTGGTTTATCAGGGGGTTCGTCGGGTGGAGTGTAGTAAAACTCAGTGAGTGTGCGATGAGTGTTAGAATGATCGTGTAAGACGCCAACACTCCAATACGAACTCACATGACCCCTAATATCTCTCAAGGAACGTGACACATCAGGCGGCTCACTAGGGGGTACGTATGAAAATTCGTCATGAAGGTGACGGTCACCTGAGTGAGTGGCAGTGACATAAATACTAGGATGTGACACTCTAGTGAGGCAAGTATTGCTGATAGGAATGAGCTCATTTGGTGGGTCAGCAGGCAGTATGTCTAAGAACTCATCACGGGTGGGGTGGTCATACGCTCAATTCTCAGTACATCGGGGGGGTGCTCAAGTATGCTTAGGAATTGCCTTACATACTCATTGCTACCCTCAAGATCCTCTCTCCAAAGCAAAATAAGGGACGTGCAGTGGAGGGGTGTCACGCTCACAGATGACTCGCTCAACGGGATGTCAATCTCACGGGGAGGTGGTGGTTTATCAGATGGCTTGTTAAGGGGTCATTACAGAACCCGTCAGTAGGGTCATGAACCTACAAGTGAATTCTTATATGGGTAGTGTACCCAAAAGCGGGTGGGACATCCGCCAAGATATCAACACAAGGCCCGAAGCTCTCAGTCAGGACATGACTCGACATAAGGCTCAGGGGAGAGTGAGAAGAATCCATACTCAAGTGAGGGTTAGTTGGTGAGGTGTCAAGAAAGGGGTCTATAACCAAGGGGGTGACGAGGCCAACATGAGGTATAAAAGATGGATAGACAATCAAAGTGCACTGGTTCGCTCAGCCTCACTCTCGTGGCCAAACTCAGTAGGCGTGTTAATGACGCTCTCCACATGAAATACAAGGTCGTATTCAGAATCTCCTCAAAATCATGTGGGACCGGATGCTCGCTAAGAGAAGGAATACCAACATCAAATGGCAAAATACTCATGTCTATGGGAGTACTTAAATCCCGATGTGTCACTCTATGGGTTCCCCCTAAGACGGATTTCAAGCGATCCATTTGAGCATGTACGCCATCAAATTGTTTAAGTACTAATCGCTGAAATTCGGCTTCAGGTATCTCTATTGGTGGAACACTTGGGTGATCCAAATGCGTGCAATTACCCACATATTAGTGACCTCTATGGGGATCCAGATAGTCATCAAAATGCTCATCCCTAATAGGCTCACAATGTGTCAGAGGGTGAATGTGATCCCTACGCGCGCGTGGCGATGGGCGAGGGTGGTCCCCGGAATAGTATGGAGACCTTTCCGGAGGGGATCCAGCTACTCCACTCTACCAACATCAAGTTGTGATGTGGTGTAGTGACAATAACGTGAAGTGCTAGAATCACAACGATCGACAAATTGTGGCAAAGGGTTGACACAATATCGAGATTGAGAGGAATGTGAATATGGATGATCATTATAAAAATATGCTATGAGATACTACCTATAGACTCTACCGCGAAAATAAATGTGGCGCTAATGTAACCTCCCTCTGATACCAAATTATGTAGTGGTAGACCCCTTAAAATGAAAATGCACTAAGATGCAATCAAATTGAGACTATGGTGTAAATGTCGTGTGCGTGTCAACATGAGACAATCCCAATAAAGATCCAATAGCAAGTAATAATTTTGTTTTAGCGACGCTATGAGCACGATTAGCACAATCGATAGTAAAGATTAACGTAAGAACAACTATGATTTACCTACAAAATGAGGCTCGATTTCAATTGAAGTTGTACAACCTCGTGCTCGCAAGAAGCCCTCAAAGAGCAAATAAGTCAAAGCAGGCGAATGGGACCAAAGGGCCCACTCGCAAGAGGCGAGGTGATTGTCTCTTCAGTGAGCAAGGTACCCCATTTGGGGCGAGGAGACCTCCTGAGGCGAGAGGGCCTCCAGAGGCGAGAGGGCCTCCAGAGGCGAGAGGGCCTCCAACGGCGAGAGGGCCTCCAGCGGCGATAAGACCTCATAGCGAAGGGCGCCGGCGAAACGGGCAGTGGGGTCCATCTCGCCGACAGGCGCTTCTCCACTCGCCAGGGCAAGAAGAGACCATTTTTATATTTTTCATATCAACAGGGGTTATTTTTACTTTTCTACCCCGGGTATTTTTACCCTCTTACCCTTAGTGGCCTGCGTATAGTCCCTCAGAACAGCGGAGTTTGACTGTTGGCAGACCCAGCCAGGGGTACCCCGGTAATTTCAGACCAGTACGTTTTGTTATTGACAGTTCAGATTCCGAAATCTATAAATAAGCCCATAGGGGTTCTTCAAAAGGATCTTTTTTTTCGACTCTGAGGGAATCATCGACATTGTCTTCTGAGTAACTCCAAGCCCAGCTTTTGGCTTTGGAGGGGAAGCTCTCAGTGACCTTCCGGGTAAGCGGTGGGACCTCCCTGCTGCGGCTTTGAGCCAGTTTTCTAGTCCTTCACGACCAGTCGGAGGTCGCAGCTTGAGCCTAGTAGGTGTCGGCTACGCCCCTGTTTTGCGAACATTTGTCGGAGTCAAATTTTGGCTTCAACAGTTCTGGTGCGGTGAGCGTGGAAGGTAGCCGGTGCAAGAAAAGTTTGAGGTTTGGTCTTATGGCAGGAGGTGAAGGTGAAGGATCTGGTTCCGGAGGTTCCCCCTCCCAGGTAGAAGTGGCGACAAGGAAGATGCTGGAGGACTTCAGGCGAGAGGTCATGCAGACCATAAGCTTGACCTTCTCGGCAAGGAGCGAGTGGGCGACGCCTCAGGTCCCGATCGAGGTGGTCCCGCTCTTAGGCGAGAACGCCCCTGGTCAGCGCCCGGGGAAGGAGGTCCCGGCGGAGGCTGGCGAGAGGGACGTGGCGGCGCGAGAACTCTTCCCAGGCCAGCGTCCCGGGAAGGAGATCCCGGCAGAAGACGGCGAGAAGGAGGCAGCTGTGCGAGAGCTCTTCCCTGGGCACGGTCTCGCGGATCAGGCCAGCCAGCCGAGGCCGCGAGACGTGCCCTCTCGGCAAGCAGCCGGCGAGAGCCCGTTCAGTGAACTCGTCATCTCGGCTCCGGCACCCCGAGCTCAGCTCGGCCCCAGGTAGACCCGCTGCGCAGGCTCTCATCTAGCTGGCAGGACCGAAGGCTCTCCTGTGGGGGATAGGTTTGGATTGAGGTATCTTCATCGGCACCCCGAGCTCGGCTCGGCCCCAGGTAGACCCGCTGCGCAGGCTCTCATCTAGGTGGCAAGACTGAAGGCTCGCCTGTGGGGGATAGGTTTGGATTGAGGTATCTTCATCAGCACCCCGAGCTCGGCTCGGCCCCAGGTATACCCGCTGCGCAGGCTCTCATCTAGCTGGCAGGACCGAAGGCTCGCCTGCGGGGGATAGGTTTGGATTGAGGTATCTTCATCGGCACCCCGAGCTCGGCTCGGCCCCAGGTAGACCCGCTGCGCAGGCTCTCATCTAGCTGACAGTACCGAAGGCTCGCCTGTGGGGGATAGGTTTGGATTGAGGTATCTTCATCGGCACCCCGAGCTCGGCTCGGCCCCAGGTAGACCCGCTGCGCAGGCTCTCATCTAGCTGGCAGGACCGAAGGCTCGCCTGTGGGGGATAGGTTTGGATTGAGGTATCTTCATCGGCACCCCGAGTTTGGCTCGACCCCAGGTAGACCCGTTGCGCAGGCTCTCATCTAGCTGGTAGGACCGAAGGCTCGCCTGTGGGGGATAGGTTTGGATTGAGGTATCTTCATCGGCACCCCGAGCTCGGCTCGGCCCCAGGTAGACCCGCTGCGCAGGCTCTCATCTAGCTGACAGGACCGAAGGCTCGCCTGTGGGGGATAGGTTTGGATTGAGGTATCTTCATCGGCACCCCGAGCTCGGCTCAGCCCCAGGTAGACCCGCTGCGCAGGCTCTCATCTAGCTGACAGGACTGAAGGCTCGCCTGTGGGGGATAGGTTGGGATTGAGGTATCTTCATCGGCACCCTGAGCTCGGCTCGGCCCCAGGTAGACCCGCTGCGCAGGCTCTCATCTAGCTGACAGGACCGAAGGCTCGCCTGTGGGGGATAGGTTGGGATTGAGGTTTCTTCATCGGCACCCCGAGCTCGGCTCGACCCCAGGAAGACCCGCTGCGCAGGCTCTCATCTAGCTGGCAGGACCGAAGGCTCGCCTGTGGGGGATAGGTTTGGATTGAGGTATCTTCATCGGCACCCCGAGCTCGGCTCGGCCCCAGGTAGACCCGCTGCGCAGGCTCTCATCTAGCTGGCAGGACCGAAGACTCGCCTGTGGGGGATAGGTTTGGATTGAGGTATCTTCATCAGCACCCCGAGCTCGGCTCGGCCCCAGGTAGACCCGCTGCGCAGGCTCTCATCTAGCTGGCAGGACCGAAGGCTCGCCTGTGGGGGATAGGTTTGGATTGAGGTATCTTCATCGGCACCCCGAGCTCGGCTCGGCCCCAGGTAGACCCGCTGCGCAGGCTCTCATCTAGCTGGCAGGACCGAAGGCTCGCCTGTGGGGGATAGGTTTGGATTGAGGTATCTTCATCGACACCCCGAGCTCGGCTCGGCCCCAGGTAGACCCGCTGCGCAGGCTCTCATCTAGCTGGCAGGACCGAAGGCTCTCCTGTGGGGGATAGGTTTGGATTGAGGTATCTTCATCGGCACCCCGAGCTCGGCTCGGCCCCAGGTAGACCCGCTGCGCAGGCTCTCATCTAGCTGGCAGGACCGAAAGCTCGCCTGTGGGGGATAAGTTTGGATTGAGGTATCTTCATCAGCACCCCGAGCTCGGCTCGGCCCCAGGTAGACCCGCTGCGCAGGCTCTCATCTAGCTGGCAGGACCGAAGGCTCGCCTGTGGGGGATAGGTTGGGATTGCGGTATGTTCATCGGCACCCCGAGCTCGGCTCGGCCCCAGGTAGACCCGCTGCACAGGCTCTCATCTAGCTGACAGGACCGAAGGCTCGCCTGTGGGGGATAAGTTTGGATTGAGGTATCTTCATCAGCACCCCGAGCTCAGCTCGGCCCCAGGTAGACCCGCTGCGCAGGCTCTCATCTAGCTGACAGGACCGAAGGCTCGCCTGTGGGGGATAGGTTTGGATTGAGGTATCTTCATCGGCACCCCGAGCTCGGCTCAGCCCCAGGTAGACCCGCTGCGCAGGCTCTCATCTAGCTGGCAGGACCGAAGGCTCGCCTGTCGGGGATAGGTTTGGATTGAGGTATCTTCATCGGCACCCCGAGCTCGGCTCGGCCCCAGGTAGACCCGCTGCGCAGGCTCTCATCTAGCTGGCAGGACCGAAGGCTCGCCTGTGGGGGATAGGTTTGGATTGAGGTATCTTCATCGGCACCCCGAGCTCGGCTCGACCCCAGGTAGACCCGCTGCGCAGGCTCTCATCTAGCTGGCAGGACCGAAGGCTCGCCTGTGGGGGATAGGTTTGGATTGAGGTATCTTCATCGGCACCCCGAGCTCGGCTCGGCCCCAGGTAGACCCGCTGCGCAGGCTCTCATCTAGCTGGCAGGACCGAAGGCTCGCCTGTGGGGGATAGGTTTGGATTGAGGTATCTTCATCGGCACCCCGAGCTCGGCTCGGCCCCTGGTAGACCCGCTGCGCAGGCTCTCATCTATCTGGCAGGACCGAAGGCTCGCCTGTGGGGGATAGGTTTGGATTGAGGTATCTTCATCAGCACCCCGAGCTCGGCTCGGCCCCAGGTCGACCCGCTGCGCATGCTCTCATCTAGCTGGCAGGACCGAAGGCTCGCCTGTGGGGGATAGGTTTGAATTGAGGTATCTTCATCGGCATCAAGCTGACAGGGCAGTAAATCCACTTTGGCAGGATAGTGTGGAAAGTCTTCTTAAAAGAGACATTACACCTTAGCATCTCAGCCTAGTCCTAGGGAACAAAAAATAAACTAAGGAAAAAAGGGAGTGGAGGCACTCACAGCGGGAGGTTTCGAGGATCGTCTCGCCGTTCGCGAGAGGACACTCGCGAGACAAGGTATTGCGTCGTCTCGCGACCGTGGGCGCATCGAGGAGTCGTCTCGCGTAAAACAGAAAAAAGGCAGAATACTGAAAGGGCTACGCGGCGCGACAGAGGGGTAGCACCGTCCCGCAGGCCGGAACAAGCCAAGGATTAACTTCACAAAATAAAGAACAAAAAATAGATACATGACCAAAATGAGCATTCGCTCGTTACTTGACAGGTACCACAAAAAATATATGATTTAGAGTTTTTACAACAATGAGAGGTGGAGAGAGTGATTCTAAATCTTGGAAGCGGCACGTCAATCCTCCTCGCCAGATGAAGAATCATCGCTCTCCTCGCTATAAAGTTCAGGGACCAAATCGCGAGCAGTCACGGTTTCAGAATCGTCTTTTACAACCCCCAGATCCTTCATCATCTGCAGCACCAGCTCTGCCGCCCGAACGCCAGCGTCGCGGCACTGCTCCTCGACTTCCTCATGAGAGTAATGTGGCGGAGGCGTCTGGAAGGGCTCGCGGCGAGACGACGACGCGACGTCAGCCTGAAGGCGCGCATTCTCAGCTTTCAATACACAGACCTCCTCCTCCAAAGCCGCCACGCGCGAGCACAATTGTTCCGCCGTCTCGGCATTCTGCGGGACGACCCAGCAGTTAGCCAAGAATGATGGAAAAGGAAAAAGAAACCAAAGGAAAAAGTCCTGAGGCTTACCACACCGCCTTGGGCCTTCGCGAGGAGGGACTCGGCTTCAGATAGCCTTTTCGCTAGCCCGGTGGACTTCTCTCGCTCCGCCTACAGGTTCTCCTCGCTTTCTTTCCACTTTGAATTAATGTAAATAAGGCGGCGAGAGGAGCGGTGTGAGAACTCCAAGGCCGGCATCTGATGGTGGAAAGTTTTTAGCACGAGATCCTTGGTGGATTCACTTTCAGGCGAGACGGCGTCAAGGCCGCCATAGAGGCCATACCCCACGGCGAAGGCATGGCTGGTGGGGACCTCTTGCTCCTTCCAAGAAGGAAGGAGAGTGGAGATGGACACGCGGTTGGCGTCCCGCCCCCACAACAGAACTGGGTCGCCGAGGACATCGTAAACCACGAGACCCATGTTGTAATTCATATGGGAGGAGGGGGCGGGACGGCTAGAGGAATCGCCTTCGCGAGAGGAAGTGGCAGCCGCCTGTTCAGGAACAGCAGCTTGCGGGTTGGATGCCGTAGCAGGCAGGTTGGAGGCGGCGACCGGTTGATCAGGGAGTACCGTCCCGCGAGTAGGCGAGACGGCCTGGTGGTTAGGCAAAAGGGGCGGTTGAGATTCCCCTACAGAAATGGGGCTCCCTTGGGGAGCTTTCTTCTTTTCCTTAGAGATGATTACGACCTTTTTCATCTTTTTCTTGGGAGGGCTGGAGCGAGAGGGGGCCGTGTCGCCTGTGGGCCTCTTCGGTGTTGGCGAGATCAAGACCCTTCGCTGGATGGATGTTGCTCTTGTAAGGAGGGAGGGCTGGAACGATTCGCTCACCTAAAAGCAAGCAAGGGTTATTAAGCGGCGAGACGGCAAATAGCGCGACGCGAGAACGAAAGAACGAGAATACCTTCACCAGGGAGCACAGGGGGAAGCGAGTCGAGACCTCGCCGCAAGAAGTTGACTTCGAAATTCTTGCCGACTAGGTATTCGCACAACAGCTTCTCGGGGCCACTGACTTGTGGGGTGGTGTAGAAGCTCTCTGGCGGAGACACCGGCGCGAGAGGGATGTCGCCGAAATCAGCACGATCTCCCCGGATGAAGACGAATCGAGTGAGCCAGTGGTGGTTCTTATTGGGCGTCTCGCACACTTTAAGCCCCTGCCCAGTAAAGTACGAGACGCCATCGGCGTTGGCGTGGTAGATAAAGAGCTTGCGGAAGGCCGTCAAGCTGAATTCGATGCGCTCCCGGCGCATATAGCAGGCGAAAACGATCAACACCGAGATGACGTTAGGGTTGAACTGCACCGGGACGACTCCAAAATATTTGAAGACCTGTTTTACCTCAGGCCAAAGGGGCAGCCGCAACCCGGCCTCAAAATGCGAGACGGGGAAGGCGAGTTCTCCCGGCTAGTAGGTATTGATGCACTCGCCGACTTTGGGGGGACGCGACTCGACACCATCCCCCAGGTACTCGTGGACAAACCTATGATAATCTTCTTGAGGGAGCCGGCCAAGCGGGGAGTCGTGGTCGGTGAACCTCTTCCCACAGCGACTGCGACCCTCACCTTCCTCAACCTTCTTCTTGCCCATTTCCTGCTGCGAGACGATCTTCGGCGAGACGGAGGGAAAAGAAGAAGTTGGCGAGGGAAGCGAGAGAGAAGAGCGAGAGGGCTCGGCGAGACGAAAGAATCAGAGGGGCAAGAGCTTGGGTAGCGGCAGGAGTAAAAAGTGCGGTATCCATCTGATCCCGGGCCAGACATATTTATAACCGATACAGAGCAATGATTGATGGGCGGGAAAAAAATATAAGGGGAGGGGAAGAGTCGGCGTTCGTTTCTCTCTCCTAAATCTCGATCGGCGCGACCCGTCGCAATCAAAAAAGAATATATGCATAATATAATCAAAAAATAAATTATAAAAGGAATAGAAAACCAGCAATTAAGATATGTGTTCAGAGATCATCCCGCGTACAGCGGGCAGCCAATTTCTTCATGATTAGGCGAGACGACGTTACGAGACTGCTACTATTACAACTTTCGAAAATAAAAAGAAGCGTCGAGACGGACGTCCTTCAATATGGGCGCCATTCCCAGCGACCACCGCGAGCTCCCCCACAGGGAGGTCTACTCCGCGAGTGGAAGGCGCGAATGGATTCGAGACCACGGCGCGCGAGACCGAGCTGCATATCAGTCTCATTAATGATGACTTCAGGGTTGGTGCCATCGACATCTAGCTCGGCATTAGCTTCGGAGGATAGGCGAGCACATTCGTTCTCCAGCAATTCGATGCGCCTCTCCGCGGCCTGCTTGTCCTGCGCCAAGGAGTGGATGATGCACGCGTGCTTCCGAAAAAGCTCAGCTGTCTTGCGCTTCATTTCCGCTGGATTAGAAGGGTCACCCAGATAGTCTTCAATCTCATCTACAGGAGGAGGCGAGACAGAGAGTCGCTTTGGTTGCTCCTCAACAGGCGAGTTGGCTCGAGAATCTGCGCAAGGGGTGCAGAGGCAGGGTGGAAGAGGCACTCGCAGAAGGGTGTGAGAATAGCGAAGAGGATTCAAAAGGGCAAGGGAAGGTCTCTTACCAGGAAGGCGAGAGATCTCGGCGGTCGGGGAAGGGTCGTCTCTCCTCTCGCTGGGAGTAGTTGGGGGAGTAGAACTGGGCTGCGAATCGTACTCCTCGCGGTGGACGGCAGAACCATCTCGCGGGCTCTCCGGGTGCTGCGAAGTCACAAGAACTCCCTGAAAAAACACTGGTCAACGACAGAGAGCACACGATTGTAGAGATGACAACGGCAGAAGCAAGTACCCACCTCTTTCTCCTTGGAAGATGCATGAGGGGAGGGAACGGTTTCCAGGGCAGCGCGAGACAGGTCTCCTGCGGCAGGCGACGGACCGCCGACCTTCATCTTTTTTAGACGAGACGATGGGGGGAGAGGGCGAACTAATGAAGAAGTAAAAGAGGCCACGTTGGCCTTGTGCTGCTCTCGCACCAGTGCGAGACGTTCGCGGAAGCTCTGACTGTGCGTCATGACGAAGGAATCAAGTTAGGGGAGAAGGATGTGCAAAGCAGGACGCCCAATGTGCGGAGCAGGAATCATATATTTATAGGCCCCGGTGGGGGCCTCATAAAAGATTCCTCATAAATACGTTTTTTAATGCGCCTTAAATAACGAGCCTCGGCTGGACATTCTTTTCGAGCTTAGAATAATCTCGAAAAGAGCGGGGATTATGTACAACCTCGGGCTCCCAAAAAGCCCTCAAAGAGCAAATAAGTCGAGGCAGGCGAATGGGACCAAGGGGCCCACTCGCAAGAGGCGAGGTGATTTTCTCTTCAGTGAGCAAGGTACCCCATTTGGGGCGAGGAGACCTCCAGAGGCGAGAGGGCCTCCAGAGGCGAGAGGGCCTCCAGAGGCGAGCGGGCCTCCAGAGGCGAGAGGGCCTCCAGAGGCGAGAGGGCCTCCAGAGGCGAGAGGGCCTCCAGCGGCGAGAAGACCTCATAGCGAAGGGCGCCAGCGAGACGGGCAGTGGGGTCCATCTCGCCGACAGACGCTTCTCCACTCGCCAGGGCAAGAAGAGACCATTTTTATATTTTTCATATCAACATGGGTTATTTTTACTCTTCTATCCCGGGTATTTTTACCCTCTTACCCTTAGTGGCCTGCGTATAGCCCCTCAGAACAGCGGAGTTTGGCTGTTGGCAGACCCAGCCAGGGGTACCCCGGTAATTTCAGACCAGTACGTTTTGTTATTGGCAGTTCAGATTCCGAAATCTATAAATAAGCCCATAGGGGTTCTTCAGAAGGATCTTTTTTTTCGACTATGAGGGAATCATCGACATTGTCTTCTGAGGAACTCCAAGCCCAGCTTTTGGCTTTGGAGGGGAAGCTCTCAGTGACCTTCCGGGTAAGCGGTGGGACCTCCCTGCTGCGGCTTTGGGCCAGTTTTCTAGTCCTTCACGACCAGTCGGAGGTCGGAGCTTGAGCCTAGTAGGTGTCGGCTACGCCCCTGTTTTGCGAACATTTGTCGGAGTCAAATTTTGGCTTCAACAGAAGTGCGTCGGTAAAGACCCCGCAAATCAAACCACAAATAGAGTGCCATAGAATAAGAGATCCAACAAACCACAACAATAGTTCACACCAACATGTTTAAGTAAGAAAACTGTAACGCTTATACCTTGATTTGCTTATGCACGCGGTGGTCGGGCTTCGGGATGGAGAACCGTTGGCGGGAGTGCTTCCGACTTGACAGTGGTTCCCCTGCAGGGCTGCATGTAATTAGGAAAATTCGGATTTGGAATATTTGGGAGGGTGGAGAGTGAGATCTGTAGAGGACAGACGAGAGAGGGTGAGGCCCTGTGGGATCGGGTGGATGGGAGGGAGAGGGAGGCCAACTGGTAGGTTGGGGTCGTGGATCTGGAGGGTTGGGGACGGCAGAGGAAGCTATGGTTTGGATGAGGCAGAAGAAGGTGCGGCGAGGCTTGGGAGGAGGCTGCAGGCTCTGGTGTGGCAGAAGAGGGGTTGTGCGGGTTCTGTCGGAGGGCGGAGGGGAAGCAGATGAAGCAGATGGTGGTTTTACCCGGGTTAGACGCTGTATCGGCGGAGGCAGGATTGAGCGGGAGCATCTCCTTCAAAGTCTATCGAAGGAATAGACCGACAAGTTGCAGTAGGGCAACATTCGATCCCTCCGGCCGGCCCCCCATTCTAGCATATTTATAAGCGGGAAAACCAAAATAGAATTAGGGCTCCCCGATCGGACATTTGTAATTGTTTTGGCCGATCTGGGGGACTAAATACGTCAGAATAAAATAAACTAATATACGAAATAGACTCAGAACGACTCTCCATGCGCATCCGAGGACTCGGATCGCCCAAACGGGTCGTCGATCGCCGCCTCTTGCGGGAATAGACGTGCGCATGCCGTCGATCGCCATCAGGGACTCTTTTAGATTACGAGATAGGAAGAATTTGTGCATGCAAGTTAAGGCTTGAAAGGAAAACAACTAGTTGGATCTTAATTCACGTCGGCTTATTTCTCTGTTTTCTTCGCGCTTCATCCAATTGACATAATTCGTTTCTCTTACTCAATTGATCCTTCTAGTGCCCCGTTAGCATTAAATCTAATTATTGAGTTGAGCTGCATTCTAGATACTATTAATAATATAATCCCATCATGGAATTCATATAGCCTTGTGCACTTAATATAGATACCGAGCCCTTTTACTTACAACATGTTGATTTTAATTGATTTTTTTTTTCTACAGAGCATTCTTGGCTCAAAAATCCACTTGCACGTCTCCAATTAGAAAAACATCACAATTAATGTCAAAGTTCTCAACACTTGGGAGGTATAACAAGAATATATCGCTACAATAAAGAACTCATATAATCTTGTGCACTTAATATAGTTCCTAGGTCTCTCCACCAACTACAACCAATTAGTTTTGATTGGATGTATAAGTGATCATAAATATTCTTAGACATGAATTATGGTTCGTTTTACATGATGGGTTCAAAATGGTCAAGGCATCATTCGATTAAAGAGACACCCCAATAAAATACAACCAATGAGCTTGATGAGAAGATTGGTAAAGCGGGGAGTAGAAAAAAGGCTACAATGAGAAAACTAGGGGTGTGCAAAAATAATCGAAGAACTGAGAATCGGACCGGAACCGAACCGAGCGGTTTGGATCGGTTCTCATGTGTCTCGGTTCGGTTTTGGGTCCAAAATTTTCAGAACCGACCATTTGGTTCGGTTCTCGGATCTGACACTTGGGTACCCAGAACCGACCCGAAAATCGAATTATTGCCTATAAGTATAAAAAAAATATATGAGTAGTCTAAACATTATTTCTTCAATACAAGTCTTCTAAAATAGTTTCGGTTAAGTTATATTTAAAAGGTTCATCTTTCTTACAAAACTACAGTTTTTTCAATATGTCTAATAAAGTTTTATTCAAAAAATAGTTAACAACATTATATGGGTTTTTCTGCTTTTCTAAAGGTATGTTTGCGAAAATTGAAGGAAATTATATATTAATTTTTTTACTCTTCTAAACAAACAATTATTTAATCATATTATTTTCTTTTAAAGAATATTTGTGTTTATTATTTGCTTAAACAAGCATAATAGTTAGAAATGTTTACTAATACAAAAGTTTATATGAAAATTATTATGATGTGAGAGTGGAACCAAAAGCCGAAATGAAACCGAACCGTATTTTTCTGTTTGTATCCGGTTCTATACCTTGAGTACATGAGTCGGTTCCGGTTCCAAAGGTCGGAACCGAACCTATATAGATCTGATCTTGGTTCTGGGTGAAAGCAATTCGAACCGACTCAAGTTGCACCCTTAGAGAAAACAATCTCAAATTTTTTCACGAACAAAGTTAATATCCACCTCAATATATTTTGGACCCTCATGGGTAACATAATTACTAGAGATCGAAAGACGTCCACATTATTTTAGGAGCGTAATTGTTACCGAGCTGCAGCCGGAGGAGCCGGCATGGCATGTGTACACACGAAGGCGGCGGGTTGCGGGCGATACGCACGACGTGGTGGTGGATACTCGCGGCGCACAAGAGCCAGAGGGCGATACTTGCCGGAGAACACACCGGACCCGCACCACTCCAGATGATATTTTAATCAGTTTTAATTTCAGTTTTATTTTTAGTATTTTAATTATTGTATTTGACCCTTCACTATAAGAGGGGGTGTGGTTGTACTTTGGATTTTCTTTGGACCACCTTTCTAAGGAAGGGGGCTGCTCTCTCTTAATTCTCTCTAACCCTAACTTTTCCTCTTCTCTTCTCTTTCTCCCTGCCTCTCTTTCTCTTCCGCGCCGCCAGCCACCTTGCCGTCGCCGGGCGACATCAACATCGCTGGGCGATACCATGCCGCCTTCTCCTCCTCCCAATTGGTAATATTTTGTCCGACCTGCCGCTCTGCTCGCCGTCGTGTCGCCGGATCTCTCCCTCTCTCACCGATGGCACCCACTACCCGTACCCACAACCCCGACGCCCACGAGGGTACCTACGACAACCGCGCTCCGCTCGATCGCCTCGACGCCCGCCTCGACGCCCTACCATCTTCAATCGAGGCCCTTATCGCCGGTCAGACGCTCCTCCTCGGCCGTCTCGACGCCATCCAGCCCCCAATCTCCGCAACCCCTCCGTCCGGCTCGACCTCGGTCGATGCGACATCTATTTTGGGGATGCCACCCCCCTTGCAACCACCATTGTCGGCCACCCCCCCCCCCCCCCCCCCCCACCCCCCCCCCCCCCCCCCACCCCCCCGACGCCTATCGGGCGGACGACACCTCTGTTGGACATTCCCCCTTTTTCTGTGGTGGATCCTTTGGGCTTGATCGCGCACGCGGAACAGTTTTTCAATCTCAACCTCACCCAGTGTTGTACATGTCGGCCGACATGTCCGACATGTCGGCCGACATGTCCGACATGTCAGCCGACATAAAGGTTTGAGGTGCAAACCGCAACGAAACCGATTTGTTTGACAAAAATATCATTTTGTAAAAAAACGGCGATATATTCTGATATATCGATATATCTCTAATCCGATATTTCGGTTATTATATTTAATATATAAAAAAACAAACTTCACATGACCCGTATTTTTCTACTTCATGAGTCCATTTCACGAATTCGACATTTCTCGCTCTACCCTAAATTTTACGGGAGAGTCGCTCTGGCGGAGTGGTCGACATTCGACAGCTCCTTCTCCGGCGATGAGGCAACGAATCAACATCGAAGGCAAGGAGTAGACGACGACGCCAGGCTTTCTACGAAACGGCATCGCAGGCGAGGAGTCGTCGCCGGACTTTAGGGTTTCTACTACTTCACTCCATTATAAGCCACCTTCTTTTTCTTCTTCCTTCTTCTTGTTTCTGCGATAATTGAATGTTTTATTTGGAGTTATATTGATCAAGTCATAAGATCTAAAAGTTTATTAAACTTGTGTTACTGTAAGCTTCTTACTTATGCTATAGTTAGGTTTCTTTCTTACAATAACTATGTTTATACTTTTTCTTGTGTAAATCTGCAGTGATTTTTGTTTCTCTTGTGCACTTTTAACTTATGTTAACATTATTTTGTTAACTTCTGCTATAGTGATTTTTGCAATAGCTATGAAAAACTCCCCTCCAACTTTGCATAATTACATGGGCTTCGCCTTTATCTTTCAAAATTATTTCAAAGAAAATGTTATAAATACTTATTTGTTTGTAGATTGTTATATTTATTTGTTTATACATTTTTACTTATTTGCAAAAAATATATTTATAAATACTGTTATCTTTATTTAAATATTAAAATCCGATATTGTAAAATATCCCCGATATATCCCCCGCAATCCGACATACGACATTTCAAACCCAAACCAACATGAACCCGACATCCGACATCTACAACGTTGACCTCACCCCGCCGGCGGATCGGGTCGGCACGGCCGTGGTCGGCCTCAACGACTCTGCTCTCCACTGGGCGCGTTGGCTCCGGCAGGTCCAGCCCTCCATTTCTTGGCACGAGTTCAAGCAAGAGATGATCACTCGCTACGACCCGCGCTACACCGGCTCCACCATTGAACACCTTTGTAGTGCGCGGAAAACGACGGACTTGGACGCGTACATCGATGAGTTCGTCGCTCTAGTGACGCAAGTGTCGGGCCTTCCGCCCGACCACTATTTGGGGTTCTTTTTTTAGGGGCTGCTCCCTACCATCCGCTCCCGCATTCGAACTCATCACTCTCGCACGGTCTCAGAGGCATTAGAACTTGCTCGTGTGGTGGAGGCGGACCTTGGCTTTCGTCCGACCCCACCCCAGGGCCACCTCGCCCCTCGGCCGCAAGTGCCTCGGGATCGGCCCACGCTACCGGGTGGCGTTCGCCCGGGCCGCACTAACAACCTGCACCGTATTTCCAATAATGACTACAACGAAATCCGCCGCAAGGGGTTGTGTTTCCGGTGCCGCCAATTGTACTCTCCCTAGCATGTGTGTGCCGTCAAGGAGTTGCATGCCCTTTTCAGTGACTACGAGCTCGAGATCACTATGGCCGACTTCGACGCGCTCGCTATACGGGATGACGATTCACCCCCACAGGCCGAGGGTGCGGCCCTCACTGTGCTTGACCTTCCGTTCTTTTCCGTGTGCGACCTTACTGGGCCCCGAACAATGAAGATGACCGGGGTGATCCTCGACCTACAGGTGATCGTGATGGTAGACAGCGGAGCAAGCCACAACTTCATCTCGGCACGACTAGCGCACGACCTCGCCCTGCTGGTCTCCCCGTCCCCGGACTTCTTCATCTGCCTTGGTGACGGCCGCCGCCGACCGATTCCAGGACAGTGTCCCGGGGTCACTCTGTCCATAGGCTCATGTACACTTACGACTGACTTTTATGTGTTTGAATTGGGCGGCCTCGATGTCATTTTGGGAGTGGCATGACTCCAGACTTTGGGGGATATCCGCGTGAATTGAGCCGCTATGACCATGTTGTTTCAACACAAGGGTCGCACATGCCGCTTGGAGGGCGAGGCGGCTCTTCTTCAATCACCAATCTCGGCACGCGCTCTCACTAGGGTTGCGGACGTGAAATTCTCGGCATGGCTTCTGCCCGTTCTGGCCGAGCCCTCCTCTCCATCCTTGGCCGTGGAATTCCAAGCCCTACTCGAGGACTTCTTAGACCTCTTTGCCGCACCACATGGGCTTACACCTGCCCGTCCAACCAATCAACCGATTGTGCTCCAGCCAGGGGCAGCGGATTTGTCGGTCCGTCCTTACCGCTACGAGCACATTCAAAAAGACGAGATCGAACGCCTCGTGCGGGAGATGATGTTAGGCGGCCTCATCTGACCCAGTGCCAGTCCTTTCTACAGTCCGGTGCTGCTAGTCCGAAAGAAAGACGGAAGTTGGCGCTTCTGTGTCGACTACAAAGAGCTCAACAAGGTCACAGTGATTTAGGAGCTGTTGGACGAGCTACATGGCGCCGCCTACTTCACGAAGCTGGATCTCCGGGCGGGCTACCATCAGATCCGGGTCCGCCCAGATGACGTGTCGAAGACCGCGTTCCGGACGCATGACGACCACTTCGAGTTCTTGGTCCCATTCAGCCTCACCAACACGTCGACGATGTTTCAAGCAACCATGAATGAGATCTTCCGCCCGGTTCTCCATAAGCATGTGCTCGTTTTCTTTGATGACATCTTGGTGTTTAGTCGTTTTTGGCAGGAACACCTTGATCACGTGCGGCACACCTTCTTGACGCTCCGGCAACACCAACTTGTCCTCAACCGCAAAAAGTGCTCATTCGGGGAGACGACCGTGAGCTACTTGGGTCACACTATTTCGGCCGCCGGCGTGGCTATGGACGCGGATAAAATCCAGGCGGTCCTGCAGTGGCCGACACTCGCGTCCCCGCGGGAAGTCCGCGGATTTCTCGGACTCACCGGCTACTGTCGGTGGTTCATCAAGGACTACGACGCGTTAGCTCGCCCCCTCACCCAGCTACTCAAGCTCTCAGAGGTAGGCCCCTTCTCCTGGACACCCGCCGCCATGGCGACTTTCTCCGCTCTCCAAACCGCCCGCTTGCAAGGGCCGGTTTTGGCTGTGCCAGATTTCCAGAAAACCTTCGTCATTGAATGTGACGCCTCCGGCACCGGCATAGGAGCGGTTCTCATGCAAGCCGGACGGCCCATCGCCTACTACAGTCGCGCGTTCTCGTCAACAATCCGGAGCCACTCAGCCTATGAAAACAAACTCATGGCCCTTTGTGCTGGCGGCTCAAAACTGGCGGCCTTACCTCTTGGGTCACCCCTTCGTGGTCCGGACCGACCATAGCCTCTGGTACTTACTCCAACAAAAAATCGTCACTCCGTTACAACAGCTCTGGGTGGCTAAATTATTGGGGTATGACTTCACCATTGAGTTCCGTCCCGGTCGGGCGAACCGGGCGGCAGACGCTTTATCCCGTCAACCTCAGGCCCGTGAGCTCGCGGCCATCTCTCGGCCGGTGTAGGACGACGCAGCCACAATACAACGGGAGGTCGAGCAAGACCCCCACCTTGCGGACATTCAGACGGCCCTCGTGGCCAACCCGGAAGCTCATCCGCCCTACTCGCTCGTGGGAGGCCGTTTATTCCACCGGGGCCGCCTTGTCCTCTCCGAGCATACCCTGGCTACTCGACGAGTTCCATGCCACCCCGGCCGACGGTCACGCGGGGGCGTTCCGCACTTACAGGCGGTTGGCGGCATCCCTGTACTGGCCCCATATGTTCCGCCAGGTGAAGGCCTATGTGGCCGCGTGTCTCCAGTGCCAGAAAGCAAAGTATGAGACGATGTTTGCCAGCGGCCTGCTACAACCCCTTCCGATTCCGGAACAAATTTGGGAAGACATCGCTATGGATTTCATCACCCGGCTTCCTCGTTCAAACACTTTCGACTGCATCTTGGTGGTGGTAGACCGCCTATTAAAGTACGCGTACTTCATTCCCCTGCGCCACCCATACACGGCCGCCACGGTGGCCAACGCCTTCATCGCAGAGATTGTGCGACTACATGGGTTCCCTCGCTCCATCGTCAGTGACCGCGACCCCTTGTTCCTCAGCAGCTTTTGGTCCTCCCTTTTCCGCCTACAGGGTACCCATCTCCGTATGAGCACAGCCTATCACCCGCAGTCTGACGGGCAATCAGAGGTTCTCAACCGGTGCTTAGAGACATATCTCCGCTGCTTCATTGGAGAACGGCCGGGCATGTGGGCCACATGGCTGGGGTCGGCGGAATACTCGTACAACACAGCGTATCATCATGTGGCGAACACCTCCCCATTCGAGACAGTGTATGGCCGACCATCGCCGTCTGTGACCCGCCACCTTCCCTGGGAGTGCCCCGTAGCCAGCCTGGCTGACAATCTGCAGGATCGGGACGTCATTCTCGACAGCTTGAAAAGCCACCTTCGGCGAGCCCAGGCGAAGATGGTCTCCTTCGCCAACCGGAAGCGCCATGATCTCTCTTTCCAAGTTGGAGAGAAGGTCTTCCTCAAACTTCAGCCCTACCGCCAGCTTTCTGTCGCACGACGGCCATGCCCAAAGTGGGCACCACGTTTTTATGGGCCGTTCGAGATCATCAGTCTCATTGGAGCTGTGGCGTACCGGCTTCGCTTACCCAGTGACAGTCGCATCCACCCGGTTTTTCACGTCTCCCAGCTCCGACGAGTGGTAGGCGACCACCCCGTTGTGGACCACATTCCGTCCGACCTCGAGTACTCCGGGTCCGAGCCCTTGTACCCCCATGCTATTCATGACCGTCGACATCACTTACCCGGGGACGCTAGCCCGGTAGAGATACGCGTTGCTTGGAGGCACCGCCCGACAAACGAAACTACTTGGCTCCTTCGAGACGTCTTCCGCCGACAGTTTCCATACTACTGCCTTGAGGACAAAGCCAATTTTCCAGATGACGGTATTGTTACCGAGCTGCAACCGGAGGAGCCGGCATGGCAAGTGTACACACGAAGACGGTGGGCTGCGGGCGATACGCAGACACGGATGTGGATACTCGCGGCGCACAAGAGCCGGATGGCAAAACTCGCCGGGAGAACACACCAGACCCGCACCACTCCGGATGATATTTTAATCAGTTTTAGTTTCAGTATTTTAATTATTGTATTGGACCCCTCACTATAAGAGGGGGTGTGGTTGGACTTTGGATTATCTTTGGATCACTTTTCTAAAGAAGGGGCTGCTCCCTCTTAATTCTCTCTAACCCTAACTTTCCCTCCTCTTCTCTTCTCTTTCTCCCTGCCTCTCTTTCTCTTCCGCGCCGCCAGCCACCTTGCCATCGCCGGGCGACATCAACATCGCTGGGCGATACCAGGCCTCCTTCTCGTCCTCCCGACCGGTAATAGTAATATTGGAGAAATCATAATAATGCCAACTTAGTGATGAGGGATTTAAGTCACAAAGTCTCACATGCCCCTGGAGTGAGAGATCGTTATTCAGCTTCATCACTAAAGCCAACCACAATTGACTTTTTCTTGCTTCTCCAAGAGACCATGTTGCCACCAATAAAGTCCCAATACCCAACTATGGACCATTTATCAGAAATCAACATTTAGAAAACTGGATGAGATCTGCCGGTCGAACCGGTTAGTCCGTGACCTGGTCCCCTTGGCAGTCCGATCTGGTATGGCAAGCCGCTTTTCATGCATATCACATGAGAACCACAAAACACTTGAGAGTTATTATACATGTCATATATTCCGCATTTATTTATTGTTATTGTGCGTATGTTGGTTTAGTCCCACACCGTGAGTCTCGTTCTTATATATCATTGTAGTACCTATATATTCCCACGTTATGGAAGAATAAAGTATGCTTTCTCTCGATTCAACTTGGTTTCAGAGCGAAACACGAAAAAAACCTAATTTCTTCCAAACCCTGCGTCTCCCTCATCCCGCTCACCCCGATCGTCCTGACTCCGACCTAACCCACCCCGCGCCGGTTCCGTCTTGCTCGGCTTAGCGCCGCTCCGCTCGGCATCAACCCGCATGTCGGGCGGCCCCCATACCATCGCCGGTTGCTGAGAGGAGTGTCGTCGCCGTCTCTCCGTGATGCAGCCCGCTGTCTCGTCTCCATCCCGTCGTCGCCGTCTCCTCTTCGTGATGACGCCCGCCGCTGCCCCCTCTGCTTGCTGCCGCCAGCCTGCCGCTGTCTCTGCCTACTGCAGCCCGTCCGCCGTCCCCTCTGTGTGATGCAGCCCGTTGCCCCCTTGCTTCCTGCCCCCTCCCTTGCTTCCTGCCGCCCGATTGCCGCATTCTCCGCCTGCTGCAGCCCGACCGCCGTTTCCTCTGCTTGAGGCAGGCTGTCGCAGTCCCTCCAGCCACCTCTGCTATTTTTTGGCTCCGGGTTATTACGTTTTTTGTCTCCATGGTTTCTCCTTCCCCCGATGAAGCTGACTCTTCGGTGTCGTCCCCATGCGTGATTCCGCCTCAGATAAGCGACTCTCAGTGGTCTCATGACTTCTCTGGTTCCCTGAAGATCACCACCGTCCCATTGGATGACATAAACTATCTTGAATGGTCACGGGCGGCACTACATGTCATCCGTAGCCACTGGATGTGTGGCTACATCGATGGGATTGTTAAGGATCCCCAACTGATCCCTCTTGGAAGCGATGGGACTCAGAAAACTCCCTGGTGGTGTCCTGGCTCCTTCACTCTATGTCTCCGAAGGTTTATCAGAGTTACATGCTGATGGATTCTGCTTTTGATATATGGACCCGTGCCCGGGAGACATATTCCCATATTGGCAGCTCTATGCAGGTTTATGAACTTACCACATTTTGGAACTACGACAAGGATCTATGACGACGTCATCCTTTTTCTCTGAGTTCAAGCGGCTATAGCAGGAGTTGAACTACTTCTCCCACTTCACTTCCGCCTGTACTGTGGATGCTGTCCAGCTACAACAACGAGAGGATCGCTTTTGTCTCCATGTCTTCTTGATGAGACTGAACATGGAGTTTGACATGGTTCAGACGCATAATCTTCACCGCACTCCGCTTCCGTACCTTCGCGAGGCCTTCAGTATGATCTTGGGTGATGAAGACCGTCAGAGGTCTCTCAGTGCTAGTGCCCCTTTTGATCTCTCTGCCCTCACTAGCGTTGGTCGTGGCCAAGTCCTCAGCCCTTGCTCGTCTGCTCCTATGTGTGATTATTGTGGCCACATAGGCCATATTCGGGAGGTGTGCTTCAAGCTCCATCCTCATCTTGCCCCTCATGGTCGTGGCCGTGGACGAGAGGCTGGACGAGGGGGTCATCGCTCCGGTGGTTCCAGACCTCATGATGCTGCTTACTCTACCGACGTCTACGACGAGACCCCCCATGCTGTGACCGGGCCTCTTACTGCTGAGTTGGATGCATTCCGCTGTTTGCTGCACTCTCAGTCTGATCACCCTCCATGTGCTTCCTCTTCCGTTGCTACTGTTGCTATGCCGCATGCTCATACTGTCATTGCCTCCCCGTCTGAGTGGGTGATTGATTCTGGTGCCACTCACCACATGACCGGCTCTTACTCAGGTTTTATCTCTTACACCCCTTTGTCTGGTAAGGATAAAATTATTTCTGCTAATGGCTTATTGTCTCCAATTGTTGGGAAAGGTCAGATCACTTGTTCCCCATCTATCTCTCTACCATATGTTCTTCATATTCCCTCTTTTCCTCGCAATCTTCTGTCTATCAGTGACATTATGCTCTGTAACCTTTTTTTCTGATTCCTGTGTTTTGAACTAGGTACGAAGCGGAACATTGACAGTGGTAGGAACCGCGGTGGACTGTAATACCTGGACCAACCTCCTTCTCAGGCCCTCTCTTGTGCTTCTGTTACAACTGATGATGTTCGCTGCTGACACCTGCGGCTTGGACATCCCTCTCCTATTTACCTTCAGAAATTTTTCAATGTTTTTCCCCTTTTACAAACTTTTGTCGGTGATATTTGTGATGAATCTAAGCATGTGTGCCATAGTTCATCGCATTTAGCTTCTCCTTTTAGCATTCCGTTTGATATTGTTCATTCTGGTGTTTGGGGACCGCCCCCTATTTTATCTACCTTTTGGTTTCGTTGGTTTGTCACATTCATTGACTGTTTTTCTCATACAACTTGAGTGTATTTGCTCAAGAAGAAAAGTGAAGTCTTCTGTTGTTTTCAGCGTTTTCACAAAATGGTTCAAACCCAATTTAAGGGGGTTGTTCGTGTCGTACGGAGTGAATGGGGGGGGGGGAGTATGACGATCGGGGCGTCTTTGGCTCGTACGTTGCTAGTCATGGTATCATACACCAGACCACATGTGTTCACACCTCTACCCAAAATGGAGTTGCTGAACGGAAAAACCGACACCTATTGGACGTTGTCCGCTGTCTCCTGAGTGCTATGCACCTTCCTAAGTCCTATTGGGGTGATGCAGTTCTTACTGCTGCACACCTTATCAATTGGCTTCCCTCACGTGTGCTTAGCTATGCTACTCCCCTCGCTCGGCTGTCTACCATGACTGTGGTCTATACTTCCCACCTCCCTCCTCGTGTCTTTGGTTGTGTATGTTTCATCCACATCCATTTGCCCCACCGTGACAAATTGGACCCTCGGGCCGTCCGGTGTATGTTCCTCGGAAACTCGTCCACCACCAAGGGGTATCAATGTTACCACCCTCCCTCCGGGCGTGTCTACCGTACTATGAATGTTACTTTTTGGGAAGGGGAATCCTTTTTTTTTTCCTATCGACTCATGCTCCTCGTCAGGGGTAGAATACTGGCAATATGGATGTCCCTCTTCCCCTCCTTCCTTCTCTACCACCATAACATCCTGTGTCTCAGGAACAAGAGGTTAGTAGAGGCGAAGCCTTAGTAGCTTGTAAACGAGAGGAGCGGCGGTGATATACGTGAGAAAAAGGAGATATTGGAGTAACAGGCAGAGGAACAAGGATAGGTTGTGGTTCCCAGGACATGGCAGAAAGCATTGGGTATTCCGGCCTGAACTCAGGCTATGGAAGAAGAGATGTCAGCCTTGGACAAGAACCATACTTGGGATGTCTCGCCCCTCCCTCCTGGCAAGAGGGCTATTGGCTCGCGATGAGTGTTTTCAGTCAAACAGAATCCAGAAGGGAAGGTTGAACGGTACAAGGCACGACTGGTTGCTCAGGGGTACACTCAGACTCAGGGAGTTGACTACCAGGATATCTTCGCCCCCGTGGCTAAGATGGACTCTATTCGGGTATTGTTGTCTTGTGCGGCTTGCATGGATTGAGATCTTCATTAACTGGATGTTAAAAATGTGTTCCTTCATGGTGAGCTCGATGAAGAGGTGTACATGAAATTCCCCCCGGGTTTCATAAAAAAGGAGCTGAAGATCTCGTCTGTCGATTAAGGAGGTCCTTATATGGCCTGAAACAGTCACCCAGAGCATGGTTTGGCAGATTCCTCACAACTATGCCCAAATTTGGGTACAACCAGGCGCAGTCGGATCACACTATGTTCATTCAGAGACGTGTTCAGGGTGTTGTAGTCCTTTTGTCTATGTGGATGACATTGTAATCACATGTAACGATTTGGAAGAGATCGCAAATCTCAAGTCCCTCTTAGCTGCCGAATTTGAGTTGAAGGACTTGAGAAACTACGATACTTTCTGGGAATTGAGGTGACTAGATCTGATCAGGGTATTTTTATATCACAACGGAAATATGTCCTAGATTTGCTGCAGGAGACCAGTATGCTTGGTTGTGTCCCTGCAAACTCTCTAATGGAAGAAAATCATGGAATCAATGAAAACGGTGACAATGACCAGACCGATGTCACTCACTACCAGAGATTTGTTGGGAAACTAATATACTTGTCTCATACTCGTCCATGCATTACTTATACAGTTGGCATCCTGAGTAGATACATGCATGCTCCCAGGGCCAGACATCAAGAGGTAGCATACCGCGTGTTACAGTATTTGAAGAAAGCCCCAGGTCGAGGTCTTCTGTACTCCAAGAACGAACACCTGAGGATTGAAGTTTTCACCGATGCTGATTGGGCCGGATGCCGTGACGATCGGAAATCTACAACATGTTATTGTTCCTTTGTTGGAGGAAACCTGGTAACATGACGCAGTAAGAAGCAAAATGTAGTGGCCAGATCGAGCGCTGAGGCGGAATACCGTGCTATGTCCCAAGGCATGTGTGAAGTCGTCTATGGCTGTGTACCATTCTACAGGACTTGGGGTTTCCCGTGACGTCCCCCTTCTCCTTGTTTTACGACAACAAGGCAGCCATCAACATAGCCCACAATCCAGTTCAACATGACAGAACAAAGCACGTGGAGGTTGATCGACATTTCATCAAAGATCACTTGGATAAAAAGACAGTGGTCATACCGTTCGTCCACTCTAAAGATCAACTAGCTTATGTCTTCACTAAGAGCTTGAGAAGTGACTTCATTCATGGATAACATCAAGAGACTTGGACATTTTCCATCCGACTTGAGGGGGAGACTTAAGAGTTATTATACAAGTCGTTTATTCCGCATTTATTTGTTATTATTGTGCGTTTGTTGGTTTAGTCTTACACCGTGAGTCTCGTTATTATATATCATTATAGTCCCTATATATTCCCATGTTGTGGAAGAATAAAGTATGCTTTCTCTCGATTCAACTAAAACTTGGTGATAACCTGGAAAACCAAAAACTGGTTTTGATTTCTAATGATCAGGTAGTTCAAGCAACTGACAGATAATTTTTTTATTCAATAAAAATTGAAGCTGTGCGCGGTGGGCAGGATTTGAACTGAGGACCTAGTACTAATTAACCGAAAGTCTTGCCACTCTGCTAGTAAGAAGTTGTGAAATCTTTGGAGATTTTTATATTTACTTTAATAATATAGATGAAATATATTCAAACCCAGGATCAAAAATATATTTTTATAATATTAAATTTGTGTACAGCTTGATATAATTTGTCACCGTATTATAATATATTATAAGCATATAAATATATGTGTGACTAAGGCAGGAGTCGGGAAAGAAGTATCCGTCGCCATATCACAAACACTGTATATACATGTGTACATTAACATGTTTTTAGTGCGTGCATTATAGACGGCTAAAAATGACGTATTAAAGTAGACTTCAACTTGGGCTTTTGGAGAAGAAGAAGTCCGGAGAAGAAGCAACTAATGATTCGGAGAAGAAGAAGGAGCCGCCGGTGAAGAAGAGCAGCGGCAGAGCCGGAGGAGAAGCAGAGGCTCGGGTCGTCTGTCGCAGAAGAAGCAGAGAGCCGACGGGAGAAGCAGAACCGTCGACAATGGACGGAAGCAGAGCCGTTCCTCGGGAGAAGCAGCGACAGGGGAGACCATCGTGCTTGATTCAGTAAAAATAGCGGCATGCACATTACGGTCGAATATTAAAATAAAACTCGGGAAAATATATTATTTTAAGCTTTGCAAGAATTTTATTTATTTATTTATTTATATTAAACCCAGTAAAAATATATTTTTATATATTAATTTGTGTATTGATATAATTTGTGTATTATAATATAATATAAACATAATATTGTGTATGTATATACATGGATAATTTTATTTTTTTTATATTTATTATGTAAATATAACACATTACAATATTAAAATAAAACTAAAATATATTATTTTATTTGCAAGAATTTTATTTATTTATTTATATTAGTAACATAATATTATGTGGGTAAATTTTTTTTTTTATATTTATTATGTAAATATAACGCGGTCCATATGTACAATACACAACTATAGCATGAACATAGATACACACCTATAGGCAGGATACAAGACTACATCTAGTGACGGACTTGGTACACAGCAATCACTAGATATCATCAACCAACATATCCTGACATTCTAAACATATAACTCCTCCCACTTCAACCAACTAACTAAAGAATGATATCATCATGTTCACACTTCTCATCCTTGCACTTCATCCTCTTCTCTTCTATGACCTTTGAGAATGTTTGCAAATCAAATTGAGGAAACGTCTTTCCATTTACAAGCTTAATCACAGAAAATAATTTTGAATAAAAGCGACAATCGAGAATGAAGAGAACATTCAAAGCAAATTCTTTGATAAATTGATCAGTCACATCAAATTAAGATTTTAGATGGAGCAAGAGAAGACCAGAGTTTACCCAAGTCATACACAAAGATAGGATGAGTAGGCCATCTCTCACACGGATGAAACTAGCCTAGCTCGTCAATCTTGATAGATCAAGTTGTCAGAATAAAGGGCCGAAGTCGACTAGAACTTGTAGGTAGAGAAGGCGATCTCGGTTTGAGCGGTTGGTGGATGAGGAGGGAAATCCGGGCGACCTAGTGGACGAAGTCGACGAGCGGAGCTGTCAAAAGGGGATCGTCCTGGCATGCTCAACAAGGTTTTGAGGTTTGTTGTCAAGATCTACGGGGGAGACGGACCAGAAGGGGCGAACATGATCAGAAATACATCAATGAGTTTACGTTTAATGAAGGGAACACAATTAGGTTTTGTTCCTCTGTCTTTTTCCTGCTGCTTGTTTCTTCAAATTGGAGATTTTTATTTGGAACCCAAAATTTATCAAATAATTTGTTTCCAAATATATTAAATAATTTCTTTTTTAACATTTTGCTCCAATTGATTTTCATTTATGAGAAGAAAATTGTAGATTTTTAATATAAGTTTATTTCTTACTTAAGACTTATGCGTCCTTAATTATTTAGAGCTTGCCTTTTCCGTCGTACCTTTTCAAAATTTCCGGATCATTTTTTCGTGGTCTCACTGGGTGGTCAAACCCGTGAGCCGCAAACAGATAACTAATGCGCAGTAAAATGAAAATATATAATGAAATGACAATAAAATGAACCAACAAATGATGATATCATGTATCATCGGTTGCTACGAAGGATATATCAGGTTAGAGTCCATAAGGCCCTATTAATTAAGGCCTTCAAAACAGCCCAAAGCTAAGCACCATTCAAGGTACTTAGATCACCAAAAGGCCTTAGTTAAATGGTGCCAATCAATAATCTATACCCCAACTAGCATTCCCCTAATTAAGAGACAACAAAACCACAAAAATAGGACCTAAGATCCCAAATCTAGGATCCCAACCTCAGGGCCTCAATCACCCATATTTAACACTATAATTTAAGATTTTGATATGCATTTACCACCACTGCAGTGCCCATAACGGCAGCCCCAATAGCAGCCAACAATATTAATGAACATAACAACTATATCCGACAGCTAGGAGCACAAATGAGTCCACTAAATCATAATTACAACAACAACACTCAAGTCTTTATCCCACTATAGCCAAAAAATCAAATGCCAAAAAGCTGGGAACCAAATCTGCATGCTGGAAATGAAAATCAGCCTTCAAATCAAGGTCCAAACATAATTGTATTTTGTCGGAGTGGCGTTGTTCCCCCTTTATAACATTGTAGGAGAAGTGCGGTTCATTAATTAGCTAGTTATAACGAGAATCATAACTCTTCATTATAGGCGTAGACGTCTTTGTAGCCATAGTTTTTCTAGGAGGTGTTCTGGCCCCTATATAGAATTATCGTAGAAACATGATTCTTTATTATAGATTTTGGCATAGCCATAGTCATAACTGCAGTTTGTTGTAGGAGGGGCCATATAATAGATATAGTTTTGACCGATGATGTGACTATTAAAGAGTAATTAAAAAGATACTTTTATCACATCTATAATGAAAAAAAGACAATGAACTAAACTTTAAAAAGTTAAGTAAATCGGAGGTGTATATGAAAATAACGTTTTATCGTAAAATTTAAATATTAGAGGTAAATGATGCTTTAAACAAGATAAAAAATGGAAAAAAGGTTGTACCAGATGATATATCCATCAAAATATGAAAATGTCTAGGAAAAAAGAAATTTTGTGACTTATATATTTCTTCAATAAGATACTGAGGTCAAATAGGATGTCAGAACAATGAAAAAAAGTATTTTGGTACCTTTGTATAAGTACAAAAGAGATATACACAATTGTGTTAATTACAGAAGAATTAAATTAATGAGTCATACCATGCAACTATGCGAACGAGTAATAGAAGAAGAGTAAGACGAGATACTACCATCTCAGAGAATCAATTTGGATTCATGCCCGAGCGGTCGGCCATGGAAGCTATACACATCTTGATGAGACTCATTGACCACAATTTATAAAGAAAATGTGACACCTCAAAATTCGTAAAACAAAATATTTTTTTTTTGTCCCGATGATGAGATAAGGCAGTACGAATTTTTTCTCGAGATTTGTTTGCGCAATTACTGTTTCATTTAGTTTGATTTTGGCTTTATGTCAAGATGTCACTTGATTATTATCATTTGGTGGCTTGGAGGATGATCTTCTTTTGTTGTTGGCCGGCTGGGCTTGTTGTTGGCCGAGTATATTGCTGGTTTTATTTTTTAAGTGGGCTGCTGCTATCAATTTTAGGCTGGATATAGGTGTGCTGACAGCTATTTGATTATTTTGACACTTATAATTGGTGTAGTTGGCTGATTTGATTGTTTTGACGCTTGGCCATGCCAAGTGTTAGTCGAATTGAAGTTTAATGACACTTGGTGACACCTATTTAAGTTAGCTACTTCAATTTGGCTTATTCTTGCCTCTTCACCGCCTATGCTCCTCTTTAAATACCTGGTTGATTCCCTCCTCTTCTTCTCCAACTGCTCTACCCCTTTTCTATATTTTGTTGCTGCACCTTGCTGCTGCCACTGCTATTGCTCCCCCTAGCTGCTTCTTTGACGCTGCTTTGTTGTACCTCTGCCGCTGATTTTGAGAACTGCTGCTGCTTCTCTCCATTGCCTTCTCTTCTCCAGCTTCTTCCTTGGAGTTCTTGGAAGAACCTTGCCGCATCCTTTGCACAACAGGGGTTCGATCGTGCAACAATTTGCTTCCTCCCTCTCCCGCTGTAAGAATGCTGTTTTCTTTTTGCTGATTTATGTTTTTACAAATTTTTGGGGCTGTCTTTATGCTGATTTTTATGGGCTGTTTAGTGGCTGTTTTCTTACTGTTTTTGGGCCGCATTTTCGCTGGTTTTTCAACGACAGTTTGCCGCACAGTTGTGCTGTTTTGGTAGCTGTTTAGAGGTCCTTTTAGCACTGTTTTCCTAAATTTATGAAAGCTTTATTGGACAACATTTTTATGAGGACAGATAGTCAATTTGGGGGCTGGTTAGCCCATTTTGAGGCACAAATATGGCTGTCCAGCAAAGTATACGAGCTGAATTTGGTTTTCTAAGGTCATTTCAAAGTATTTTGAGTTTTCCGATTTATTATATTTGTCTTTACGACTTTTCATAAATCTCTTATGTGTTATAGGAGACGCAACCCAAATAAAAATGCGTGCTATTACAGTGGTTTCCGCGGTCAAGAATTAATTGAAGAAGGAATGACGTCTCGGGATAATATGAATAAGGGCAAAACTGCTGTGAGTATTTTATTTCTTGAATTAAGTTTATTCACGTAATTTCCTATTCTTGTTTACCTTTTTAATAAATATTGCCTGTGCATATGAGTTTAATTCATTAGGATATCGCTATGGAATAAAATGTGGGCGAGGGAAAAACATAAAAGCGATATATATATATATATATATATATTTATATTTTTTTTCTGAGGGGATCAGTTTTATTCAAAACTCCTGTTTATACGAAAAGATAAAATTTATTTAAAACTCTGCATAGGGAAATGTGATGACTTCGAATCCAATGATTTAAAGACATCTACTGATGGATTTACCGGTAGGGGTGAGCATACAAATTACGCCCTTCGGGGGCGGGACCCAATTCAAGTTTGCATCACCGGAGCATTTCTCATTTTATGTAACTAAAATTAAGGAGTAATTTAAGGATCAATGTTGAGAATAATCAAATGATTGTTTTATTGTACTGTATGCATATTGTTATCTTCCCTTTGTTTGCATGCATGACTATTCACGAAATACTTTTCTCACTTAGTCATAATTTTTATGACTAACCTTTTGTGGACCTATTTTGTTTAGCAACAAGAACCACTCCTAGTACTCGGAAAGGGATCCCGCCGGAAGAGCTAGCGAAGCTCGAGAAAGGCGCCAAGCCTCGTGTATCAATCACGATTTTGATTTTTTTGTATGGATGAATACTTGTACTCTATTTGTATTCAGATGAAAATACATAATGAAGAAAATGCTGGTGTTTATGTTCTTTGTACTGTGTTTCATATGCTGCAACTATTTTATTGAATTACTGTTCGATTTTTGAAATCATTTGGGAAGCTTCGGAAATTTGGGTCTTCACAGAAAACACGATTTACATATGTCGTTTATCAATCTTTAGAAGCCTTATGACATGGTTCTAAGAGGGATCTTAAGGAGAGTCTTAGAAAATAAATGTGTAAATATTACATACATTGAGATAATCAAAGATATGTATACAAATTCAGTGACGAGAGTGAGGACATTTGGAGGATTAACACATGAATTCTCTATCAGTGTTGGCTTACATCAATGTTCAACTTTAAACCCTTATCTCTTTACCCTTATCTTAGATGAGCTCACCAGACATATCCAACAAGCAATGCCTTGGTGTTTATTGTTTATGGAGGATATTGTTTTGGTTGATAAGACACACGAGGTTGTAAACGCAAAACTTGAAACTTTTGCGAGACACGTTAAAAAAGTAGGGTTTTAGGTTGAGCAGGGCGAAGATGGAGTATATGTGCATAATCCGTAATTCGTCGAGATCAAAAATACCCAAGGAGATGCCTATTCACAAGCCATTCAGCTCAGCAGCCTGACGGCTATTCGCAGATCTCGTCAGGAGGGTATTCGACATTCTCAAGGAAGAAAACAGTGGCAGGTATTTGTTAAAGGAAGAGTACCCCTTGCAACTCGCCATTATGAGTGAGTAGAGTACCCCTTGCAACTCGCCATTATGGGTGTGTACCCATTGCAACTCTCTAGTATGAGCGAGCATCCGAAGACCGTCAGAGGGCGAGTTCTCGCGGCATTCGCTATAGGCGAGTATCACCTCTTAGTCATCATGTGGGAGAGGTTGCTCCTTAAGTCACATAGCATCTATCTTCCAGGGTAGGGTATTCTCGCATGTATACCCCAAAGATTTGCCTATAAATAGGACCCTAGGGGTACTAGGAATGACACGTTGAAATCTCCTAAGTTCCATACTCACCATGACCGTGCCTTCTTCGTACCTCGCCCAGCCCTTTTGGTTGTGGAGGGGAAGTTTTTCATAATTTCAGGTATGTGGCAGGACCTCCCTGCTGAAGTACCTATGGTGTGTTTGTAGGCATCTCTCTTTAGTTTTAGTCATCCGAATTGTGGCGTTCGACACCAGGATCAGTAACCTTGGGTTACATCTAAGTCCGAACATTTGGAGTTAGGATTTTCCAGACTTCAACAATATTGAGCTTAAATTTAGCAGTGCAAAAATGACATGACTTCAGTAAAAAATAAGGAAACCAAACTTATTATTATTTTCTCTTAGAATCAGTACAATACATTGCATATGTCTCCTCTATTTATACACACAAGAGGGAGACCAAAAATTAGATTCTATGATGTGGGACTAATCCCGAAAAGGAGGAGTCCGCTAATGGCACACCAATCTGTGTTATATGCACAACAAATTCCAACACTCCCCCCTCAATGTGGGCGAAAGATATCCGCTTAAACTCATCTTGTCACACAATATACACAAATCCAGTGAGCTAAGTCCTTTGATTAGACAATCAGCTACTTGTTCTTTTGTAGTGATATGACCCAACTTTAGTATTCTGATATCTAGCTTTTCTTTAATGAAGAACCTATCGATCTCTATGTGTTTGGTTCTATCATTTTGGATGGGATTGTTCGCAATGCTAATGGCTGACTTGCTGTCACACCACAATGTCATCTGCTTGCCTTGATCTATCTCGAGTTCACTTAACAATGGCTTTCAACCATAACAACTCCCCTACACCTGAGGCCATGACCCTGTATTCTGCCTTAGCAGTAGATCTCGCCACCACAGTTTGCTTCTTGCTTTTCCATGAGAAAAAGTTCCCCCCCCCCCACAAACATGGAATATCCTGATCTGCATAGCTAACACAGTCAGAATCACAATAGCCTTCTATATTCAGATGTCCATTCTTTCGGAAGATCAGTCCCTTTCCTGGTGCACTCTTTAAGTATCTTAGAATCTGATACACTGCATCCAGGTGCCCTTCCCTGTGATCGTGTATATAACGGGCTACTACGCTCACGTCAAAAGATATGTCGGGACGGGTGTGGCTCAAATACATCAGGCGACCTGCAAGCCTCTGATATCTTTCTTTATCAGTTGGATCTCTTGCCTCAGCGTTGAGTTTGGACTTCTGGTCAAGAAGAGCAACTGTGGGCCTACATCCCAACATGCTCATCTCTTTGAGCAGATCTAGTACATATTTCTGTTGAGATAAAACGATTCCATTTGCATCGCGAGCTACTTCTATCTCAAGAAAGTATTTTAGCTGCCCCAAGTCCTTCACTTCAAACTTCTTACCCAATCTCATCTTTTACTGAGAAATTTATTCCTCGTCATCGCCCGTAATAATCATATCGTCCAAGTACACAACAAGCATCGTAGTGTGTTAACCATCGCTTTCTTAAACCTGTCAAATCAGGCTCGAGGAGATATCTTTAGTCCATACAGTGATTTCTTGAGTTTACACACCTTGCCAATCATTTGTTTTGTTTCAAAGCCTGGTGACACCTCCATTTATACTTCTTCGAGTAGATCCCCATGAAGGAATACATTATTTACGTCGAGATGATGTAGTTTCCATCCCCCATTTGCTGCCAAGGATATGAGTGTCAGTGCCGTGCTCATTTTTGCGACTGGTGCAAAGGTCTCGTCGTAGTCAATATCGTAAGTCTGACTGTAATCCTTTGCTACTAGTCGAACCTTGTAGCGCTCGATCTGAACTCTGAGTTTTACTTCACTGTGAACACCCACTTGCACCGAACTGCCTTTTTCCTTGGTGGTAGTGACACAAGGTTTTAGGTTTTGTTCTTCTCTAATGCGTCAAGTTCCTTTAGCATTGCTGCTTTTCATCGAGGATCCATTTTAGCAACCCGCCAATACTTATGAATAAAAACAATGTCCAAAGATGTAATGAATGCTCCATATGCAAGGATATATGGGAGTAGTAAACAAATTTGACAATGTCATGTGGAAAGCCATATCGGTCAGGTGAGATTCCCGCATTCTTGCGGGAACTTCGTCTTACCGGTAAGGGAGTGGGTGTAGAGAGATGAGGGGCTATCTTACCCGGGATATCTGAACTTGTGGTGGATGATGCAGGTGTCTCAAGGATCGGATTAGACAAAGGCAAGAGACTTGACACATGAGGCAATGTAGACATTATAGTCTCGCACGACTGCCTTCTTCTTGCATACATTCTTAACTACCCCTGAGTCTGTGGGCCATCATCAACCGATTCTCTCTCCTCGAGAACCGACACCTCAACTGACTCTGATTCCATTGGCACAAGTGACAATGGGATACTCACTATCCGCCTCTCACCACTACAACTATCTTCCCCCTCTTGTCTCATATTTTCTACACCAAGTGGTCCTCCAAGAGGCGAGTCAATTAGAGTGGAGTAATATGACTCAAGATCTCTGAACGTGACATCCATGCTGACGAATAACTTTCTATCCACCAGACTCCAACATACATATCCATTTTTGGTAGCTGAAAACCCAACAAAAACACACTTCAGGACCCTTGGATCTAATTTTCCCATGTTTGGTCTTTTATCCTGAACAAAGCACACAAAACCGAAGGTCTTGAGGGGAAGAATATCTTCACTCTTCCTTCGCAGTATCTCAATCGGAGACTTCTGATCCAATACTTGTGAGGGCATCTGATTGATTTAGTAGGCTGCTGTTAGCACGGCTTGTCCCCACAAATATTCTGACACCTTCATCATTATCATCGTACTTCAAGTCAGTTCCAAAAGATGTCTGTTCTTCCGTTCTGCTACTCCATTATGTTCTGGTGTGTATGAACAAGTAATTTGATGATGGATTCCCTGTGAGGACAAGTATTCTTCAAACACCCGGTTGTTTTTTTTGTCCCGTTGTCAGATCTCAACACCTTTATGACCGCATCGTGTTGAGTTTGAACCCCTTTATGGAAGTTCTTGAAGAACAAACACATCACTTTTGTTTTTCATTAAATAGACCCAAGTTAAATATGAGAAGCAGTCAATGAAAAACACAAAATATCTGTTAGAAAATACTAGGAAAAATGTTGTATTGACTCATATAGGAGTTAGTGTTTAGTCTCACATTGTTTGTATAACTAGATCTTACTCTCTTCTCTCCTATATATTTGTACTCATACTTGTTTTTCGATATTCAAGAAGTATATACAAGGTTTGGAACTTTTTCTACATGGTATCAGAGGGATACGGTCCGACCTGTTCTTTTCTAACCGCCTGCTCCGCCTGCTTACCGGGCGGCTTGTTCTCCTGCTTAGCCGCAGTGTCTTGCGGCCTGCTCCCTTTTCTAACCGCTTCCTGCGCGATTAAGGTCATTCTAACCGCTTCCTCTGCTCTCTCTCTCTCTCTCTCGTGGCTTCCACCTCTTCTTCTCTTTCTCCTCCCTTTTATAACTTTTCTAACAGGTGGGGCCTACCCTCCCTTGTTTCCTCTGTCCGCGCGGTTTCATCCCGGCTAACCGCTTCCCCTCTACTCTGTGCGGGCTCCCTGTCTACCCACCGAGATCTTCCATTCTCACTGCTCTCCACCCTTCTCGCCGTGACTTCTCTTAGTCGCTACTCGCTGCGGTTTCCTTGTCTACCCGCTAAGTTCCTGTTCTTCTGGCCTCTTCTGCCTTCTGACCGCTGCCGCTAGGTCTTCTCTCCTTCCGGCTACTTCCCGCTCCGGCCTCTGTCTTCCCGCCGCGACTAGGCACTTCCTGCGGCTAGATCTTGTTTTTGATCTTGGTGCGGCCTGCCTCTAACCGCCCGGTCGAGTGCCTGTTCGCCGGCCTCTGCCTTTTTTCCCCGGTTGCTGCCCGCCCAGGTGTCTTGCCATCTCGACTTGGCTGTTCGCGCGGTCTGTCTGCGGCTTCTCGTTTACGCCGCTATTCGTGTTGCGGTCTGTTCCTTGCAAGATGATCAGCTGTCCTCCGGGCTCTGTGGTGTCTATTTTCGATGGTGGTACCTCCTGCCTTGCTCATAGCTCATCCTGAATTTTGGATTCCGGGGTCTCTCACCACGTTACATCACGGAAACCACCACAATATTTTAACTCATTGCATCTCAAGTTCATTACTGTTGCTAGTGGGGAGACAATTCCTGTTTCTTGCGCAACAGATATTCTCCTCACTCCCTCCATTACTCTTCGTTCTACCCTTCATGTTCCGATCTCTCCTTTCAACCTTCTCTGTGTTGGTCGACTCACCACTTACCTCGATTGTGATGTTATTTTTTCTTCTAACTTGTGTGTTGTGCAGGATCGCAAGACAAACTATCATTGGAAAAGGGCATCTATCGAATGGTCTCTATATCCTTGACCCCTCTCCCCCAACGGTGTTGTCCTCTATTAGCTCTGTTGATTGACATCGATGTCTGGGTCACGCTCCTCTAAACATCCTCAAAAAATCTCTCCCCGACGTGTCTCTCTAAGAGTTCACGTGTGAGTCTTGTATCTATGGGAAACATCATCGGTCTACGTTCTCACCACATCCTACTCGGAGTCCTGCTCCCTTTGATCTAGTACACTCCTTTATTTGGGGACCCAACAAAATTGCAAGTGTTTTTGGATATCGTTACTTTGTCACATTTGTAGATGACTACTCTCGGGTGACCTGGCTGTATCTACTTCGCGACCGCTCTGAATTGCCCGGTGTATTCCGTACCTTTTTCATTGAAACTCGCAAACAGTTTTCCACTACAATTAAAACCCTCCGTACCGATAATGTCCGTGAACACACGAGTCATGCCTTCGCTCTCCTCTGCACTGAATTTGGGATCATCCATCAAACCTCCTGCGTCTATAGCCCCCAACAAACTGGCGTTGCTGAACACAAGAATCGAAACCAGCTTGAGGTCACCCGCTCTCTTATGATTCAAATGAATGTTCTCAAACAGTATTGGAATTTTGCGGTCTCTACCGCCAACACTCTTATTAATCGCATATCTTCCTCTATTCTCAATTTTGCGATTCCCTTCAATCTTCTTTTTCCCTCCAAACCTCCTTTCTCCATCACCCCTCGCGTGTTTGGTTGCGTGTGCTTTGTTCATCATCTTGGCTCGTCCATTGACAAACTTGCTCCCCGTGCCACTAAATATATGTTTGTAGACTATTCTCAGATTCAGAAGGACTACGTTTGTTTTTCTTCCAAGGATCGCAAGGTAGTTACTTCTACTGATGTCACCTTCCTCGAAGATCAACCATATTACTCTCAACCAACTGATTCTCCTCTTCCACCACCTCTCCCGCGGCCTGTTATCCCTGTTCATTCAAATCTTCCACCTCTTCTTCCCACACTAATCCCACCTAAACCACCTACACCACCTGTCATTTGTGTGTACACTCGACGTCCCTCTTCGTCTACTGCCCTACGGGAGCTGCCCTGCTCTAATGTTGTTTCGCAGCCTGCGGATCCGACAACAGCTTCCACTGCCCACCCGCTGGCTAACTATTTGTCTTTTCACCGCCTCTCTCCGAAACTCTGACAAAGTGCTCTTTCTTTATCTTCTATCTCCACCCCTAATTCTGTACAGGAGGCTCTCCAGCATCCTGACTGGCGGGCGGCAATGGACGAGGAAATGTCTGCTCTTTGGGCAAACCACACTTGGGATTTGGTGCCGCTTATTCCCGGACAATCTTGTGTGGGATGTAAGTGAATGTTTGCCGTCAAACAGGGTCCGGATGGGACGGTTCACCGTTTGAAAGCTCGTCTTGTAGCTCGCGGCTTCACTCAACAACAAGGCTTAGATTATGATGAGATTTTTTCTCCAGTCGCTAAACTCAATACTGTTCGTGTGTTGATCTCCATCGCTGTTCACCGTCACTGGCCATTGCACCAATTGGATGTCAAAAATGTAATTCTTAATGGCGATTTACAGGAGACCGTTTATATGCAGCAACCTCTCGGGCTTGAGACCACGAGAGAGTTTATTGTCTGTTATCTGAAGAAGTCTCTTTATGGTCTCAAATAGTCTCCTCAGGTATGGTTTGTCAAATTTAGCAAGATCGTTAGTGCTGTTGGGTTCACTCGGAGTTCGGCCGACTTCTCTCTATTTACTCGTCATCGTCCAACGGGCACAGTAATTCTTTTGGTTATGTGGATGATATTCTGATTACAGGAGATGATCTTTCAGGAATACAGATGATCAAACAACATTTTGCAATTGTGTTTCAAACAAAGAACTTGGGAAGCCTTCGATATTTTTTTGGTCTCGAAGTGGCTCGGAGACCTGATGGGCTTGTGTTATCTCAGAGAACGTACTGTCTTGACCTACTTCATGATGCAGGCTATTCTGGATCAAGGTTGTAGATGTCGGATGTCGGGTTCATGTCGGTTTGGATTTGAAATGTCGTATGTCGGATTGCGGGGGATATATCGGAGATATTTTACAATATCGGATTTTAATATTTAAATAAAGATAACAGTATTTATAAACACATTTTTTGCAAATAAGTAAAAATTTACAGACAAATAAGTATTTATAACATTTTCTTTGAAATAATTTTGAAGATAAAGGAGAAGCCCATGTAATTATGCAAAGTTGGAGCGGAATTTTTCTTAGCTATTGCAAAAATCATTATATCAGAAGTTAACAAAATAATGTTAACATAAGTTAGAAGTGCACTGGAGAAACAAAAATCACTGCAGATTTACACAAGGAAAGGTATAAACTTAGCTATTGTATGAAAGAAACCTAACTATAGAATAAGTAAGAAGTTTGCAGTAACACAAGTTTAATAAAACTTTTAAATCTTATGACTTGATCAATATATTAATTTCAAATAAAACTTTCAATTGTCGCAGAAACAATAAGAAAAAGAAAGGGGCTTACAGTGGAGTGAAGTAGCAGAAAGCCCGGCGTCGTTGTCCATTCCTCGCCTGCGATGCCGATTCGTTGCCTCGTCACCGGAGAAGGAGCTGTTGAGTGTCGACCACTACGCCAGAGCGACTCTCTCGTAAAATTTAGGGTAGAGCGAGAAATGCCGAATGCATGAAATGGACTCGTGAAGTAGAAAAATACGGGTTCCGTGAACTTTGTTTTTTTATATATTAAATATAATAACCGAAATATCGGGTTAGAGATATATCGATATATCATGATATATCGCCATTTTTTTACAAAACGATATTTTTGTCAAACAAATCGATTTTTTTGCGGTTTGCACCAAAAACCTTTATGTCGGCCGACATGTCGGACATGTCGGCCGACATCTACAACACTGTTCTGGATGCAAGCCTGCTGACACTCCCATGAATATTAATCACAAGCTTTGTGCTCATGCCTCAGACTCCGATTTGCTCCTTCCGAATCCAGAGTATTATTGTCGTCTTGTGGGAAAGCTGATATACCTCACTGTTACTAGACCTGATATATCATTTGCTGTTGGAATTGTCAGTCGATTCATGCATGGGCCTCGTATCTCTCATCTTCAGGCTGTCGAACGTATTCTTCATTACTTGAAGACTGCTCCTGGACAAGGGCTTGTATACAAGCCCTCTTCTTCTCCCTTATCTCTGATTGCATATTCTGATGCTGATTATGCTGGCTCTTTGGATGACCGTCGTTCCACAAGTGGATACTGCACTTACTTTGGAGGACATCTTACTACATGATGCAGCAAGAAACAGTCCGTGATTGCTCGCTCATCTGCTGAGACTGAGTATCGATCTATGACAGCTGTTGTGTCTGAGCTCACCTGGCTTGAGGGTCTCCTTGATGATGTAGGAGTCAAGCTCTCCTCACCCACAACTTTATTGTGCAACAGTTAAACTGCTATACACATAGTCAAGAATCTGGTTTTCCATGAGGGGACAACACATTTTGAAGTTGACTGTCACTTCATTCGGGAGAAGGTTCTGTTGAAGAAGATAGAGTTAACACATGTTCCTGCTGCTCAGCAAGTTGCTGATATCCTCACCAAGGCTTTACCATGACGTCTCTATTATCAGTTCTTGTCCAAGCTTGGTGCCTACGATTTGTATGCTCTAGCTTGTGGGGGAGTGTTAGAAAATACTAGGAAAAATGATGTATTGACTCATATAGGAGTTAGTGTTTCGTCCCACATTGTTTGTATAAGTAGATCTTACTTTCTTCTCTCCTATATATTTGTACTCATACTTGTTTTTCGGTATTCAAGACGTATATACAAGGTTTAGAACTTTCTCTACAATATCAAAATCCATTTATAGTGGGTGTAGGATATGGTCCTCACACATCAGAGTGTATCAGATTAAATAGACGGGAACTTCTTCCAGAACTTGAATAAGAATTTCTGGTATGTTTTCCTAATTCGCACGCATACAAGTTTTTCTTTATTTGCCCTTTTAAAAAGAAGATACATCTGACTCAAAACAACAAAAGACGAATGACCCATACGCCGATGATGAAGTATTATTGCGCTCTCCGCACTCCTTCCGACTTTCGCAGCTTCTTCGATAATGGTTGAAAGTGTCGAGTCCATATTTTCTCTATCCAAGTACCACAAGACATTATGCCATATGTAAGGTTGTGGATGTCAGATATCGGAGACACGTCGGTTTAGGTTTTTCATGCCGGTTTTAATATGTCGGGGGATATATCGGGGATATTTCGTGTATCAGGTTTTAATATTTAATTATTTATATGTAATTATTTATAAATGTAATCCTTTTTAAATATATATATATATTAATGTATTAATAATTTGATATTTATTGAACTCCTAAACTTATCAAACTAATATAAACATTTTGTGTTACACAAATAATAACAGTATAACGCGTGAAATAAAACAGGAGCAAACAGAATGTCGCAACGTTATCGATGACAATGGAAGATAAGAAATCTTTAGTCCATAATTCATAGACCATGCATAATTGAAGTTGATAACGGACTTGAGTAAGGAAGAAAGTCAGAGGAATGGAAAAAACAACATAAACAATGAAACAATGTTGGTCTATTATCTATTGGACCATAGACACTAATTAAAATAAATTGAAAAAAATCAGTCAATAAAATGTCGGGATATATCGGCCGATATATAAGCGAATATATCGGTCAATAGAAGACATCAGAGGATGTATTCCAAAAGGATATTTTGCATAAAAAAAAAAATCGGAAACATGTCGTTTTGTCCATAAAATTTTTATGTCGGCTGACATGTCGGCCATGTCGGAGGATATCCACAATAGTGGTCATATGTCAATTCCAAGTCTTCTGTCGGTCTCCTTCTCCTTGAAGATCACCTTCGGAATGTCAAACAAAACAACACATTTTAGTTGGGATATGATTGCACTAATGGATAAGAGATTTACAGGAAAGGAAGGAACATGCAAAACATTGGACAAAGTCAAAGTGTTGGTACATTGCACGGTACCCTTACCAACCACTGCCTGAGTTGTGCCATCACCAGTTTGGATGCGCTCTGGGACTGCTAGGGGAGTATATGAAATGAATTCCCTAGCATCCCCAGTGACATGTCGAGAAGCACCCAAATCGACTATCCAATCCTATGATGTAGTATTGGATAGAGATGCGAGTGCAAGAGTCTCACTTGTACCTGTGGTTGAATGAGCGAACAAGACAATGTTACCCCTTGATGAAGCTGGCATGTGTGCATCGCGAGTCACCCCTTCTGCTTCCTCCACATTAGTTGGAAGTAAGCGTTCACAATTTCCTTCTCCTCTGAGTTGTCCATCTCATTCCTACTTTCACCTGCCTCGTCCTCGACTATCATAAGGCTTGCTCGGTAGCCTCCTCTTCCACCATCTCTACGACCCCGACGACCACGACCGCGATAGCCTCCTTTTCCTCGTCCACCTGCATCCCGTTCCGGGTTGGGGCACGCCAGTTAAAGATGACCTATTTCACCATAATTGTAATATTGTCGCGTCTCATGATTATACCTTGGGGGTCCAGGATTGGTTACCACTGGGGCTGATTTAGCCCCAACAGGTGCAGCTACACCAGACTGGAGCTTAATCCGTCTTTCTTCCTGCATCATGACTGAGATTGTCTTGTCCAAGGTAGGAATCTTTGGCTGAGCAAGCAACATCGCAGTCATTTGCTCAAAAGTCGGGTTCAAACCCCCCATAAAGTGCATTGTTCGCCTCTGAGCATCTCACTCCCCTTTCCTGCATTCGGGATCTTTGCAGCATGAGACTGGTGAGAAATAATCATAGTCTGCCCATAATTGCTCCAGATCTGCGGCATACTTCTGGATCGAGTGATCCCCTTGAGTTATAGTCTCAATCTCCCGTTCAATCTGAAACACATGCATATTGTTGTCAGCTCTTGCATAGTGCCTTTGTAACTTCCCCAAAACACCGCTTACAGTTTCTATGCCATCCACCGTGATAGCGATAGACGTGATGAGTTTAGGAGCCATGTATGCAACAGGCTTTGTGTAGTCTTCCATTCATTGTACCCATCAGAGTCCTCTGACTCCTCGCCAGTCAAATAGCCCTTCAAGTTCTTTTCGGAGAGTGCCATTTTTACCCGACGCAACCAACTTAAGTATGTAGCTGACCCATCAAGCTTCAACCAGGCCGAGTATGAGGCTGTGATAGACGGCGCTTCGGGAATGGTAGTCCATTCATTGTACCCATCAGAACTCACTCGCCCAGTTCCCTGGAGGGTTATGGTAGACGGCGCTTCGGGAAGGCATTCCTTGGGGGTGGGGGTGATCTTGGAGAGCCCTATGAGACCGAGGATCGAACAAATGGTGGTGATGCATTTTTCCATCACTAACAACCAGACCGAGTATGAGGTCGTGATAGCAGGGTTGCGCCTGACCAGGGAGCTGGGGGTGCAAGACGTGGATGTCCTCACTGACTCCATGGTGGTGGCTTCCCAGATCAATGAGGAGTTTGAGGCGAGGGAGCCTACCCTTCAGTTATACTTAACAAAGGTGAAGGGGGTTATCGGCATGTTCCAGACATTTTCCATCCGACACGTTCCCAGGGAGGAAAACGAACAGGTCAATCTGCAGGCAAAGCATGGTCCTTGGGTGGGGGGTACCATCACTGACCTATTCCGTCCTTCCATCGAAGAGGGAGAATTGATGGAGGTGGATCAACACCCCTCGTGGATGGACCCTTTCACAACGTTCCTTTCCGCATAGTAGTATCCGGAGGCGATGAACAAAAAGAAGTTCAAGTGCAAGTCAGTGTACTATATCATCCGTGACGGCCAGTTGTATCGAAAGACTCTCTCGGGGCTGTTGGCTCGTTGTGTGGCCGAAAGGGAGGTCCAGAGAATCTTGGAAGAGGTCCACTCCGGGGAATGTGGGAGTCACTCCGGGAGTCGGACCCTGGAAGGAAGGGTTGTCAGGCAAGGGTATTTCTGGCCTACCCTGGGCCACGACGCTGCAGAGTTCACAAAGAAGTGCGACAAGTGCCAGTTGTTTGCCCCCCTCCAACTGCAACCAGCCCAGCGCCTCAGAAGCATCACAGCTCCCTGACCCTTTGCCATCTCGGGAATGGATTTGGTAGGACCCTTCCCCCAGGCCAGCGGGCAGAGGATGTTCCTGTTAGTAATGATCGACTATTTCTCTAAGTGGTTAGAAGTGAAAGCGTTGACCAAGGTGACCTCACAAGTAATCAGAAACTTTGTATGGGGGAGGGGAGATCATCCGTAGGCACGGGTTACCCCAGGCCATTGTCACGGACAACGGTCCTCAGTTTGCCAGCACCGAGTTCATCAGTTTTTGTGGACAACTTGGGATTGATCTCAGGTTCGCGTCGGTCCATCACCCCAGGAGCAACAGACAGGTCGAGGCGGAGAACAAGATCATTGTAAACCTCCTGAAAAAGAAAGTTGAAAATTTAAAAGGTAGCTAGGTGGAGCAGCTTCCTTCGATTCTCTGGGCCCTGAGAACCACTCCCAACACGGCCACATGAGAGACCCCCTTCAAGCTCTCCCATGGATACGAGACAGTACTTCCAATAGAGTTCGAGGTTCGGACGCCTCGGGTGGTCGAGGCGGAGGAAGGCAGGGAAGAATGACAGGCTGAAAACGAGGAAGAGCTACGACTCTCCCTTGACATGGTAGAGGAGTTGCGTGACCTCTCCGTCATCCGACAGGAAGAAGTAAAAATAAGAATTGCCAAGTACTTTGACAAGCACGCCAGAGTCAAACAGTTCGTTGAAGGGGATTTGGTTCTAAAAAAGGTGGATGCAGCAGGAAAATCAGCTGCCGTGGGGAAACTCAACCCCAACTGGGAGGGTCCATACATTGTAAAAGAAACAATGAGATCCGGAGGGGATCACCTCCGGAATGTGGAGGGTGAGACCCTAAGTCACACCTGGAGCGGTGATGATTTGAAGCGTTTTTACCCGTAAATCATGTACATACCCCCTTTTTTTGTAAATATAAAATCTCTTGGTCTTTCAACTCTCTTTGCAATGGAGTATGTGACAGGCCGTGTTCATAAAGTAGACCTCGAGCAGATTCCGCTGCCAGACTCTCATCTAGCTGGCAGGGCTGGATATCACTCGCGAGTCTACCCGGACCCCGAGCAGATCCCGCTGACAGACTTTCATCTAGCTGGCAGGGCTGGATGTCACTCGAGAGAGTGTACCCGGACCCCGAGCAGATCCCGCTGTCAGACTTTCATCTAGCTGGCAGGGCTGGATGTCACTCGAGAGAGTCTACCCGGACCCCGAGCAGATCCCGCTGTCAGGCTTACATCTAGCTGGAAGAGCTGGATGTCACCCGAGAGAGTCTACCCGGACCCCGAGCAGATCCCGTTGCCATGCTTTCATCTAGCTGGCAGGGCTGGATGTCACTCGAGAGAATCTACCCGGACCCCGAGCAGATCTCGCTGTCAGGCTTTCATCTAGCTGGCAGGGCTGGATGTCACTCGAGAGAGTCTATCCGGATCCCGAGCAGATCCTGTTGCCAGGCTTTCATCTAGCTGACAGAGTTAGATGCCACTCGAGAGAGTCTACCCGGACCCCGAGCAGATCCCGCTGTCAGGCTTTCATCTAGCTGGCAGGACTGGATGTCACTCGAGAGAGTCCACCCAATCCCAAGCTGATTGGGCCGGTGGTAGCACCCGGGAGTTGGGCAAAGGAAAGTATCCTCTCTCTGGGGTTAGGTCCCGAGACACTCCCGCTATCAGGCTCCCACCCAGCTGGCAGGGCCCGGGCCTCGAGTGACGTCGTTATGACCTCAGAGGGTTGAGCCCGAAGGATGTTCAACACCCGCCATCAGGCTTTCACTTAGCTGATTGGGCCTGTGGTAGCACCCGTGAGTTGGGCAAAGGAAAGTATTCTCGCTCTGGGGTTAGGTCCCGAGACGCTCCCGCTGTCAGGCTCCCACCCAGCTGGCAGGGCCCGGGCTTCGAGTGACGTCGTTATGACCCTGGAGGGCTGAGCCCGGAGGATGTTCAACACCCGCCATCAGACTTTCACTTAGCTGATTGGGCCGGTGGTAGCACCCGAGAGTTAGGCAAAGGAAAGTATTCTCGCTCTGGGGTTAGGTCACGAGACGCTCCCGCTGTCAGGCTCACACCCAGCTGGCAGGGCCCGGGCCTCGAGTGACGTCGTTATGACCCTGGAGGGCTGAGCCCGGAGGATGTTCAACACCCACCATCAGGCTTTCACTTTACTGATTGGGTCGGTGGTAGCACCCGAGAGTTTGGCAAAAGAAAGTATTCTCGCTCTGGGTTAGGTCCCGAGACGCTCCCGCTGTCAGGCTCCCACCCAGCTGGCAGGGCCCGGGCCTCGAGTGACGTCGTTATGACCCTGGAGTGCTGAGCCCGGAAGATGTTCAACACTCGCCATCAGACTTTCACTTAGCCGATTGGGTCGGTGGTAGCACCCGGGAGTTGGGCAAAGGAAAGTATTCTCACTCTGGGATTAGGTCCCGAGACGTTCCCGCTGTCAGGCTCCCACCCAGCTGGCAGGGCCCGGTCTCGAGTGACGTCGTTATGACCCTGGAGGGCTGGGCCCGGAGGATGTTCAACACCCGCCATCAGGTTTTTAGCTGATTGGACCGGTGGTAGCACCCAGAGGTTGACCACAGAAAGTAACAGTAGGCGAGCTGATTAGTCACAGGGGGCGAGCTGATCAGTCTCAGGCCAGTTGGGACTTGCGGGATCAGCTCGGAAAATAGTCTGGGCCTATTATCATGGGCAGCCAGAGCATGGTAAAGGGATGGCGAGCCGAGTCCTCGACATCCGCTGAAGGAGGCGAGCTCCGGCAGTGCATTCCACCCCCTTCAGGTTTTACTTGTGAATTTTTAACATTTTTGGTTTGACATTGGAAAGAAAGAAGGCAGCTCGCGAGCGAGCTGGGTGGTGGCGAGCCCAGCGCGGCGAGTGGTCCGCCTCCGGATTGCCTAGGGCTGACGAGCTCTCATGGTCTACTCACGGGTACGAATCCTAACTCATGCATTCTAACGACGAGTTCTATCCTAGCGAGGTCGCCCAAGGAGGAGAGCTCGAAGGCGAGTACATCACAACAAGTAAGTTCGGGAAAAAGAAGATAAAAAAAATTGATAGTAGAATCCATGTCAAAACCATTTTCAATTATATAATGTTGTTACAAAAAGTAGCTCGCCTCCACGAGTTTACAAAAAGGGGGGAAGGAATTACAGAAAAAGAAAAAGATGGGGGTGCGAGTCGGCTCTTGCCTCCCTCCTCGACTGGTGGTCCTCGCCCTCTCTCCCGGATGGATGCTCCTCCTTGTAGTCCTTGCCCTTCCCGAAAAGCAAGTCAAAACTGTCCTCCTCGCTGGGCGGAGTAGACGGGAACAGGCTCGGCATAAGGTCCCGGGCTGTGATCTCCTCGCAGCCCTCCACCAGCACCCCCGTGTCCTTCATAATTTGCAGGGTGCATTCGGCGGACTCGATCGTGTTGACCCGCAGCCGCTCTGCAACCTCAGTCTCGTCGAAGATCCTTGGCCTCTTGTATGGGAGGGAGGGGTCGCGGACACCCGAGGGAAGAAAGACGTCCGCCTGGCGGATGATCTCGCTGTGGAGACCTTTGATCTGATCCTTCAACTTTTCGTTGTCCGCCTCTAGCCCGGCGGCGCGAGCCAGCAGGTCTTCATTCGCCTTCTACAGCTCGGTGGCGCGGGCGCACAGCTGGTTGTTCTCTTCCTCCAACCCGATGGTGCAAGCCCGCAGCTCGCTAGCGGCCATGACATCCTGTGAAACAAAAGGGTAAGCAAATCTATTGCAGGAAATGCAGGAAATCCTAAGTAAAAAGAGAGGAGCAGCCGATACTTCCCAACCCGTCGGCAGCCTTGGCGAGTAGGTCCTCGGCAATACCGAGTTGTCTCGCCAGGTCGACGGTCTTGTCCTTGGCGACATCGCGCTCCTGCTCCGCTTTTTGCAGGAGGCGGCTGAGGTTGAAGCCGCGGCGAACCGTGCGAGTGGAGGCCTCAGGGGCCACTTGCCGCCCCGGGCACTCGCCCAGGGATCTGTGATGCTTTTTACCATTTTGTCCCCACTGGCCTGCCCATAGCCTTCCAGAACAGTGGAGTTACGCTGTTGGCAGACCAACCTGGATTGCACATAGCTGTTTGGAACAACAGAGGTTGGCTATTTGCATGCCGTTTTCAGAAATCTATAAATAGGACCCAAGGGGTACCTCAGAAGGCACGCTTACTTGTGCCCCGGTCTTCTAGCGCTTTCTGAGGTAGCCTTAGCTCGACATTTGACTAGGGAGGGGAAGCGCGCTAAGACCTTCCGGGTGTGTGGTGGGACCTCCACGCCGAGCCCTTGGGTCCGTTCATTTTTTCCATTTCCTTAGTCGTTTGGCTCGTAGGGGAGAAGTAAGTGTGTGATCACCCCTTCCCCAAGGGTGAACTCCACAGAGACCGAATTCTCGGTTTCAACAACAAGAATTCGAAGAACACTTTTAGTTCCACCTCCTCCATCTTGGTGACCAGTTTCTCCATGAGCGCACACAACTCTTGTTTAATGACTCTTTTTTCAATTTATTTTGCCGTAAAAACAAATTGGGCCGCAACGCTAACTGGAGCGTCCTTCTTCCCTGCTGCACTAGGCAGACTTTACCTTCAAGACGTGAATTCTTTGCGTCGTATTTTTTCCTAAACAATTGTTTGAGATTTCCACGGTCACCGCACCTTTTACCAATATCTCACACACAATGTTTCTCTTCCCAGATAGCAAAGATGCGTCCCCTTTGAGCGCAATCCAAAGGATTTCTGCCGCACGCTCCCTCTGCGCTCTCCCTCCTATGCGCAGTCTGCAAATCCGAATCCCCGGAATGCCTCTGTGAAGCTTCCTGCGCGCTAGAAGCCGCACGCACTGTGCCCCCTGTCAGATCCCGCGATGCGTGATGCACAATTCTGGATGCGCTGCTTTGCACGATTCTCGCTGCCGCGTGCGTACAAATTGCTGCTCACCTTCTCCCTGCGTGACTTGACGATGCCACACCTTTTTTTTCCTCCTCGCAGAGCCGATGATCGTGCGCCTTCTCCTTGCCCAAGTCGATGATCCTTCTCCTCCTTAGATCCTCACGCGCGCGTCTGACGATCTTCCTCCCCGCAGAGTTGTGCGCCGGATGCTCCGTCTTCCCACAGAGCTGCGTGTGTATTCCTACTGCGTGCGCCTCCTACTGCGGCAATTCAACGTACAAAGGCCCGTCGGACTCCTTCACGGGATAATCCTTCCGCTCCGCCGTACTCCGCTGCGGGATGCTTGGGATTGGCTCAAGGAGATGAGTGTAGATCCTATCTCAATATCCTACGCTCCGCCGAACTCATAAAATTAATTTCAAGGAAGGGAATGAAATTAATTTCAAGGAAAAGCAGTCAACGGCCTCCGCAGAAAATTTCTATCGACACCAGGAAAGGAATGAAATTAATTTCAAAGAAAGGCTAGCGCTCTGGCAGAAAGTCGCTCCGGGAAAGAAAAAAATTCCCTTTAATTCCGCCTAACCTACCTCTGATACAAAGTAGAAAATAAGGAAACCAAACTTATTATTATTCTCTCTTAAAATCAATACAATACATTACACATGTCTCCTCTATTTATAAACACAAGTGGGGGACCCAAAACTAAATTCTATGATGTGGGACTAACACGAAAAAGAGGAGGATGCTAATGGCACACCAATCTGTGTTATATGCACACCAAATTCCAACAACTTCGTTATTAAGTTGGGTGATCAATATATTTCCCAGAGATAGTGCTTTAAATATCTTGGATCGATAATTCTAAAAAAATGGAGGTGTTGATAAAGATGCGATACATAGAATCCAAGTAGGTTGGTTTAAGCGAAGAGGCGCGTCAGAGATCTTATGTGTTCGTAAAGTACCATTAAAACTTAAAGGCAAGTTTTGTCGTACTGCAATTAGACTTCTCTATGGTTCTGATTGTTGGGCAGTGAATTGTGTACATGAGCCAAAAATGGGAGTTGCGGACATGAGAATGCTTAGGTGGATGTGTGGACACGCGAGACTGGATAATATTCGGAATGAATGTATCCCTCATGCGTAAGACAGGAGTGACACCAATTGCAGAGAAGATGCGAGAAGCTCGACTAAGATGGTTTGGACACGTACAAAGGAGACCATTAGAGGCACCTGCTAGGCATTGCCAGAGTTTAGTCACTAGGCATGTTAAATGGGGGAGGGGGTGGACCAATTAAAACTTGGAATGAAATTATAAGGAAAGACATGATGTACTTAGGCATTAGTGATATTATGACTAAAGATAGGGCACAATGAAGACAAATGATCCATATAGCCGACCCCACTATAGCTGGATAAAAGCATGAGTGTTGTTGTAAACTAAGGCTCTGTTTGGTTGGGCTGTTGCTGATGGAAAGTTGCTGATGAACTGTTGCTGATAGAAAAAGTGCTGATTCTGGAAAACAGAATTTTGTTAAAAAACTGTTTGGATACAAAACGAAGTTTTGAGTAAAACTTTTTTTTCAAATATTATCTGTGCATATGTCGACAACTTAACTATAACAAAAATGAAAACATTTACACTCAAACTTATATTCTAAATGCACTGAGAAAGAGCGATCCAAGGCAAAATCAGGAAAAGTAGATGAAGAAGCAGTGATTTCACGACAATATTACCTGGAGTCGGTTGAACGGGCTGAGATCTTTCCAAAAATATAGGAAAAAGGGAGAAGATGCAGTGATTTCACGCAAGGTTACCTGGAATAGGAGTTCCCGTCAACTTCCTGGAGCAGAGGAGGGTGAGCCCAGATGATTTTGCCGGAGAAATATGCGAGAATGGCGACACCTGGAGCAGTGGAGGATTGGAGACCGGCGGGGGGAGTCGTGACAGGAGAAACGAAGGAGCTTGACCCCTCCCGCCTCCTCGATTCGTGCTTTTGTTCGCAGAGCTCTGTTTGGTAGCAAAGAAGAAGAAGAGGCGGAAGAAGAAGAGGCGGAAGAGGCGGAAGAAGAGGCGGGAGCAGCAGCGGACGGTTCCTGTCGGGAGATCGGGAGGCGGGAGGCGGGAGCGGGAGCAGCAGCGGACGGACGGAATCGGGAGGCGGGAGCACCAGAGAGATCGGCTGGTGCGTCTGCGGTTGTCCGCAAGAAAATTCCGCGGCTGGATATAAGGAGAGAACGGCGGTATTTACCAATCGGAGTTTTGAGTATAAGTGCAAACAAACGCTGCTTATAACAAAAACTTCATTTCGGTGCAAACACACCGGAGGCAATCAGCCCAACCAAACGCTACCTAAATCTTATGAGTCATATATTGAAGGGCAACTTCCCAAACCCTAAACAATGTTTGAAATATCATCTTTCTGAATTCAAATGATGTGCTCCTACCAAATGAACTATATGGATCTCGCATTTTTCGCTCGGGCGCGCATTTTTCGCTCGGGCGTGCATGTTTCGCCGTGGAGCGAATTTTTCTGCCCGGTCGCAAATTTTTTGCCGGAGCGCGTATTTTTCAACCGGGATTACATTTTTCGATTGAGGGCGCATTTTTCAGTCGGGGGCGTATTTTCCGGTCGGGGCATATTTTTCGCCTGGACGCGCATTTTTCGCCTGAGCGCGCATTTTTCTCCCCGACACGCATTTTTCACTCCGGCACAAATTTTCGCCCGGACGTGAATTTTTCGACCAGGCGCGTATTTTTCGGCCCGTGCGCGTATTTTTTTTCCCTAGCGCGAATGTTTCATCCGACCGCGAACTTTTCACTCGGGCGCGATTTTTTGCCCGGATGCGATTTTATTCGCCCGGATGCACATTTTTCGGTTGGACGCGAATTTATCTGTCGGACGCGCATTTTTCAGACGGGCGCAGATTTTTCCTCCCGAGCGACCATTTTTCGCCCGGGCTCGCATTTTTTGTCAGGGAGCGCAATTTTCGCTCGGGCGTGAATTTTTTGCCCTGGCGAACATTTTCCGACCGGCCGCGCATTTTTTGGTGGTGCGCCATTTTTTCACCCGGACTCAAATTTTTCGCTTGGTCCCGAATTTTTCTCCTGGTTTCGAATGTCTCTCAGTGGCTTGCATTTTTGCCGAACGACAGAATTGCACGTCCGGACGAAAAAATGCGCACCCGGGCGAAAAATACGCATCTGTGCGAAAAAATGCGTGGTCGGGCGAAAACTGCGTGCCCTGTGAAAAATGCGCCTCTGAGCGAAAAAATATGCGTCTGAGCGAAAAAATACTCGTCCGAGCAAAAAATGCGAGCTCGGATGGAAAAATTCTAATATGGAGTGGAACAGTGGAATTACTAATTTCAATTCCCGTGACAGAATTCCTGCATTTAGCCGAACGACAGAATTGGAATTGACTTCAATTCCAATTTCTATGGGAATTGGAATTGATGTCAATTTCAATTCCTACATCTCAATTCCTGCGAAACGAACGGAGCCTTACAGATATATCAAAATATTTAGTGGCTCCATACAAAGGATAATATAAATTATACAATACTGGGAATGTAAATGCTGCTCATTGTCAAGGCAGTATGTCTCTATTAGTAGTTAGATTGATCTCTGTTTTTTCAAGAGGTGAGATTATACTTGAGAAATGTAATATCCATACACCCTTGCTTATGAATCAGTTACAAAAAAACACAGCAGGTTGAGTTGTGACTAAAGACATCTAATACAACTGGCTTTTCTCATCTACATTGTCATAGGAAACTGCTCTTCATTCTCACTTGCTCCGTCATCCTGGGGTTTAAGTTAATTCTTATCACACAGTCTGCATGCATCAGGCTGAGCGTATATTTTTACCCACTTTAATTCTGCTTGAATGTGTTGAATCTAGGTTGCCATGGAACTGCGGGAACATGGTATCTCGGCAGAGTATTATCATGCTGATATGGATGTTATAGCACGTGAAAAAGTTCATCTTCGGTAAGCGTGGAGGTGTTTTGTGGTAATATTTTAAATTAAAATGCCACCTTTTAGTTATGTCAGTTGTTTTCTTGAAGTGGTCTATTTGTCAAAGTATGCATGACTTTGTGTCCATGATGGCCGTGGTGTCGCACTATTGTCCTAAATGCCGGGAAAATACCGAGGGATTACTACATGCAACAATATGATTCTGACGATTTTTAACTTGCAATAATAATTTGTTTTACAAATCAAAATAAAAGATATGTCACAATAGTTAAAACTTTGCAAACATGGAAACACACGATGTTGTATAAATGTAAGAGAGCTTGGAAACGTACAACGCTTCAAAGTTTGGAAACAATGAATACAAATTGATGTCCCATCAAGTAGGGATTTAATAAACTCAACAAACAAAAAATGACTTCAAGCTAGAAACTATCACAATTCAGAAGTGGGAGAGGGCTGAATGTGTTTTTGGCGGACTTTGTGATGCCAGAACTGGGGCCCGGGGGTGGATTCAGGCCTCCGTATATCTGTCAATCTGCTGTCCAGTAAGAAATGGTGCTGGAATAGGCCCTCCTGGAAGCTTGGATGGCTGGATGCTGCTGTATTGAGGTTGGCAAGGCCGCAAGAAGTTGGTGGGCTGTGGAGGCAGCGATTGTGGGCTGGAATATAATTCCAGCAGCTGGAGGACATGAATTATGCATTGCGTAGAATTTAGCTACAATTAAATATGCTGAAGTATTTGTATAAATGGAATAATGAAGAATTGCAATTTGAAACTAATCTGGAGAGCGCGAAAGTTCTTTTAATGTTGGTTCATTTCTGTAAAAGGTCATTTGTACTAAAGAAGCTATGAGTAAGCAGGATGTAATTTCTGGATTTAATTCTGATATTTTGAGCATGCAATATTGAGCAACTAACTGTATAATCTAAGTTCTGTTCATTTGGACTGAATTGAGGCGATTGAATTGGATTTGGAAGTCCATTTTTGCTGTAATTGCTCTCCAATTTCAATTCTGTAGCCTTAATTCCATCCGAACAAACACACCTTAATAAAATTTTCTGCTTTGATAATTGTCTTATTGTGTATAGATGGAGCAACAGCAAATTGCAGGTTATAGTTGGTACGGTATGTATGGCCTGTTCTTGCATTCTCTTTCTTTTCCTTTTCCCCTTAACCTCTGTTTTTGCCCATGCAAGTATTTAAGTGACTATTTGATAATTTCAGGTTGCATTTGGAATGGGAATAAATAAGCCCGATGGTATAATTGTTTGATAATATATTGTTTCAATTGAAAATTTTTGTTACCTTGATATTTCCCTTTACTTATAGGAAGTCGAGTCATACTCTCATAAACTTCGAGCTTTTATTAAACTTCTTGAGAAATTGATGTGATGTTTGGAATCGTTGGTTCCATGTATGTGCTTACAACGGGATTGCTATAGTTTTGATAAACTTCATTATCTTTTTTTCATCAATTTATGAGAATCATTAAACCTTTTAACTCTTTGATCTTGATACGTTTTGTTAAATTAATTATGCCGCTATTGTACGACCTTTACTCGCCGAGATAGTACAAATAAAGAGATTACCAAAAGGTCCTCACGAGGGGAGGCTCTCAGCCACCTCGCCAGGGACCAAAGATCACTTTGCAAAAAGACTATATCAGCTCGCCCCAACTCGCCAGCTGACCAGGGAGACCTTGCGTAAGGGTGGGGCCCACCTCTGGGTAGGTGAGGTCGCTACCTATAAATATGTCCTATTGTCAAGGGGGAGAGGTAGTTCTAACAACTCACAAGGGTCCTCGCTAAAATCAACGAGCTCGCTAGTTCTTATTTGAGCCCGATTCTCCCCTCCACCCTAGCACAACATCTGGTTTGGGAGGGAGAGTTCTAACACACTCTTGGGCGTGTGGCGGGAACTTTAAGCTAAAGATCATCTGTAACTTCAAAGCAATAAAATCTTTCTTTCCTATTTGTTGGACCCTGTTTGTGATTATTGATTATTACTTTGGTGGGCTAGTAACCTTGACCCATACTTCAGTTCAAACTTTGAAGTTGAGTTTTTGACCTCAACATCTTGGTGCAGTGAGTATGGATTTTGGTAAGAGGAAGAAAAATATCAGAAGTCATGGCTAGAGAAAACAGATAAAAATCAGATCGAGAGATTTCGTGAACTCGAAGTGCGTTCGTCATAAGGGCAAATTTTATGATTTTTGTTGTTCGGTCGAGGAGATCCTGATAGGTCACCTCGCACCGCGGTCCGACACCTCAACATCACCTATCTTTTCATCCGCTCCCTCAGAGGCCTCAAAAGCCCCGACGACACGAGAAGGCGCCCACTGAGCAGCACCGCGAGTGCCTGGAGCGGATTCATGTCGCGACCATGGAGGCCATACATCGACCTGAATTTGACTAGGTGGGTCGTTTTCGCCCACCTCGCCAGCAATCAGAGAGGGAGAGTCCTTTTTGTGAGGAAATCCTCATTATGCCTGCCCCCAAAGGACTCCACGACCCACCTTTGACTTACTTTTCGGGGCAAGACACCTGCTCAACCATCTTCAATGGTTTGAGGATTAATTTTTATTTATAATGTGACCAACACTTTCAAGTGTCGGTTGTTTGCGATCACAATGAAAGGGAAGACTTCTCGCTGGTTTCATCAACTTTCATCGAGCTCAATCTATTTCTTTAAAGACCTTCGTCACGGGAGGATGTGTAGAGAGGATATTGCTAGGAGGTGCCCTGATGGGGAAATTGGAAGACACTCCATAAAAGGCGGCTGAAGCGAGATGTCCTGGCAAAGCGCTTGCGCAACTCCTTGTGAGGATTGCGAAGACAACGACCCGTGAGATGGCATCAACGCAAACCACGATGGGTCAGTCATGAAGCCTTGCGGAAGTGGAGTCTGCATACAATTTATCGATGGGACGTCACCTCCTCCTCACGAGCCCCTACCCTCATTGGCGAGATTGTTTTTTCTTCGGAGCACATGGCAGATCAAGACAACCCGTTTCACGACGAAGTAGTGATCACGGCGGCAATTGAAAATTTCATAGTTTCTAGAATCCTAGTTGATAATGGGAGTTATGTGAATGTTGTTTTCAAGAAACCCTTTGATGTTATGGTCATGGAGGAGACAAGGGTAAGTATTCAGACAACTCGATGCTTGGTTTTTTTAGAGAGAAAAAAGTAGTGGAGGGAGTTGAGTTGGTTGTCACCTTGGGTGGCACAACGAAGACCTACCGATTCGCCATTGTGGATGCTTCGAGCAATTACGACACCATCTTCGACAGACCACTCCTTAACGCCTTCTAGGTTGTGGCTTCCTCTTATCATCAATGCCTGACGTATAACATTAGCGGGGTGTGGATTCAGGTTTGCAGTGATGCAGTGTTGCAAAGGTAACCAAGGAGTGCTACAACAACTCTGCCAACGTCAACACCTGGAAGGAGGTGGTTGAGGCAGTTGACAAGAAATTGGATGGGGCAACACACCTCGGGGAAACATAGACGATGGAGGAGGTTGATCTGAAGACCGGTTAAGTAGATCCAAGACGCCTAAGGATAACTGGGGAGCTATCTGAAGATGAGGAGCTGGTCTCGTGCCTCCAAGGCAACCTTTATGTCTTTGCCTGTAGCGCAACAGATGTGCCTGACAACGATGATGGTGTCACTTGTCACTACCTCAAACTGGATCTAGAAGCTCACCCATCCACCCAGAAAATGTGTCATCACAAGGACTTTGATGGATCCCATTTGTGTAGTGGCCTGCTAGACTGCAACACTTTAAAAACTTAACATTATCAGAGTTACTGCTTTGTTGAATTTTTTTATGGCAACGGAGGCCTGAAAGCAAATTATGCAAAAACCAAAAGTCTTTCAATATGCAAAATAACCTGTTGCAAAAGCTATATTATATATCTTTACCATATATAAAGAAATACTGTGGTCTGCGAATATCATGAGTTCAAAATTCCACAAGCCGTCAGATCATGAGTTCATAATTCAACAACCGTCTGATCGAACACAATAAAATCATTTCATCTCTCCACATTTTAGTAGGTCTCCTAAACCTACTACTAGGGTGTCCTAAACCTGTTTGAAATTACGATTTTGCCCCTATAACTCTTAAAAAATCCAGCAGCTGACTGTTAGAATTATATTTTAATTTAAACGCTGCTATCCGGTTTCGATCCCACGACCTCAAGGACAAGAGAAACAACTCAATCCAATGAGGCAAGAGGACAACTATAATAATTGTTCAGATAATTTATACTTATATTGTTATATTTTATGTATTTTTATAAATATATATATATATATATGTATAATATAATTCATTATTACATATAAATATACTATAACCGGGTACAGTTGCGCGTGGTCGTAGTGGCGGGCTAGATACAGTCGCGCGGGGTCGTAGGGGCGGGCCGGGTACTGTCGAGATTGGCAGTTGGGGCGGAGCCCCGTGTTGGGCACTCGTGTATATATATATATATATATATATATATATATATATATATATATATATATATATATATGTATATATATATATATATCACAAGTGTAATAAATAGTTCTCAAAATATCAAATATAAATCATAACTTGAAGTACAAGTTTACAAATCAATGCAACATAGCATGAAGTTTTCAACATTAAACATTCGTAAATATTACAAAATTTAACATCTTATATGTTTAACCAAAAGAGATAAAATTAATCTTAAGTATACTCATTAGTATTTTTTTCTTCTTCTTCTTGATTGTTGGAGATCAACATCTTCAATCTATGGTTAGTTTAGAGACAAGTTAGCCATTTTGTTAATAACTTGCGTCGTATCAACACGTTCAATACACGTACTTGTAACAGACGTAAGAGTACCAGAAACATACTTGGTACAGATACACAGCTTAATTGGGCGTACCAACGCTTCCTAGCATAGAGCCAACTTTGTTTACTCTAGAAAAACAGACTCCTATCACAATATGCAGAATGATGTGCTAAATCCAAGTGTGTCCACATAGGTGTATCCGTCGAGTATCGAGTACATACCAGTACCAGATATGTATCTGGTACGGGTACGCTGTCTTCGGGGAAGTATCTGTGCTTCATAGCTTATAAGTATGTGCGGCGCCATGGTTTACTATGTTTAGCAAAAATTGACTTAGTGAGTGGTGAAATGACAAATACTATTATTGGGAGAAGTGTTTTCTTAATCTTGACCTTTTGATTAAACCTAGGGATTTCATGCATGAATATTATTGGATTTTACCATTGCTTGGCATTGCTATTTGGATTTGGCTTTGGAGTATTTTTGGCCTATTCTTATTCAAATCCAATAACTATATTCTTCTCTCCTTTTCTTTTCATTTTTCTCTGGAGACTCTGGATCCTTGTTCTGGGTACTCTGATCTTGGCTAGTTGGAGCTTTCTTCTCTTTATTTTTGTTGTTTCTTATGTGACTGGGTAATGAGACTTACTTCTTTCCTTCTATTTTTAGTACTTATATAGTTGTGGTGTCTGGAATCTGTAAACATTGGATTACCTTGGTTTTCCCTTCTATTCCTCTTCTATTTTCTTATTCTATGATAGTAGCTTGCCATCATTGAACCCGAAATTGGATGATTGAGCACAAAATAAAGATACAAATATCGAGACAAGCTCGATCCAAACTCTTGAGGGCAGGTTCCTTTTAAGAGTTTTCTCTCCAAAGAGAGTGTAAGACTAAACAAGATCTCAGAAGATGACTAAATGACTCCCCCACTCCCTTTGATATGCGGGAGTGGGCATACATAAAATACGATAATACCACTAGTGCTACGTAAATTATTAAGGGGTTGCGTGGCATGCCTTCGTATGCAACAATATCGTCCCGAAAATCGTCCTTGTGCTCAAGGTTGACACTCGTAAGGTTCATTCACGAGCGTTAAGGGATCCAAGTCACCGAAGTCAGAACCATTGTCTTTAGTTCTGAGTAGCATGCACATGTATTTATGAAGGAAAATATGGATGAGCGGGTACGATTGCTGACAGTAAAATCAAAGATCCTTGCAGCGAAGCTTGAGTTGTTACTGGATAAGTGTTGGGGTGCCTATGGAGGTGGAATTGGGAGCAGGGGAGATGGGCATAGTTGCGAGGGGCTGGTGGGGTTGTCGGGCCGAAGGGGGACGACTGGGCAGTGTAGAGCTCCTCGTTGAGACAATGAGCTTGCTCTATGCTGCGAGAAAGAGTAGTGAGGTTGTGATCACTAAGGCATGCTCAAAGGTGAGGTTGCAGACTCCCAATAAGGTACCCCAAGCAATGTTCTGTTGATAGGCCAGGTACGTGCGTGGCTACATCGATGTAGGTGGCCACAGTGGCAGAATGACGCACAAAATCGAGGCGCTCGTAGTCATTTTCTTTCTAGAGGGTGTCATAGTGGCAGACGAGTTCCTCCTTCAGTGTGGACTAGGAGAGGCCCGAGACTTGTTGGCGCGTTCAACGCACCCAATGGAACGCTGAACCCTCTATATAGATAGTGGCCAAGGAACCTTTTGGTGGGCGGGGGTGGACTGAAAGTCGAAAAACTATTCAATGCATGTGGTCCAGCCGAAAGGGTTGGTGTCTTTGAACACATGAATTTCGATCTGGTGAAGGTAAGCCAAGTGGTTGTCTGTATCGAGGTAATTCCATATGTTCAAGGACGTGTTGAGGGGGTTGCAAAGGTAGTGTTGGAGAGGCCAGTTGGCGATTGACTATCGTGACTCCAAATCCGCAAAGGAGGAGGGTGAGACCTGCAAGTTGAGCTTCGAGGCGATCCAAGTGAGTGGATTCAATAGAGGCTGAAGTAGTAGGGTCCTCATCGGCGTAAAGATCTATGATGCATACCGGTTCATGTAACGAATGTGCGGATGTAAGGAAGAAATTGGCGGGACTGGTGGGTGACGATGAGGTGCTCGAAGGGCGTCGAAGGCTGCGGGATGCTGGATAGGAAGCTGTTGGGTTGGGATGTTGTACATGTCAGAGATGGTGCACTGGTATTGAGTGTGGAGTTGACACGAGGATGATGCACGCCATCATGAAGTGAGGTGGCTGGGTTGGGAAACAACGAGGGCCAGTGAAATGTTGAAGGAGGTGCAGGAAGCCGATGGAAAGCAGAGGGAGGCGTGGGTGGGCTGACGAGATGTTGAAGGGGATGTTGGAGGGCCGATGGGATGCAAAGGAAGACGCTGGAGGATCACGACAATGACAACAAGTCGAGATGTGTGCGGAAGATGACGATCGGATGAGACAAATGTGCCTAGGCGGGTTTACAGTTCCTAGTCGCGCAAGAGCCAGAGCGGCACAACGTGGTCACAACAGCTGGTAGGGACGAGATCGGGGGAAGACGAGGGAATTCGTCGTACTGGCTGGAACTAGGAAGTAGATTCAATTTGGGTTTCGACGAAATTCCGAAATGTGCGCCTTTATGTTGCAAGCCCTTACATTTTTTAGCTTAACCGGGCCGCGGCCCATACACCTCAAACTACTCTCCGCAGGACCCGAGCATCATTGCCATAGTATCACATGTGCTTCTCAATTTACTTATGTTCCTTAGTGGCATTTTGGTAATACCAATGTCTATCTACTTTTGCCCATATAAGGGAGGGGGGAGTCTTACTTTTATCTTGGGTCTTCAGATTTGTCTCTCATTTAAAGATGAGCTTCAAGAGTGATGTAGACTAAGGCTCTATTTGTTTGGGCGTTTTGCTGCTCCGTTTTGGTCAAACGCCGCTGGAAGGAGGGTAAACAAATGAACCTTCGGCGGCGTGTGCTCCGTTTCCACCAGCCCGCCTTGAGAAACGCCCCCAAAAGCTCTGTTTGGAGCAGCCACCTCCCCCCTCCGGTTCGAACACTCCGTTTCCACCCGCCGGATCGACCCGCCACCGCCGAACCAAATGGAGTTTAAGCTGATTAACACTTTAAAGTAAATTAGGAAACTCAACTATTGCCTTAGTCACACTAAATTCCCGAGAGAGAGTAGGAGCCTTGATAGTTGATCTAAAACTTAAAACTATTTAAGTAGATGGTTACTGAGAGTAAACATGGTTTAACACACCATAAGAGATCAATTATCAAGCTGCAAGACAAATAAGTAGATGTGAGAAATAACGACAACGAAAGATGAATGATTTGCAAACACTTCAGGTTTGATCACTTAAAATAAATTGCATGAATTTAAGTTAACCAAGAGTGAGCCAAAATCGTTACTTGCAGTGCTTTCCCTGCCCCGAGAAATTTGGTACCTCCCTTATTTTTAACATTGCCAATTTTGTGTCTTTCTTTGGCGAGCCTCCAATTGTTGCCCCTATCTACCCTCCCTCCTACCCATCGACATTCTACAACCTACATTGCCCCCATCTATATTCACCCCTTGAGGAGATTGGACATGTATTGGATGTTTGTGAATTTCAGACCCACACGAGCAAATATCAACGCTACCTCGTATTGGAAATGTAAGAGTATCTATGATAGTTCATGAATTAGTGCCTCTGAGCTACGAAGCCTTCGACTTGATCTTTCTATTGCAACTCTTTGTAATACCTCGACTGGGTCGAGTCCTTTTAGTCCCGGGGGAATTGATGTATCCTGTGATGAATTTAGTTGACTCACTGTTATTTTATTGTGCATTTCAATGTTTGTTATGTTTCACGTATATCTAGCATTTTTACATCATCACTTACTGTGTCGCATTTTTAATCCCAACTTCTCGGCTCGACTGACCAACAAGACTTTAAATAAACTGGCCCCAAAAGGGAATGGTATGCAAACAGATTAATTTTATGGTAAATGAATTAATATGAAACTGAAAATAAATTAATTAATAATTAATTTCAAAATAAAGCTTATTCTGAAATTACATTTGTTGAAGGTGGACCCCGACAACCCAAAGTGCCTTTTTTCATTTCCCATGGTGACATTTTGATTTCTAAAACCCATTTTTTTTCTTAAATGAAATTCTCCTTGCCAAGGATTTCTCCCCTATTTAAACCTATCCAAACCTAGCCTACATGCATCCTGGAAGAAAACCGTGACATAGAGAACCCTCTCTATTTCCCAGTTATCTAGTCGACTCCACACCCGCCACAAATTGTTGGCTTCCATCCTGTGCAGCCCCATCAGAGCCTCACAGAGTCATAGGACTCCTACGATTCAACCTCCACTCGTTTCCCTCGCTGAAGCTCCTCCCATCCCGATTTTTTCCACAAGAAGCTGCACACACTCTTTTATCGCATAAGATCCTCCTTCCTGACTCCGCCGCACATTCTTGAGGGCCGACCGACCTTTGACAATCATTTCCCGACCCTACTCCAACAACTACGATAGACCCATGCGGATGAGCTCACGTTGTTCCACGCCTGCTCGATCCTTTCTTTTTTTCGAAAACCTAAAGCCGACATTCCCCCTATTTCTTTTGTTGTTCCACGCCAGTTTTCCAACTCTTACTTGAATAGCCATCGTCCCACAAAACCTTCCCGAGCCGCCACCTCCCTACTCAATCCTCCCCTTTCTGCTGTTATTACCTGAGTCCACTTAGCCATCACCATACATTATTTTCACTTCTCTGACTGAAAATTACATCACCAAGCGGTCCAAGCCCTTCTTCTCAGGTCCGGGAAATCTCGTATGGTAACGATTTTGGCTCACTCTAGGTTAATTTAAATTAATGCAATTTATTTTAAATGATCAAACCTGAAGTCCTTGCTAATCATTCATCTTCCGTTGCCATTATTTCTCACTTCGACTTGTTTGTCTTGTACTTAGATAATTGTTATTCTCTTGCGGCGTGTTAAATCATGCTTTACTATCTCGCTATCCGTTAATTTAAATTGTTTAAGTTTTAGATCTTCTATCGAGGTTCCCTCTCTCTCATTTAACACTGTGCGAACAGGAAACAAGTAGACCGAAAATTTGGAGCAACAAAATTTTTATTTATCCAAAAAGGTATCTATTACAAAGGTATGACCTCCCTTTTATAGAATGGAGGAGAGAAAAGAAATTACAAATAAGCAATGTGAGACTAATAATTACAGGAACAAGCATCTATACAAGTCGCATAAGCCGCGCGGTTAGACTACCCGCACGACAACAACAATGTGCAGAAGACAACTCGACAATATCTTCAAGTCTCCATAGACAAGCCGTCAGACCGCTCAGACACCAATCAGCAACAGCCCGGCTACCAAGCCGCTGAGAGAAGCCGCCGGACCGCCAGACCGCCCGGTCTCCATGCTGCAACACTCCCCCTCAAGCTGGAGCATAGATATCAATCATGCTCCAGCTTGTCGCAAATGTGAAACAAGGAAGCGGTCACCGGCTTGGTGAAGATATCTGTCAACTCGTTGTCAGAAGTGACGAACGGAGTACAAATCTGTTTCTTCAAAATCTCTTCTCGAATAAAATGACAGTCGACTTCTATGTGTTTTGTTCTCTCATGAAAGACCGGATTTTTGGAGATGTATATCGCGGTCTTGTTGTCGCAGAACATAGGAAGATGATAGTTGTAGACCTCTCCTAAGTCAAGCATGAGAGTCTGTATCCACTTTAACTCACATGTGGTCAACGTCATAATACGATATTCTGCTTCTGCACTAGACCTGGAGACAACAGACTGTTTCTTGCTCTTCCAGCTCACAAGATTTCCTCCAACAAATGTGCAAAAGCCCGATGTTGACTTGCGGTCTCTTTTATCATCAGCATAGCTCGAATCTGAGTACGCTTCAACCCTCAAGTGATCATTCTTCTGAAAAAGCAATCATTTCCCTGGTGCTGCTTTGACATACTCCAATATCCTCAGGGCAGACTGTAGATGACACTCTAGGAGCTTGCATGAATTGGCTAACCTTGCCTACAACATAGGAGATGTCGAGGTCTGGTCACCGTGAGATAAATGAGTTTGCCCACCAGACGTCGGTACCTCATAGTATCAGATAGAGGAGGCGAGTCATCTGTCCAAGTTTTGTCTTCTCCAGTAGCCATGGGACATCGGGCAGGTTTAGCACCAGTCAACCCTGCCTCTTTTAGTAAATCAAGAGCATACTTCCGTTGGGAGAGGACCAAAGAGTTGGGCTTCCGAGAGATTTCAATCCCCAGAAAGTATTTGGGGGAGCTCATATCCTTCGTGATCAGGTGTTGACGGAGGTGTTTCTTTGTCAAAGCTACCCCAGCCTGGTCATCGCCAGTAAGAAGAATGTCATCCACATATACAACAAGAACCACCAGACCCGAGAAGGTTTTGCGAATGAATAAGGAGTGATCGGCAGAACTTCTTGCAAAACCAATGGCCGCAACAATGCCGCTAAACTTGTCAAACCAAAGCCCGAGGGCTTTGCTTTAGGCCATAAATGCTCTTCTTCAGCCGGCATACTCGTGTCTCCCCTGAGCAACATACCTAGGAGGTTGCTCCATGTATACATCTTCCTGAAGATATCACCATAGAGAAAGACATTCTTGACATCCAGCTGTGAAATGAGTCAATCCCTGTTGACAGCCACAGAGAGAATGACCCGAATGGTGCTGAGACGAGCAATGAGAGAGGTGTCAAAGTAATCAACACCATAAGTCTGAGTGAAGCCTTTGGCGACCAGACGGGCCTTGTATCGATCCACGCTGCCGTCTGGACGGAACTTTACAACAAAGACCCAGCGACAGCCAACCACATCAGTGCCCAAAGGGGGAGGAACAAGGGTCCAGGTACCCCTTTCAGTGAGGGTAGCAATTTCCTCATCCATGACAGCCTTCCAATGAGGAACAACAAGAGCTTCCTGGTAGGTGCGGGGAGTGGCAGTTGCAGAGATAGCCAATGCAAACGCCCTGCGAAGGAGTTAGACGATCATAGAAAACAACAGAGCAGCCAGCGGGTGCTGGGTACACGTCCGCACCCCTTTGCGAAGAGCAATGTGAAGATCCAGGTCGGCATGTTCCTCAGTAACCGGAGCATCCGTGGCGGAGAGAGCTGGCACCGGGAGAGGAGAGAGACTGCCGTGGAGAGGAGGGAAAGAGCAAGGTGGAGAGGGAGAGAGAAGGAAGAGACGGTGGAGACGACGGTGGAGAAATCTCGATGAGAGTAGACGTGGTGGTGGGGACGGTAGGAGGAGCAGAAAATATCTGGAGAGGAGTCAGAAGAGAAATAGGACGCATTCTCGAAGGTCACATATGCGGATATGTATTGTTTACGAATAACGTGGTCAAAGCAACAATAGCCTTTTCTGAGTAGTAGAGTAACCCAAAACGACACACTTAATGACACGTGGGGCGAGTTTGTCATGAGTGGCGGAAGGAGCGTGCACAAAAGCCGTGCACCCAAAGATATGCAGAGGGAGAGGAAACAAATGCTTGCCTGGATATAGAATAGAGAATGAGGTTTGACCATGGAGAATCGTAGATGGAATGCGATTAATGAGATAGCAGGAGATGAGGACAGCGTAGCCCCAATAGGAGCGAGGAACCTGCATCTGTGGCATCAGAGTGCAAGCGACATCGAGGAGGTGACGGTTTTTACGTTATGCTACCACATTTTGCTGTGAGGTATATACACAGCTAGTTTGATGGATAATAACATGTTGCATACAGAAATAAGAGAAATCGTTACTAAGATATTCCTTAGCATTGTCAGAGCGAAAGATTTTAATAGATATATCAAACTAATTCTTAATCATATTATAGAACGATGTTCATACAAAAAACAGTTCGGAGCGATCTTTTAAAAGATACACCCACGTAAATCGAGAGAAATCATCAATAAAGGTTACAAAATTTGAACTACCCCAACCTATGGTGAAGGTAGGAGCAGGACCCCAGATGTCGGAGTGAACTAGATCAAACGGTCGGGAAGATCCACGACCTTGCTTCGGTGGGAAGGAGGAGCGATGATGCTTGCCAAGCTGACATGCGTCATAGTTGAGAGGAGGACTCTGCTAAGGAAGGTAGGGCAGAAGCTGACGAAGAAGTCTTGGAGGAGCACGACCAAGATGAACGTGCCACTGGAGAAGATCAGTAGAAGAGGAGGAGAAGGCGGACAGTGCGGAAACGTTGTCGAGGAAGTAGAGGCCGCCGCTCTCAGTCCCAGTAGCAATCGTCCGTTTGGAGCCCGGATCCTGAAAAGAACAAGTAGTAGAAGTGAATGTGACGGAGCACTGTAGTTGCTTGCAAAGAGAAGTAACATATAACAAATTGCAAGAGAACTTGGGCACGTAGAGGGTGTCCGCCAAGCGAAGAGACGGAGTGACTTGAACCATTCCTGTTCCATTGACCGGTGAGGGAGAGCCGTCCGCAATAAAGACCGGGGGCAACCGATCATGCTGTTCTAGGAGAGAAAAACATTGTGGATTATCGGTCATATGATTGGTAGCACCAGAGTCGATCAGCCATTTACCTTGAGTAGCGACGTGGGCACTACCTGAAGACGTGACCACAGAGGCGGACGGCTTCGAAGAGGAGGTGGAAGCGTCCCCAGTTGGTCGAAGATGAGGATGCTTCTTCCAGCAGCGATCAACCGTATGGCCGGTGCGGGCACAGTGAGAGTAGAGAAAACGGGAAACACCGCGTTCGCCGGATTGGTGGCTCCGTGGCCAGCAGCAACGGACCCCCTTGGATCCAGGGTGGGAAAGATCTGCGGCAAGATCTGAAGTCAAGATAGCAGCCTGGACCGTTTCTGGATTTCGCCTCCGATGACGGAAGCAGCAGCAGGAGACATGATGGGTAAGAGTATAGATGCAGACGTTCATCAGAGAGACTGTTAGCCAGCCATGTGCGGACAAGAGCGTCGCTGGCATCCCAATCGTCAAAGAGAGGGGAGTCTTGCGGAGGAGGGTCATCGGTGAGATGATGACGTTTGCGTTGAGAGCGGAGAAGGAAGGTGAAGGAGACACTCCAGTCTGGGTAGTTGGGACCGATGAGTTTGGAAACGGTGTCAAGGTTGCCCGAAGGAGTAGGAGTAGGAGGAGGAGCGGCAACGGGAGTAGTGGTGGTAGAGATATCAGAGGTTGCCATAGAAGAGAGCAGAGAGCAGAACAAGTCGCGGCTAGAAGAACAGGTTGCGACGACTTAATAACAGGTCGCGGCGACTTAAGAAGAAGAGCAACTAGAAAGGGAGGGCGCGACGACTAAGCAGAGGTCGCAGCAAGAAGAACAGGTCGCGGCGACTTAAGAACAGGTCGCGGCGAGAAGAAAGGGGAATCAGAGAGATCACGCACACAAAGGGCAACGACAAGAAGAGAGAAACCGCGCGAACAGGGCGCAAATAGGCGGAAGAAACAAGTCGCGAAGACAGGTCGCGAGAAGAAGGATCAAGCCGCGCGGACAGGCCGCGCGGACAGAGAAAGCTCACAGAATCAGGAGGAAAAGATCGAGCCCTCTGATACCATGTGCGAACAGGAAACAAGTAGACCGAAAATTTGGAGCAACAAAATTTTTATTTATCCAAAAAGGTATCTATTACAAAGGTATGACCTCCCTTTTTAGAATGGAGGAGAGAAGAGAGATTACAAATAAGCAACGTGGGACTAATAATTACATGAACAAACATCTATACAAGCCGCATAAGCCGCGCGGTTAGACTACCCGCACGGCAACAACAATGTGCAGAAGACAACTCGACAATATCTTCAAGTCGCCATAGACAAGCCGTCAGACCGCTCGGACACCAATCAGCAACAGCCCGGCTACCAAGCCTCTGGGAGAAGCCGCCAGACCACCAGACAAACCGCCAGACCGCCCGGTCTCCATGCTGCAACAAACACGACTAAAATAATAGTTGGGTTTCCTTATTTATTTTAAATCATTGCCCAGCTTAGTCTACATCAAAGAGGGAGACAAACCCAGAAGTTACGTGCGAGCACACCCTACGAGTTGTATCCTCGTACCTTTATTTTAATAGAAATCTGAATCGATAGCTAGTGCTTCAGTCGCTATATGCAGAAATGATATTTTCATTTTTAATGCCAGTGTCGTAGCTTTTCTCTTAGAAAACCTCTACAATATTCACATAGTTGAGTGATGTTAGAAAAGTATCATTGTATCATTAGATGACATATCTTCTTCAATTTATTCTTAATTTTGGTCTTCATTAAGTCCACTGTGGTAGGTACACCAATAACGATGGTTGGTGGACATCCTACCATCCGTCCATTAGTTTTGGCTCCTCTAACGTTCCATAGAATTGTCATAAAAAACTAATTAGCCTGTTTCCCCTTCATTACCTTGAGGCTAAGTCTAACATTAGGAGAATGTGCCTTGTCCTCCCTTCAGCTTGTGTTTAACAGACTGCATAACATTATTACAATCAATATTAACAAGAATTTCGATGCTATCTGGATCTCCTATATTCATTCAAGTTTATTCCCCCATATACAACCATTGCTGCTAGTATCCATCAACTATGCCATCAGGTTGAGAACCAACTCTTCACAATTGCTTTGAGTACCGAGCAAAATTTCCTCTTGTACTGCACCTGAGAATTGGTGGCCTCCATAACTATATATCACGTCTTGGCAGTTCTTGGGAGACTATCAGTCTGTTGTCTATTTGGACCAAGCTGACCACACTACCAATGTAATGATTCTTCCTGACAAGTGGAAGAATAGAGGGCTGAATATCTTTGGTGGGTGATCCCAACCTGCGAAATAGAATATACAGTGAAACGGCCTACTATTCACTGCATCCTCAAACTCCCTGACAACCTTCTCATGAATATCCTTAGACAAAGCCTTACATATAGCTTAAGCCGACATGTTTGGACCTTTAACATCTACATGAGCAAAATGACAATTGATTAAGCTGGAAGCAATCACTAATGCACAACTTGCTGTTGCATCAAAATACCCCTCAGATGTCAGATTTGGATTTTGTCTAGGAGTGGCTGCAACACTCGGACCCCCACAAACATATGTGCATATGATAGCCTCCACCTTCTCCCCGTCAGTATATCTGTATGCACTAATGTTCCAATGACACTTGCAATTTTTGCAATTCAAAGTGGAATTTCAAACATCCATGGGAGCTTCTAGAATTGATTCCATGTTGGATGTCTGTGAGAAGATCCTTCTCTCCCACACACGCACACACACACACAGGCACAAAACACAAACATATATGTTTGCGAATCTTTATTTATATATTTATAAATATGTCTTGGTTAATATATGCATGAATATGTTCACTATACCCTTCCCTCATACCTGCATACCATATGTGTCATATTACAAGCTAACATCTGCACCAATATTTCTCTGTTATTTGTACTTTGCTTGGCATACCAAAACCTTTTATAGATAATTGTACTTGTTTTCTCAAGCTTTTATGCTTCTCACATGGCAAATATACTTTTTGATGTATAGTTAGGTTTGTCATTCATCACAGCCTCAGTAAGTCGATGGAAACATACTATCAGGTAGTTTATATTCACTTTCTTAGTTTTTGTTTACTTCAAACAATGGTTCTCTAGGGTACACTAGAGATTAAAATGGTGGTTCGTGTAACCTCTTTGGGCTACAGGAAAGTGGGCGAGCTGGCAGAGATGGTCTTCCTTCAGAATGTATACTCTATTATAAACCTAGCGATGTTCCACGCCAAGTACGCTTCTAGTTCATGTTAGTCGTTTTGAACTAATTTGTGGAATTGAAAATTCTATACTTTAACAGAGTTCAATGGTATTTTATGAGAAGTCTGGATTGCAGAATCTTTATGACATTGTTAGATATTGCCAGGTAACCCTTTATCTTAGTGAAATTACTCCATATCTATGACTTACGGTAGAACATTGATCAATGTCACAAAGTCTCTACCCTTCACAGTCAAAACAAATTTGCCGACGAGCTGCTATCTTTCGTCATTTTGGCGAGCCGCTGCAGGACTGTAATGGTATTTTTAGCACATTTTATAAAGAGGATGAAATTAATTTATATGGACTACGAAATTTTAGGGGGTCTACATATTTTGTCCATGACCCATGAATATTCCAGGTATGTGTGACAACTGTGCCTATGGGAAAGAGCTGAAGGAGCTTGAAGTTACTGGTATAATAATGTTTTTTGAGCACTAAATTTCTTGTTTAGGTTTCATTGCTTGTTTTGTACTTCTATAATATCTTATATTGCTCAACATCTACTATTCCAAACTCATATTGCTCCTTTGTATTCCTACTTATTTGCTACTTTCCCTTTTTAAATAAGTAATAGTTAGTCTGTTTAAGTGTTTGCTGCACAGCTGCCAATAGAAATGATTATGTAGAAGAATATAGTATGGAAGGAGAATCGTGAAGAGAAAAGTGAATTTAGATGATTAGTGGAATGGATGCCTCAGAGAAAAGAGGTACGTGGTAAGAGAAATAGAAAAACAAAGCTGCTACAAGCACACCCATTTAGCTCGACCACAATAGCCCATAGATATCTTATGAAGATGTTGTCTAGGGATTGCTTCACTTATATTGTTATTATTAAAAGTTTTCTTAGATTTTTGTTGTCTATGTAAGAAGAGGTGGTTGTAACTTGAAGACTGCAAAACTTCATCTCGAACTAGAAGTATCGAGCAATTGCTACTTGGGAGAGATACTCAGATACATACTTCGATTGTATCTCCCGATCTACTCTCACTCTCTCGATCCTTCCCTAACTCGTGACTGAGTCCTTATGCCGCTTTGTTTAGATCGTACAAATCGGCTTGCTCAACTTCCGCCCCCTATATCCCCTATCCTGCCTCACGCCAACCATTTACGCATTATCCTCCCAATGAACTTCCATGTTCCAATAGCTCATGGCCTTGACGAATCCATTCTTGATAACTCACCTTATTCTTCTCAATGTACCCCAATCTTCGCCTACTCCGTTCATGCTCTGTGTCAACAATTTAGTACCTAGAGATGCATCAGCCTTTTGGCACTCTTTTGACCACTATTCTACATCCTACAACCTCCTCCACACTTCTCGTTAGTCAACGCCACTGTTAGACTATCTGATGCGGGACAGGAGTCCACCTGCCCGCCACCTTGGCATCCCCACCAAGGGGCCCACCTGGAGTCAGCACCAGGCGACTTTATCAGGCCCGCGGGCCGTACACCCCAACCAGCTCTCCGCCATGGAATCACCACCGTGCGGCAGGTTGTTGAGGCCGGGGCTCGATCCCCAGACCTCCTAGATAAGAGGCCTTCAGCAGCGCTCTCATCACCAACTGATCCGCGGATCAGTTGGTGATGAGAGCGCTGCTGAAGGCCTCTTATCTAGGAGGTCTGGGGATCGAGCTCCGGCCTCAACAACCTGTCGCACGGTGGTGATTCCATGGCGGAGAGCTGGTTGGGGTGTACGACCCGCGGGCCTGATAAAGCCGCCTGGTGCTGACTCCAGGTGGGCCCCTTGGTGGGGATGCCAAGGTGGCGGGCAGGTGGACTCCTGTCCCGCATCATAGAAGTGCACTTTTATGATGCGGGGACAGGAGTCCACCTTCCCCGCCACCTTGGCATCACCACCAAGGGGCCCACCTGGAGTCAGCACCAGGCGACTTATCAGGCCCGCGGGCCGTACACCCCAACCAGCTCTCCGCCATGGAATCACCACCACGCGGCAGGTTGTTGAGGCCGGGTCTCGATCCCGCACCCCCTAGATAAGTGGCCCTCAAGCAACCTCTCATCACCAACTGATCCTCAGATCAGTTGGTGATGAGAGGTTGCTTGAGGGCCACTTATCTAGGGGGTGCGGGATCGAGACCCGGCCTCAACAACCTGCCGCGTGGTGGTGATTCCATGGCGGAGAGCTGGTTGGGGTGTACGGCCCGCGGGCCTGATAAAGCCGTCTGGTGCTGACTCCAGCTGGGCCCCTTGGTGGTGATGCCAAGGTGCGGGGAAGGTGGACTTCTGTCCCGCATCATAAAAGTGCACTTTTATGATGCGGGACAGGAGTCCACCTGCCCGCCACCTTGGCATCACCACCAAGGGGCCCACCTGGAGTCAGCACCAGGCGGCTTTATCAGGCCCGCGGGCCGTACACCCCAACCAGCTCTCCGCCACGGAATCACCACAGTGCGGCAGGTTGTTGAGGCCGGGGCTCGATCCCCAGACCTCCTAGATAAGAGGCCTTCAGCAACGCTCTCATCACCAACTGATCCGCGGATCAGTTGGTGATGAGAGCGCTGCTGAAGGCCTCTTATCTAGGAGGTCTGGGGATCGAGCCCCGGCCTCAACAACCTGCCGCACGGTGGTGATTCCGTGGCGGAGAGCTGGTTGGGGTGTACGGCCCGCGGGCCTGATAAAGCCGCCTGGTGCTGACTCCAGGTGGGCCCCTTGGTGGTGATGCCAAGGTGGCGGGCAGGTGGACTCCTGTCCCGCATCACTATCTAGTTCATGTTCTTCTACCAACATTTGAGATCAACACCGCTACAATTCTTCATCTTATTGAATCCCATTCCTTACATGAATTCTTCTTCATGTAGATAGATATATGATCTATGAGACAATTACCTAGAAGTACATTTTGTGCAACAAACCTTCCTATCTATTAGAAAAGTATCCCATGAACCTGAACAGATCTTATCTGGGATCGAAATCCCAAGTTTTTTAATGAAGAGCTGATCTAATTGTATTAGTTTCTATAATGGATTTTGTTGGTATTTATATAGCTTTCTTGCATAAAGGCCCATTCTTCCTCCTTAGAGTTAGTCTCACATCTCATATTGTGGATTTGGTTCCCCTCCTTGTGGTTATATACAGGGGAGCAATGCAATGATAATAATGTGATTCTTTTGAGATTTCATTGCATGGCTTATTTCTTTATGGTATCAGAGCCAGGTTCGAGTACCACATCCCAACTACACGATCCCACCGAGGAGAGTTTTGTGAACTCGTGATCGTTGTGTTGTGTTCGGCAAACTCGCGGTTGGATGTCGAACAAGGGTTAAGACACTCCGTAATGCTTACACAGAGAATCTGCCAGTAGACAGGTGCGAGCTGAGGAATTGCGAACTCCAGCTAGGGTAGAGTCGTAGAGAGAGAAGTAGGTATAGACGGTTGAACGCCTCGGAGATGCGGTTGCAAAAAGACGTGCGACCAGGCCTGGCGATCTGATAGAAAAGAGGCTCGTGCAGAGTTGGAAGACGCAAGTGTTCACACGTATCATGGACGGTTTGAAGGCTCAAGTTGGACGTGACCCTTGGACTAACTCCAGCAAAGGTGCGAACACCAAACCGTGTGAAGGAGGTGCAGGTGAACTCCAGAAGGAGTGGATAGACACCAGCTTGGGTAGATACAACAGCTGGTCGGGCAAGTACATAGCTTCCATTAGTTCGTGCGAACTCTGGTGGCAACAACAGATACCACAGTTGGACGTGGCCTTGTGTGGACTCCACGGAGGAGCAACGAAATTTGGCGGCAAGTTTGGAGGTTCTAACAACAAGTTAATGTGTTTTAGCTACTGACGAAAAATGGACCACATGAAAACTCGACAAGAGGAGTTGCAAACTCCTTGGATCACAGATAGACAGGACGCTTGTGCGGATATCAAGTTTGTGCGAACTCCATCTGATGGAAGCAACGTCCTTCGTTTGGGAGAATACAAGTTGAAGGAATGTGGGAATACTATAAAGTGGTATTGTAACCTTCGAAGTCTGGGAGAATACCAGTGCAGTTCTGGCAAGCCTCCTATCTCCACACGAGATCTTCTAACTAGCGGGTAGGGTTGGCGAACTCGTCATGGAGAAGTTGGTTACCAAGATGGAGGAGGCAGACCTAAAGGCGTTCTTTGAGTTCTTGCGGATGTCTAAATACGAGGAGTCGGCTCAGTCACAGTCGCCTTCGGTGAAGTTGGATTTTCCTCCGTTGGAGATGAAACTTGATGGATCAGCTACGTACTTGAGTTGGTCACGTCGGGTGAAGAGGGCACTCTCTGAGAATAATCTGGAGGGCTACCTAACTGGTGAGAAGGAGGAGCCAGAAAGGGACTCAGTTGGCTACAATGAGTGGAAGACTACACATAGCCCATTACACACTTAGCTTCTAAACTTGATGGTCGATTTTATCTCAGTTACGATAGATGACATTAAGACCGTTACGTTAGATGACATACAACTTGGTGTCGACAACAATATGAGAGTGTTTCAGATCGAGAGGGAAATAGAGACAGTAACACATGGAGATCGATTGATCCAGGAGTATGTCGCAGATCTGGAGCGACTATGGGCATACTGTGATCATTTCTCATTAGCTGCTTGTTGCAAAGATTTCGAGTGCACGAAAGGGGAACGAGATGCTCAGAAACAGACTATGCACGTTATGAGTGGGTTGAACCCAACATTTGAGGCAAGGTGTTCAATACTGCTCACTCAACCAAAAATTCATTCCTTGGATGAGACAATATCAGCCATGATACAGGAGGAGAGCAGGATTAGACTCCAGTCTGGCGCAGCTGCACTTTCAGGAGTGAAATCGGCGCTAGTGGTCACCAATTCAGGGCACACGGGATACAAGAGTAAGACATGACAATGTTTCAATTGTGGTGAGAATGTGAGATAGGTCATCTACGAACGGCTTTCCCGAAGCCACTTATGGAACGAGATGCAGGTGGACGAGGATAGTTTGGGAGTTGTGGTCGCGGCCATGAGGGTCGTAGATGTGGTGGAAGAGGCTATCGGGCAAATCTGATATTGTAGAAGAAGAGGTAGAAAGGAGTATGGATGATATGAGTTACTCAGAGGAGCATGGGATTTTGGATGCTTACTCTCAGCTAATGCAGAGAAAGCATAAATGTATGGTTAATGACGCATTCTCTGCTCCTTCATCAAGGGGTAACATTGTCTCTTTTGCTCACTCAGCAACATGTACTTGTGATACTCTTGCCCTCGCATCTATATCCATCACTAGATCACCAGATTGGATAGTCAATTTGGGTGCTTCCCGATATGTCACTGGGGATGCTATGGAGTTCCTTTCGTACACTCGCCTAGTAGTCCCAGAGCGCATTCAGACTGCCGATGACACAACTCAACCAGTGTTAGATAAGGGTACTGTGCAATGTACCAACATCTTCGCTTTGTCCGATGTCTTGTATGCTCTTTCCTTTTCCATGAATCTCTTATACATTAATGTCATTATATTTGAACTAAATATGTTGTTTTGTTTGATATCCCGAAGGTGATCTTCCAGGAGAAGGAGACTGACATGAGACTTGGGACTGACATGTAACATGGTGGCTTTTGATACTTGGAAAGGGAAAGTTTGGACTTAGCATTTTCAACCATTGTAGAGGGTGTTGCGGGAGTTGGAAGCAAGGTTGTCAGGATCAAGATCCTAGATGAGATCGTTTTGAGGTAAGATCAAATCACATAGTAAGGTCGGGTCGAAGATCGCTTTACAAAATCAGGATCAATTTATAAAATCTGGATCGTAGGATCGTAAGATCTTATGATCTGGATCGCGATCCTGACAACCTTGGTTGGAAGGAGCGTGGAGGACTTGCCACTACTTCATCATTAGTGTCCGGGTCATCCTTCTTTGTCAGTTTTAAGTCAGATGTATTCCCTTTTTATTTAAGAAAGCTAGTCTCGACAAACTTGTATGTGATGCGTGCGAGTTGGGATAATATACCAGAAACTCGTATTCTAGTTCTGATTGTTGGAGTTATTATCCCTTTAGCCTAGTACATTCTGATATTTGAAGATCATACCCCACACCAACTGTGAATGAATTTCAGTATTTTGTGTCTTTCATTGACTGTTTCTCTCGTGTGAATTGACTTTATTTGATGAAATACAGAAGTGATATTTTTTGTCGTAGAACTTTTGGTTGTATATGTTTTGTGTAGCACAATTGACCAAATGTGGGAAAGTTTGATCCAAAGGCTATGAAGTGTGTCTCTTTTGGGTATTCTGCTACTCAAAAAAGGTATGCATGTTGAATTCCTGTGTAGAGAAGATTATTCATTATTATGGATGTCATATTTTGAGAGCTTAAGCCATATTATTCCTCTCCAATTGACTCGCCTCTTAGGGACTCGCTCATTACAGACAGTATGGGGCGAGAGGGGGAGGATAATAGTGGTGGTGAGAGGCGGATAATGAATATCCCTTCTCCTCTTATGCTAAGCGTGGAGTTGGCTGTGCTGCTAGTGCCTGAGGAAAATGGATCTATGGATGGTAGACCTCAGGCTCAGGGGGAGCTTAAAGTGTATACAAAGAAAAGACTGCAGAGTGAAGCTATAGTGCCTACAGTGCAACTTGTGCCAAGTCCTTTACCAATGTCGGTTCCTACTCCTGCGACACCTACACTATCCACCTCAATCTCAGAATGCCCAGGTTATATGATCCCTCATCTCCCTACCTCCTCTCCCTTACCGGTAAGATGGAGTTCTCGCAACAATGCGGGAGTCTCACCTGATCGATATGACTTTTCCATGATATTGCCCGGTTTGTTTCACACTCGAGTATATCCTCTATACACGAAGCATTCATTGCATATTTGGCATTGTCTTTATTCCAAGTGTTGGCAGGTTGCTAAGGAGAATTCTCAGTCAAAAGCTACAATGCTAGAAGAACTTGGGGCATTGAAAAAGAATAAAACATGCGATCTTGTGTCGCTACCAACAGGAAAAAGGGCAGTTGTGAGCAAGTGGGTTTTAACTGCAAAACAAAACCCAGAGGGTCGGTTGAGCGCTATAAGGCCCGATTGGTAGCAAAGGGGTATATTTATACTTATGACATCGACTACGATGAGACATTTGCACCCATTATAAAGATGAGCACAGTGCAGACACTGATATCCTTGGCGGCGAATGTGGGATGGAAACTACACCAACTCGTGAAGAATGCCTTTTTATGGGGATTTGTTGGAAAAAGTGTACATGGAGGTAACGTCATTCTTTGGCACACAACAATTAGCGAGAAAGGCGTGTAGACTCAAAAAAGTTTCTTTATAGGCTGAAACAGTCTCCTCAAGCTTGGTTTTACATGTTTAGAAGAGTCATAGTAAACATGGGATATTGGCAGACCAATGTTGACCATACAGTGTTCTTTAGGCGATGCGGAGTTCACACTACAATGCTTGTTGTATATGTGGACGATATGATTATTATTGGTGATGATGAGAGTGAAATTATTCAGATGAAAACAAAATTGGGCAAGGAGTTTGAGGTAAAGGGCTTGGTGCAACTAAGATAATTCCTTGGGATTGATATAGCTTGAGGTGCGGGAAGGATCGTTCTACCTCAACAGAAATATGTGCTAGATCTGCTTAAAGAGATAAGTATGCTGGGGTGCAGGCCTGCAGTTGGTCCTCTCAACTAGAGGTTGGTAGGTCGCTTGATCTATCTGAGTCACACCCATCCCGACATATCCTTTGTTCAGTGTGGTGGCCCGCTATATGCATGATCCTAGGTAGGGTCACATCGATGTCGTGTATCACATTCTAAGGTACTTGAAGAGTGCACCAGGAAAGAGGTTGATCTTCTGGAAGAATGAACATTTGAATATCGAGGGCTATTGCGATTCTGATGGGCTAGTTGTGCTGATAACAAGAGGTTCACGTCAGGACATTGCATGTTTGTATGGGGAATTTTTGCCTCCTGGAGGAGCAAGAAGCAGAGTGTAGTTGTGAGTTCTACAACCGAGGCAGAGTATAAGGTTATGGCCTTAGGTGTAGTGGAGATGTTATGGTTGAATGACCTGCTGGGAGAACTCAAGACAAATCAAAGGGGGCAAATGACATTGTGGTGTCTGGTGTGACAGCAAGTAGGCTATTAGCATTGTAAATAATCCTGTCCAACATGACAGAACGAAACATATAGAGATTGACTTGTTTTTATCCAGGAAAAACTGGATAGTGGGGTGCTGAAACTGGGGCATGTTACTAAAGAGCAAGTGGCCAATTGTCTTACTAAAGAACCTAGCTCACTCGATTTATTCAGGTTATGTGACAAGGTGGACTTAGCAGATATTTTTCGCCCTTTTTGAGGGGGAGCGTTGGTATTTATATAGATTTCTTGTATAAATGCTCAATTATAATGCCCATTCTTCCTCCTTAGAGTTAGTCCCACATCTCATATTATGTATTTGGTTCCCCTCCTTGTGGTTATATATAGGGGAGCAATGTAATGATAATAATGTGATTCTTTTAAGATTGATTTCAAGGCTTATTTCTTTTGATTTTTTGTGTAATATTAATTGATAGGGCCTCGTTGATAAGTGCTGCAAATATTGCGCATTGGAACCCTTTGTTATGGACCCGAATCCATTAGTATGAAGCATCCTCTTTACTTGCTACATTTGAGATCAACACTGCTAATTCTCCATCTTGTGATCTTATTGTTTATTGGTGTTACCTGCAAGATGGAGGCCCACTAAGTTATTAGAATTTAATTCTCATTGTCGTCTCCCTCTCCACATTGATGGATCACGTTGGACCAATTTAGAGCTCCTTTATCTAGGAGGTTTGGGGTTCAAGCCCCAGCCTCAACAACCCGCCATTGGAATTAGCGGATGCAACCAATCAGATCCGTGGAGATGGGTTGGGGTCACTGGTCTGCATACATATAGCACACTCACAGTAAACTGGGGAGTTATATAAAAAGTGCACCGCGGCCGCTAATTCCAAAGGCGAGTTGTTGAGGTTGGGGATTGAACTTCAGACCTCCTAGATAAGGAAGCTCAGTTGGTAATGAGGACCAGTTTAGAGCTCCCTTATCTAGGAGGTCTGGGGTTCAATCCCCGGCCTCAACAACCTGCCATTGGAATTAGCAGCTGCGGCCAATCAGATTCGTGGAGATGAGTTGGAGTCACTGATCTACAGACCTATAACGCACCCACAGTAAAACAGGGCGTTACAGCAAGACTCCCATGGCCACCGTTGTCTCTCTGAACGTATCAAAGGAGATAGTATAGCCATAAATAGATACAGTAAGCTAGTGACCCATGAAGATGACATTATTGATTTGCTTGATCCTAGGCCTCTTCTCAGCCATTAACTGTGTTGAAGCCATATTGTTGGATGCACTATCCTTCACAAACTGCACTACATTCTCTTTTCTTGGTCAATTGGGTTACCAATTGCCTCAACCACAAAATTGTATTTGAACGTACTATTGTGTTTCAATGAGATTATTGGGATATCTAAAGATATCCCAATAATCTTGCGCACCACTATGTTTATGATGTTTCCCTGTTCCTGATTGATCCATTCATTGGTAAGAAGGTTGCACATGTTTAACCGCAGATTAGCATCTCGTTCACGTGTTGTCCAACACATGGCATTTGCTGCAATGTAGATTTAGTTTGATCATTTTGGTTTAATTTATTTGATTGATGGGCACTGAACAATCGAGTTACGGTAAAAAGCTACAAGTTTTTTACACCTAGTCTTAACAAAGCTAAAGAGATGGAGGAAAGGATTGGGATTTGTTTGAATTTGGTTTAAGATTCACGATTCTTAAGTATTTGCTTTTAAAGTCTGCAAAAAGGCAATTATTTGATGATAGAAAAGCAATGGTTATTTCACCAGATTGCAGTTTCTTACTTTAATAACTTGCACTTTTTTCATTATCACACAAGTGAGTGCACTTGTCAAACCCTTCATTAGTCATTTGTATTAAGTTTTTGTTAGAAATTGAAGATTTTTTATAATTTTTTTTATTTAATAATTTATTTAGGCTTGAGTGTTGTTTATTTCTCGATTTATATGTATATCATCCTTCTGCAAGGGCCATACTTGCTTATGCAGTTAGTTTTGAAAATTGTTCATCACTATTTATAAAAACTTACATTGCTACAAGTTAAATATATTTTTTTCAGGTCATGCTAAGGCCATAGTGACTTTATTGAGGGACATGCAAGACCATGAGCAGAGAACAACAATGTTGCAGCTAGTTGACAAATTGAAGACAAAGAAAAAGGAGTTGGGTACGCCTAATTATTTGTATTTTCTTCAATTTCATGATGTTGTATGATTCACTTGCACACTTTTGTAACGTTCAACTAGTTTTTGAGCCATATGTTGTTTGGCCCATCATAATGATCCAATGAAGTCTTAGGCTCTGTTTGACTTAGTTGTAGCATGCAGCGATTTGAGAAGCAATGGTGTGATGTAGTGGTGAGTGAATCTACTATTTTACAGAGTGGTGAGAAAAGCTTTGAAAATGTTTGAAAGATTTGCTTTTCAGTGTTGTTTAAACAGAGACGCAAATCATACTGTTTGACAAAATAGTTGTGGTGGCTGATTGGAAATTAAAATTATTGTAAATGTAATTGAAATTCATGCAATATGAGTTATTCCAGGCGCCTATATATATCCTAAATGGTGTTCAAACTATAAATATCACATCCTAGAAAATGTTTATGTATGAAAATGTAAAGATTTTGTCAAATATTAATATTACATAATCAGAGTCTGTAAACTTCATAAAATTAAGTTGCAGTATATCTTTCCTTATGCAGCTGCATCATTGAACCCCCACACATTGTTACATTTTTAAGTGCATACAACAACAACACTCAAGCCTTTATCCCAGTCTATTGGGGTCGGCTATATAGATCCTTTGTTGCCATTGTGCCTTATCTTTTGTCATAATCTCACTAATGCCTGCAAGTACATCATAATGGAGAAATATACGATCAGTAATTATGATGTAAATTATTGATTGTTTTTAATCACAAAAAAATATTATACCTGCAAGTATTTTGTAACTAGTCGGCTATAAATTCTTGTAATGCAGACATTTCATTTGCGTCTCCAATAGAATGAACACACGACCTTCAGATAAAAGTGACCAAAGAAATCATCACAATGGTTGAAAGAGGCTAGCCACTGCCGAGTTCACCTGAGAGCTCCCACCCAGGAGGAGCTGGTGCGATCACTAGGGAGGAATTCTAGCAAAAGTTTAATTTACTGTTTGAAATGATCTCCTGGCTTGCTAACAAGGGACACCCCTCCATCAAGAGCTCGTGGTCCCTAATATGAGACCGCCCCCTCCAAAGACTGCCCCCTCCAGATACCGCTCCTGATGTGCCGCTACCCGAAGAAGATTTTGCAGCCCAGCAGAGGAATTTCTTCAGAGATGTCGCAGCTGCCTACCCTGGAACTCCGAGGAAGACCCCAACTCCTGGAAAGAATGTGAAACCACCTCACCCTTTGCTGACGGTGTTTGGTACAAGGCCGTCCCAGCCGGATTCAGAGAGTCGTGACTCCCTAGGTTTTTCGATAAAGAGGACCCGGCTTACCATCTCCAAGCTTTCGACTCCACAACTTCCCTTTGAACTCTCTCTAATGGGGTCCATTGCAAACTCCTTGCCACCAACTTCGATGGAAAGGCAAGACAGTGGTTTCACAAATTGCCTCCTCGCCCCATTAACTCTTTCAAGGAGCTGAGAAGGGAGGTCATGCTGAGGTTCACAACCTCAATGGAGAGGAAGAGCGGCCCGGATGCGCTTTTCCAAATCAGACAAGGTGCCACCAAAACCCTGTGTCAGTATGTATACAAGATTCAGAAACAAATTCTGGAGTTCCACTATGTTGATTCGTCTCTCTATTAGGTGGCCTTAACTTTCGGCCTGCAGGAGGGCCTCTTCAAGTTTGAGGTCAGCAGGAGGGGGCCAAAGATCTACGGGGAGCTCATAGAAGCAACCAACCTTTTTAAAGAGGGGGAAACAACAAACCAGGGGTTCGTCTCCTCCCTCTTTGAGCTCGCCCAACAACGAGCTGGAGGCTCCACCTCCCGACCTCCTGTCTCCCCCAACGACTACCTCGTCAGCAGATTTGAACCCCTGCAGCAGGGACCTTTAAGGAGTGCTACATCAGCTCGGTCAACCTGATCACAATTCAAGGGGGAACAACGAATTGTGATCTCCGGGTCCAATCTCTTGCGCAGATCTTTAAGTCTTTGACCTTCTCTGTCGTCATAAGCTCCTCTCCTCTATCACTGACGTAATACCGCTATGATTTCCCTCGTTGGAGACTCTCATGATTGGCATACGTGGAAGGCCTTGCTGATTTGAGTGATTGTTGTAGCCTGGCACGCCATCAACAGTAGAATCGCTACAGCTTTGGTGCCTTTCTGAGGACTAGCTCTGAGTAATGGATGCCTTAGGCCCCCTCGACATCCTTTCTGAGGAATGAGCTCCGTCTCTGGACACTTATAGCTCAACTGGATGACTCTTGCGGTGGAAAGCTCTACAAATGCCTTATGCCCAAACTGGTCACCTTGGCCTTTGGCGGTAGACTCCTTAGGTCAAGTAGTAGTTTCCTTAAACCACTTGGACATCCTTTTGGAGGAGCGCTCTGTCTTCGGACACCCATAACCCCACTGGACGACCCTAGCGGAGGAAAGCTCCATTGTTACCTAATGATTGACCGGTCCTCCCTATCCTCCGACTTCTAATTATTTGAGTTAAGCTGACAGACGTTGACTGAATATCTTATATGCTGAGAAATACTTGTGTCCCACTTTGTCTAAATAAATTTAACCGCCTATATATGGGGCGGATACTAGGCCTCTGACCGAACCTAGTGGGTGTTCGCCTCATCACTCGGGGAGTTCGGTCTCTCTCTCTGTCTATATATATATATATATATATATATATATATATATATATATATATATATATATATATATATATAATATATATATATAATGCTATGTAGCGCAGTCACTCATATAGAGGTCGCACGCAACCTGGTTAATCTTGTGTTGTCCATTATGCACAACAATTATAATATTAGTGGTGGGTGCAACTGAAATGCCCGCACAAGTTTCTAGCTATCTGAGGTTATCCTCCTTAAAGTTTTCAATCTATTAATCATCGTAATGTGGTTACTCGTATGGAGAACGCACTCTCTCTGGACTCTCTCTTTCTCTCCCTAACCCTAGGGTTGTGATATTCAGGAAAGTAGTTGGTTATGCGTATAGTGACCGTGCGGTCTCCATTCACTATAATTGTAATCTTCTGGGATATCCTTTGTTATAAGAAGCGGTCTCTCATCATTTGTTCACATTGGATTATCAGTTATATTATTCTAATATCAAATCTATCTCGGTATTCTTCCTCACAGCATGCAGGAACGTTGGCAGCGTAGGCCTTGTGTGTTTAATCTACACTACCAAGATTATCTTATTGGTCTCTTACATAATGCACAGACACTATTGATTGTATCCGCGCAGTTCCACACTGCATATACTAAAAGAGTTCTCATCTGAAGGAATCACTCAATATCACTTAGTTTATTGATTGCTTTTTTGAAACTCGAATAGCCATGGTTACGCGTTGGTGACTGCAACCTCTCTACCTACAAAAACATAGCATGAATTATATTTGTATGATGGTCACGGGTAATGAGTCAGCGCGCACCATATAACAAAGGTACAAATATAAAAGGCACATAAGAGGATAACTGGGTATGTGTTCGCATCGACCTAATGTAATCGCCACTGTGCAGCATCCACAACATTCAAAGCAAGAGATAAAATCATGCAAGGCATCATATAGACAACAGAAAAGCAAGCGTGTAGCCGTGCACACTAAAGAAGTCAAAATAAATAATGTTTATTACAGATAAATCAGTAAAAATGTTTTCCAGATCGTCCAGGCGATTTCTAGTCTCACGGAGGAATGCGCTCTCCACCTATGCATGTCAGGCCACCAACAAGATCGCTATAAACCTTGTGAGCGCCTGCCAGTCCTCTATTCAATTGTGCACCTATGTTGTGTAGAGCCCGCACGTCTTTCTGCACCCGCACTACATAGTGGGCGCTCGCATTATCAGGAAGTTTCTGCGACCTTGACAGTGTTGTGGATATCGGACATGTCGGCCAACATGAAGGTTTTGGAGGTAAAACGCCACGAAAACCGTTTTAAAATCTAGTCGTGACCTTTTGAAAAAAAACGGGCCGATATGTCGGTTTTTTTAATTGATTTTTTTTATTAAACCCAGCTGTTTTAACTCCTCCGCTGTTTTAACTCTCCCCGACCCCGCTCATTTCATTTCACTTCGCCGCTCCTGCCCTAGCTCTCCCCGTCGCTCCTGCCCTAGCTCTCCTCACGTGTTGTTGGCACTCTATCTCTCTGGTTCTTTCTTCTCCCTGCTCGTTGGTGCTCTCTGGTTCTCTGATTCTCTGGTGCTCTCGCGCGATGTCCGCACTTTATCTCTCTGGTTCTTTCTTCTCCCTGCTCGATGGTGCTCTCCAGCTCTCTGGTTCTCTTGTGTTCTCCCTCTCTAGCTCGCTGGTTCTCTGGTTTTTTCTTCTCCATGCTCGCTGGTGCTCTCTAGCTCTCTGGTTCTCTTGTGCTCTCCTTCTCTAGCTCGCTGGTGCTTTCGATCTCGACACTCTCTCGGCTGGTGCATTCTTCTTCCTACCTCCCCCTCTCATTCTATCGCTTCTGCATTTTGGTTTTTTTTGTGTTGGTTGTTGTGCTAGCTGCTTGGTATGGTATCTTGTTGCCTTGTGCCCTACTGCCTTATTGGCCAGTTGCCCTACTGCTTTGCTCCCTATTGCCTTATTTGTCGGCTGTAGCATGGTGGCTGCCTTGTGGGTTATTGCAATCAATGACCGGTTTAGTTGTTGGTGGCTGCCCTGTTGCCTTACTATTTTTGTCGAGTGGAGATTGAACAGCCCTCTGCACTTTTCAGGTTATTACTTAAACCCATATTTTTATTATTCCGTCGAGTGGAGATTGAGGCTGATAGAAGGTTTATGAGTGGTTTTGTTGAGTGTCTCTCAAGGATATATAAGAAAGATCTTTCTACACAGGATCACATCAGTGCTGAGCTTGATGTTTACCAATACCAACAAGGGTTATTTGATAAAGATGACAAAGAGACAGCTACAAAATCTCAACTTAAATCCAGGTACATTTTAATATATATATATTTATTAATATATATATATATATATATATATATTAACTTTAATGATGTATTAATGTATAATAATTAATACATTGTGTTGTCATTTTCATTTTCACAGTACATTGGTGGAGGCTTAACGGTGCTGATACGTCGTATCTTAAAACTATGGGTATGAAAATTTTAAATCTGACTACTTCATCCTCTGGCTGTTAGAGAAACTGGAAGCACCTTCGAGATGGTATGCATTAATTTAGTTATTTAGTTAAACATTAATATCTTATTATATGATCGTATGAATTATTTAACTTTTTTTAAAAAAAACTTTTGTAGATACATTCTAAAAAGTGGAATAAACTTGATAGCAAAAGATTGAACGATTTAGTATTTGTAAAGTTCAATGCTTTGCTGAAGTCGAAATATTCAAAGACATCTCGAGATCCATTGGCAGCTAAGAATGTTGGTTCTGGAATGGTACAAGAGTGGATGGTGAATGTTGATCCTGAGGAGGATGAAAATGAAGATGACGATGATGAAGCCTTTCCTGGAGAGGGGCTGACATGGGGGCAAATTGACAATATAGTCGACGCTGATCATGATGAAAGGAGGCCTCAAAAACTAGCTACAAGCAAAGAAGTGACAATTAGCTATCAAAGAAGGGGAAAGAAAGTATTTGAGGTGGACGAGGGAAATCTAGAGGGTTCATCTGATGAAGATCATATTCTATCTACTCTGCCGACTATAGATGAGTCTTTAAGTGATGAAGAATGAGATATGTTTGAAATTTGATTTTTGAAATTTTGATCTTAAAATCACTAGTTTTACAAATTTTCATTTTTAAAGTGTTGTATGTTAAATGTTACATATATTTTTAATATTTAAAAGTTCAATAGTTTGTAGAATAGATAGTACCGTGACATGTATAAAAATAACATTTAATTACATATATAATTAATTATATATTAAAATCTGATATATGAAATATCTCTGATATATCCCCCGATATATAAAAAACCGACATGAAAACTCAAACCGACGTGTCCCCGACATCCGACATCTGCAACATTGGACCTTGATCAAGTAGGCGCACCGTCCTGCGAGTCCCTCTACTTCCGCCGAGAAACCTCCAAGGTAAGGACAACTATCTTTTCATCTTTGTGCGTATCACTTCTCTCGAGGTCGCGGATCCTGTCCTTTTAAATTCCGCAACTCCCTTCGCTGCAATGTCGCCTCCTCCAACCTAGCAAGTGCAGATGGAGGGGGCCCTACAAAGGTAACACGAGTAAGAGATTTAGTTTATTTTATAACCAAACAATATGTGAGGGTGGATATACCTTGTGTATCCGCCACCAATACTTCTTCAGGGACCTGATCGCGCCTGCCAAAGTCTTAAGCATCGGCAGCAAATACCGTCCCAGGATCTTGCACAGGACGTTTGAGCCGCTCAGGATGAATTCACAGGAAGAATCGCTTCCGCGACTGTTTGTCTTGCCTCCGTTTTTTCATCTTCACACGAGTCAACGTGTGCTCACTTGGATCCGCCCCCTCCAGGGGAGCGATGACGATTGATTTCAGCCTCAGCGTTGGAGGAGGAAAATCCTAGGTCTCCATGAGGATTTGTTGCGAACGCTCCGCAACATCCTCAACACCTCCAGTGTCAGTTCCTCGGCCTTTCCCCAGAATCGCGACAACGTCAGCCCTGAACTAAGCCATGGTGTCCGCCTGCCCCGAGACAGCGACTGCCTTGCCCTTCAGCTTAGCATCCCTCCACTTCTTCCCGACAGTTATATGTTTCTTCTCAGCAACCTTCGATGCCCTCTTTGAGCCCACCCTGTCTTGGGCCTCTCTCTCCTTCTCCAGCCGCAGCCTCTCGACTTCCTTCTCTGTCTCCTCAGCAAACGCTCTCTCCCGAGCCTCCTGCTCAAGTCGCAACATCTTGGCTGCCTCGTCTGGCGTCTCATTTTGCAAGCCAACTTTGTTGACCCCCTCTCCCACAAGATCCTTTGCTATAATCGCGTCCGACGCGGGATTATTGGTCAGTTCTGTGTTGGGTAGGTCCTCATCCTGAGTAGTCCGCCCAGACTCGTCCACGTCCAAGTGGATAATTTTCGAGTGAAGTCTTTTCTTCCTCTCCTCTGCAGCAACACGCTTTCGTTGGCGACCTTTTTGGAACCCTTCTTCCTCTTATTGCGTGAAGTGCCCGCGGGAGCCTCCTCATACCTCTTGAAGAATGTGTCTAACAACTCATTTCTCAAGTCAGGAGTGATCATATCTGTTAGCTTTGGTTGGATGGAAGTTGGTGTATCCGTCACATTCAGTTCTATGGAAGCCTCGGGAGTCTTGAGAACGGCGATCACTTCTGAGAGACCACTCGCTCCCTTCTTCGTTTTCACCTTAGTAGCAGCCGATGTTTTGGATGTGCATGCAGTGCCCTTCCCTTCTTGCCCCTTGCGAGGGGATAAAAGTGTGACAATCTTCTTCGCCAGCTCTTCCATAAGCAAAGCATTTCGACTGGCCATTGGTCGTGTTTGTAACCGCAACATGTAATAAAGGAATCGTCCGAAAAATGATCAACAAAACGGTCCAGCCCCGGCTATTTATAGATTTTTCAACAGCAGTGAAGTCGAATTGCGGATTCTGCAGTTACCAGTCTACTTTTTCGAAGTCCGCGCAGACCTTAAAAAGTGCGGAGATTATGTTAACTCGGAATCCTGCAACCGCGACCGGAGCCATTCAACCCCATCCAGAGCAAGAGCCTTTGGGAATCAGGCGGCATGGGCGGTTATACCTAGTGACTGCGCCATCTGTCCCCCCCCCCCCCCCCGCCCCTCGGGCCATCAGCTTGTGCGGTTACAATCTTTTAATCACTCCGCCAGTATCTTCAAGCCAAATAGCCAAACTCGGGCGGTTACTATCTGTAGTGACCGCCACCTCTCATTCTCTCTTTTCCCTGGATGGTTCTCCTGTACACCTGGCAACCCATAATTTTGGTATCATCCCTTTCAGGCAGGTCCCAATTTGTATAAATAGGGGGCCAAGGTACCCAGAAAGGCACGCTGAACTTGAGCTAGAGCCCCCTAGTTGGTGCGGTCTCTAGTTCAAGTGACTCTCCGTTGCCTCAGTTTTTTTGTCTTTGTGTTGTAATAGTTCTGTAATAACTTTTGTGAAGTAATAAAATCACCTGCAGCTAAGGCTTCCGCAATTACAGGAAATCCGGTGTATCCATTCACGACAACCTTCTCCTCTCACCCACCTCTCCTCTCTCCGATTCTCGGCGATTAGTAGTCGATTACTTGCCGTTTTCGTCCCTCATCAGTTCAAAGTTGAGTGTGGAGGTTGGAGATACTTTTGGCTCCAACAAGTGTATACTACAAACATAATACACAACCATTCTTAAAAGTGCTACATGCATAATCCACATCCATAAAATTGTGTATAATAGTTTATAAAAGTGCTACAACAAAAACTCACATAAAATATTACAACAAAAGATCACAAATATAAAAGTAATACAACAAAGCTGACACATAAAACAGTGCTACAACAAAAAGCTCACAGATATAAAGTGCTAAAACAAAAGCTCACACATAAAATAGTACTACAACATAACAATCACAAGAAGCTATGCATTGAACAATTTTTCAACCATTCAAGCCTTCTATCACGTGGTAGGCCCAAAAAGGTAGCTCTATTAACCTTCATCATTAGGAAAACTGTCGCCTGATCATAGAAGCGTGAATCTTCATATGTTTTGTGGTATTTTTCAAGCTCCTCCAATGCTTCATTCAACAAATACACATTTGGAGGCTTTGTGGACATAATGGAAGTACTTGCAACACATTTAGATGACTGTGCTAGTTGTTCAACATGTGAATCCATAACATGCTTTTTACCCTTTTCCTTTGTTTTCCCCTTTTGTGATCTCTTCAAACCTTGTGAACCTATTGAGCTACCATTTAGGTCTTTTGGGCCACTTGAACCGATGTCATCAAATGTGAATGTCTGCATGTCATCAAAATTAGTCATGCCGATCAAATGCAGGTGGCATAGTTCCCATGGAAGGGATGCAAACATTCTCACCGGTAGCTGCAACTTGGCTAAACATACGATCAAGTTTCTCTTCTAACTTAGGAGCAATTCCTACGTATCAGAATTTTTTCGCGGCTGACATCTAAAAGGGACGATGAAAGTTAATATAAAAAACATGAAAAGTACACGATATTAACTTAAGAGAGTTTGTAACCTCTATTCTTTCTTTCGGCCATTCATCTGATGCATCAATATTTTTCTTATCATGATTCCACCATAATCCAGTCTCTTCTCTTTTTTGATCTCACCATAGCTTCCAATCCCTCGTTAACTAGTCCCCTTTAATTTTCTACAACGCTATTTGAAATTATCCATTAAGTTTTTTCAACCCTCCTTGATGAAGTGAGTGGTCGGTCAATTTTCCATTTTGATTCTCAAATACATATCACAGAAAATACGATCTTGTGAGTTCTTCCATGTATCTGAAATTCCAACAGTTTTTGTCTACCCATCTAACACAAAACACCAAAAATATTTGTTTGTCAAACAAATAGCTTTCTGACACATGTAGATTTCTTCATTTAAAATCATGTAGATTCTGCAATATTTACTATACATTAGCAATAAAATACTATAGTCATGATACAATGGAAATCAAGGTTGTAGATGTCGGATATCGGGGAAACGTCGGTTTAGGTTTTTCATGCTGATTTTAATATGTCGGGGAATATATCGGGGATATTTCATGTATCGGGTTTTAATCTTTAATTATTTATATGTGTAATTATTTATAAATTTAATCATTTTTTAATTTTTATATATTAATATTTTAATATATTAATAATTTGATATTTATTGAACTCCTAAATTTATCAAACTAATATAAACATTTTGTGTTACACAAATAATAACGGTATAACACGTGAAATTGTTGAGTGAGCTCAAAACTTGTATGTATTGCTTGTGTATGTAAATACAAGGAGAGAATACAAATATATAGAAGAGGGAAGAAGAGAAGAAATCCTATACAATGATGTGAGACTAATAGGAGGAGAAGAAAATAGAAAATACATGGGCCCAATACTGGGCCTATTACATGGGCTTTTCTAACACTCCCCCGCAAGCTGAAGCGTACAAATCGTATGCACCAAGCTTGGACAAGCACTGATAGAAGAGTGTACTAGGAAGAGCTTTAGTGAGAACATCCGCCACTTGTTCTGTCCCGGGAACCTGCTTCAGGTCAATCTTCTTCATTTGAACTTTTTCTCTGATGAAGTGGCAATTGACTTCAATATGTTTAGTTCTCTCGTGGAATACCGGGTTCCTGGCAATATGTATCACCGCTTGGCTATCACAAAGGAGAAGAGCTGCAGAATGAAGTTTTATACCCAGATCGGAAAGAAGACTCTCCAGCCATGTTAGTTCAGAAACAACAGATGTCATTGCCCGGTATTCAGCCTCAGCAGATGATCGAGCTACAATAGCTTGTTTCTTGCTCCGCCACGTAATCAAGTATCCGCCAAATTAGGTGCAAAAGCCACTGGTTGAACGTCGATCATCAAGAGAACCAGCGTAGTCAGCATCAGAGTAAGCTATCAATGTAGGAGCTGAAGATGAGGTCTTGTAGACCAATCCTTGACCAGGGGCTGTTTTGAGGTATCTGAGAATGCGTTCAACGGCTTGAAGATGAGATTTCCGCGGGGAGTGCATATAACGACTGACAATACCAACTGCGAAAGATATATCAGGTCTAGTTACCGTGAGGTAGATCAATTTTCCAACTAGACGTCGATAGTATTCAGGATTCTCAAGTAAGAGATCTGAGTCAGAAGCCTGAGCACATAACTTGTGATTCACATCCATTGGGGTATTGATCGGCTTACAACCCGAGTAACCTGCATCATGGAGAATGTCGAGACAATACTTTCGCTGCGAAAGGACGAGACCATCTGGTCGTCTAGCAACCTCAAGGCCCAAAAAATACCGGAGCGGTCCCAGATCCTTTGTTTGAAAAACAGTACCGAGATGTCATTTGACCTCCTGTATTCCCTGTAAGTCATCCCCTGTAATTATGATGTCGTCAACATAAACTCACAAAAGGACCGTCCCCGCTATACGGTGGCGAGTGAACATCGAGAAATCTGTCGTGCTTCGAGAAAAACCAACCTCCCGGAGAGCTTTGCTGAACCTGTCGAACCATGCCCGTGGTGATTGTTTGAGTCCATACAGAGCTTTCTTAAGGCGACAAACCTGAGACTCCCCCGTGGTCTCAAACCCGAGAGGTTGTTGCATATAGACAGTTTCCTGTAAGTCGCCATTCAAAAAGACATTCTTAATATCCAGTTACATTAAGGGCCACCGACGATGGACAACCACCGAGATAAGAACCCGAACGGTGTTGAGTTTGGCAACCGGAGAGAAGGTTTCCTCATAGTCAAAATACATCTGACTTCTCCTTTTCATTCAAAGGACCTCGAACTTTTTCACAATGTCTAGGTATTGAGATACTAAGAAACTCTAAGCAATTACAATTATTTTAGTGGAAGTACACCTTTATCTTATATTTTAAACACTTTATCTTGGATTCAAACCTGCTGAGATATCCATGAATTAAATCGTCAAGTTATCTCGGCTGGAATCACCTTTTGATCCACCTCTATCAGATTCGGTCAGTGCAAACGAGTACTTGTGAAACTCATTAACCTACCAGTTACTTGCGCTGATATATCATTGAGGTGAGCATTGTGAGCTAATACATGTGAGGTCTTTTGATCTCTCACCTGAATGTTGCAAACTGAATTCTACCATTTCTGAAAGGAACTCTCGGACAAGGTTTTTTCTATAGACCATCATGTACCGTCTCAGTGGATGATCAAAGATCTGCAAATGGTTATATGATATTCTTGGAGAAAATTCAGTTACCTGTGACAGTAACAAACAAAAGTTGTCACTCGTTCCCCCCCCCCAAATATAGAGCCATGACGTAACCGTATCTGAATTGATATGACTCAAATATTTTGTTACGAAACATGGAAATAAGGTGACACATACTACTCTCTACTATGACAACAACAATGTCATTCATATAGCTGAAAATCCAGTGTTCTATGAAAGAACTAAACATATTGAAATTGATTGTCAATTCATCTGAGAAAAACTAAAAGAAAACAATTGATTGTCCAACATGTATCATGTACAAGACAGATTGCCGACATCCTTACAAAGTTTGTTTGCTGAGGACCCTTCGTATACTTTTCATTCAAACTAGGCATGATCAATGTCTATGATCCAACTTGCAGGTGAGTGTTAAAGCCTATTAAAAATCCTATCACGATGACTCATTGTAGTCTTGTTCTTGTGTGTGTGTATTGACTCAGGACGAGTCTACAAGTGATGGATTGGTGATTCCCTAACCCTAAATGCAATGCAAGCAAGCATGTGATGAATGCAATGGGCCTACGTCAACACTCTAGATGCGAGACTAATGCAAGCACACACAACCCAGTGAATAAAATGCTCATTTAATGCTGATGCACATGTATTAGTTCAATTGTAAATCAACAACAAGTAATTAATTAAAATAACACCTAGTCAGGAGCACATTTGTTCGCATAAAAATGATTCGGCAACTGAGAATCAAATATTTTGAACCGCGTTGAACACACCCTGCAAATCAGGGGATTTTTCAGGAACACATTATATAATTGTATCCTGCTAAATATAGTCAAGTAGCAATCAGAAGATAAAACCACCAAAATATAACTTATGCGTGTAAACAAGATCCGGCATTGCCTGTGGGAATGTGAGAAAACAAGTGGGTCTTGGAGAAACTCTGGAATGGGGCTGCAATCTGAACATGGAAAGGAGGGATGCTAGAATGCTATTGAAGTAGACTGGATGAATACTTGGGAGACCAGTTAAGTAGGGGATTGGCGGAAAGGATGAAAGTGGGCTTCAGGCAACCAAACATTGGAAGGGCTAGTAGCAACTAGCCGCTTAAGGGCCAGAAAAGGGGTTTGGTAGCCAGAGGGGTAATCGGCATCGGCTCGGGGTGGAGGTGGCAGTTCGACGTCAGATAGAGTTGGACGGGGGCTGAACGGTGTCGATAAGTGGTGGAGACGGACTTATCGGTGTTGGATCGAGAAAGACGGGATCTGAATCATGTCGAACTGGTTTGGGAGAGGGACAAGCGTGGTTACTAACGGTAGAAGAAGCAGCTCGTGAGATGAATGGAAGCAATCATTCATCTAGTAGTCTGGGTTACAAAGGATAAAGACTCGTAAGATGCGAGTGGTGAAATATCGAGCAAAGAAGAAGATGAACGAGAGCCCTTGGAGTCACCAAGAGGAGTTTTTCAGAGTCGCACCGGGAGGAGGAGACCGACGATTCCAGAAAATTCCTACATACAATTGTTGATTCTCCCATAAGGCGGCTTGCATGCATAGATATAGGAGAAACAACTAAGGAATATGAAGTTGATGTTTTATAACGTCTGTACCGATCAAATGTCAAATACACTTTAAAAATAAAAATAAATAAATACATGAAACAAACTCAGAATGATCATTTGGATGCATCTGGGGACTCAGATCATCCAGACGGTTAGCGGATCACCGACTCTTGCACTAATAGATGTATGTGGACCGACGATCTCCATCAACTCCCCTCATCCCCTACTTAAAAGTACTCATCTCCGGTGAGTAAAGATGGTCATATTTTCAACATATCCTAGGGGCGAGTCGCACACGTTCTTTTGGGGAGATTCATGCATCATCTGAGGTTGGGCACCCATTCCAACGGTCAAAATATCACATTGTATCTCGCTCGCCCACGTTTGTGAAGTCACGAGAAACAATCTGGAGTGTCTGCTGCAATCGCGGGTTGCTCCGAGTAAGATTTATCTCGTTCTGAAAATTGAATTGGTGAACCTTCAGTGGTGCTAGGGGGCCCCTCATTGTGAAGCTCTGTTGAGTTTGGGGTAAAGTGGGAGGACGTAGGGGATGTGTGGATCATACGTGAGAGTGATAGAAGGAATCCTCATACAGTCCCTTCTCGTAGTAAGGAATCAGGTCCTCTACGTTGAATGCTTGATTTATCCTCATAGTTTGAGGGATGTCAATCTCTTACGGATTCATACTGATTCATCTTATGACTTTATAAGGACACATTGGACGAGCACATATTTTTTTTTATGTTCCTTGTTGGAATCTCTCATATCGTATATGAATCACCACTTACTCTTCAACTTCAAAAAGCTGATCTCTCTTGTGTTTATCTGTCTGTGTTTTGTAATAATCATTACTTATTGCAAGTTTACACCAGACAAATTCATGCAATTGATGCAAAAATGCAAAACATCCAATATACTTGAGTCATACAACATAGAAGAGTCATGCACTATATGTAAATGATCATGTAACAAAAGCATGTGATGAATGATGAACCTAACTAACATATTCACTAAATGCAGATTCTACGTGGCGATAGAAGTCCCTAAAGATGGCGAAATTACTGCGTCGGGGCTCTGGATTCTGCCTTTCAAAAAAGCCAAACTTGTTCACTTTTCTGCTTCGGTTTTTTGTTTTTGATCTCATTCATTTGATATTCCATGTGGAAGAAAAATTTGCATCCTGGACTGCGATCTCGAAACGGACATCGGTCCGAAAAATTCCTCCTAAAGATGGGTGCTTTATGGGCCGGTTCCTTGAGCGGTGTGTAGAAATAATCGTCGAGTATAGGATGACACTCTGATGATTGATTGGCACATCAGTAGTGAGATACAATATCGTGGAGCGATAAATTTCCTTCATGGGACATGAATCATCGGGAGCTCACTAGGAGCTTGATAAAAAAAATTGTCCCGGATGCGGCGATCGCTCCCATCCAAAGCATTCACACTATGACAAATGTTTCTTTGAAAGAAAGAACTATCTGGTGGATTATCCCAGGTGTCAACTGGGGGCTCAGAACTATCTGGTGGATTATCCCAGGTGTCAACTGGGGGCTCAGAACTATCTGGTGGATTATCCCAGGTGTCAACTGGGGGCTCATCAAAGGATTCAATAGTAGCATGATGATCCTTGAAATAAGTGTTATTGATAATAGTAGTATCCTCTAAAGAAATAGAGATAACCACCACGAAGCCAGCATGCTTTCGACCCTCACTCGGACATGGCTCGCCGCCACAATGTGGGGAAATTTAAATGAACATGCATGCAAGTGCGAATCTATGATCAGACCAATAACTAAATCAATGCAGAGGGTAGGGGAAAGACACACTACTATAAGGTCATCAAGTCACTCAAACTCACTCTCGGTCAAGGTCACAAGAAATGAGTCTGAATCACATGGTAGATCACTCGTCGGATTAACTACCACACTAGTGTAAGAGAAATTATTGTCAGGTTGCATTTCTATCATGTTTGACAAGACAAGAGTAGGTTTGATTGTGTGTCCTAATAGGAAGGAGTCATACTGGGGAGGTCAAGGTGCGCATCCACTCGATTAACTCTAGCGTATCTCAAGGACTACTCATAATGAAGGGCGAGATGGTATGTTTGCTCGAGAGATTCTACGTGGTGATAGGTCAACTCAATACGTAACTCAGATCGCAATTCACACTAAAATCAGGAAGTGGCCATAGCTGGATCATCTTGGATGTCGTTCCTCACTACTAACTCATCAAAACACTCCCTATACTCGGCGATAGACATGGATCCTTGACGAAGGGTAAATAATTACTTGGGTAGACAACTGTGATATGATTGAAGCAACTACTTTTGATACAACCTACGCTTCATCTCCACCCAGCTAATGATGTGATGAAGACGATCCCGCTCATGGGTCCTCTCAGTGCTAGACCAATATGCTCTCGCTTGATCTAGAAGTAAGTTTCACATATTTAATGTCACGCTCACCGAATAGTTTAAAACTGTTGAGATAATATTTTCATATCCACTAGCCAATAACTAAAAGACTCGGGACTCGATGAATCGTCAAACGATAGGGTAGCAACACGAAATCTTCACTTGAGATTTCCCTCGAAGGATGGTTCTCATAGTGGTCACCCCTAAGATAATCAAGTCGTGTCAAAGGTTCAACACGGTTCACTTGTGCATGTGGATAGGGATGATGATTGTCATCATGATAAACATGATGGAATCATGTAGAGGGATCGATACGATCTCTGGAAGTGGTGTGTTGCAATCAAGGACAATCATTGTAATAACATGAGGACCTCTCTAATGAGGCTTTATGTGATCGGGCATAGATATACTTGTGATCCCCAAATAAAGTAGATGAATGACGACGATAACTAGCGAAGAAGGAACACAGACTCAGTGATTGCGCATCAAAATAAACCCGAACCTAGTTCTTTGATACCAATCTAACGTAGGACGAGTCTATAGGTGATGGATTGGTGATACCCTAACTCTAAATACAATGCAAGCGAGCATGCGATGAATGCAATAAGTCTACGCCAACCCTATAAATGCAAGAGTAATGCAAGCACGTGCACGGTCAAATTAATCCAATGCTCATTTAATGCAAATGCACATGAATTTGTCTTATTTGCAAATTGACAACAACTAATTAAATAAAATAACACCTAGCCAGTAGCACATTTGTTCACAGAAAAATGATTTGGAAAAGCAAACGTTAATTCATAAGTAAATGAGAATCAAATATTTTAAGCGCGCGACTAACTCTAGTGGATCTCAAGGGCCCTTCATACTGAAGGGTGAGCTGGTATGCTTGCTCTAGAGACTTTACGTAGTGATATGTAGTCTAGACCGAAATCGATAAGTGGCTATTGTTGGCTCCTCTCAGATTTTGCTCCTCACAACTAACTCATAAAACACTCCCTATACTCGGCAACGAACGTGGATCCTTGTCGAATGGTAAATAATTGCTCGAGCAAACAATATTGATATGATACAGACAGCTACTTGTGACACAACCTATGCTTCATTTTCATTGAAGACGATCCCGCTCATGGGTCCTCTCAATGCTAGAATAATATGCTCTCGCTTAATTTAGAAGTGTAAGTTTCACAAATTTAATTCGACGCTCACCGAATAGTTCAAATTAGTTGAGATAATATTTTATATCCGCATGTCAATAATTGAAAGACTCAGGACTCGATGAACTGTCAAAAGATTGGGCAACAACACGAAACTTACACTCGAGATTTTTCTCGAAAGAATGGTTCTCGTAGTAGTCGTCCCTAAGATAATCAAGTTGTGTCGAAGGTTTATCACGGTCCGCTCTTGCATGTGCATAGGGATGGTGATAGTCATCGTAGTGATCACCACTAGCATGGTGGAATCGCATTGAGCGGGTCAACAAGATCTCTGGAAGTGGTGTGCTGCGATCGAGGATAATCATCATAACAACATGGGGATCTCTCTAATGGGGCTCTATGGGATCAGTCATAGATAGACTTGGGATCCCCAAATAGAGGAGAGGAATGACGAAAATACATAGCGATAAAGGAACATATCAACTCAGTGACAACATATCTAAATAAAGCCTGAAATTGGTGCACTGATACCAATCTAACGCAGGATGAGTCTACAAGTGATGGATGGGTGATGTCTTAACCCTAAATGCAATGCAAACGAGCATGTGCAACCCTATAGATGTGAGTAAGGCAAGCATACACACAATCCAATGAATAAAATAATCATTTAATGTCAGATGCACATGAATTAGTTTTATTGCAAATTAACAAGAAGTAATTAATTAAAATAACACCTAGTCAGGAGCACAATTGTTCACAAAAAATTGATTTGGAAAAGCAAACATTAATTCACAAGAAAATGAGAAGCAAATATTTTAAGCATGTGTCTAATAGGCCCCGCAAATCAAGTGATTTCACCCTCCAAGATCGTTGGGCAATAACACCCGTCGAGAACCACATCTCAGCTAGAATTGAGTCGCGGTTGTGTAGTGGTAGCCTGATCTCTCATGCGATTCAAGTTTTTGGATCTCTCGTCGATATCTGTCACACTCTTAGATCGTTTGTTGTAAATGTTCACGACTTGAATAAGTGCATGCTAACCAGAGTGATAGAACATCTCGATCGCGCAACAACAAAGATATCGTCACTGCTAAAGGACATTTTTTAGAACAATCTTTCGAAAAGAAAATGGATTTCTTATGCCCAACTAAATATCATTTTTAAGGACAAGCTTTGTCTAGCACAGATGTCTTATGCCCAACTAGATTATCCTTTCTGAGGAATGCTCCACGGATGCATTATGCCCAACTGGTTTCCCCTAGCGGTTTTGTCCCTTGAGATCCTGTAGGTCCACATACAAAGTAAGGCAGTAGCCCCTTTTGGATCATCCAAAACATCTTTTATGATGTTCACCTTACTTAGATATAAAAGCTTTGATACCTCATGACCAATAACTGGGAGCTTCATTTCAGATGGTTTATCAACCAACGTCTCGAGTGTTATTATTGTTACAAATAGGTTATTTGATCACAACACATGAGGAATTATCTTATTTCTAACAGAAGTCGTAGAATCTCTTTGGAGATATTCATAAATGGTCTTCAACAGAGATGACAAGGCAAAAATTTACCAAGTAATATTGATGGGTATTCGCCGTATAAATTTTTCGACATCATCTCTGGGAGTACTTGCATCTATATATGTTATATCCTTCATCGGAGATTCTCTTTTTCACGGTAGTCGCATACTATTTTACAATGTTCTGGCATTCGCAGCATGCCGTTAATGAAAATAATACAAGGCTCATTGAATTCTCCAAGTCAACTTGTTTGTATTCATTGTAGGTATTAGTTAACAACATTTCAGGCAATTCATGTCTCCTATTTTTTCGAGACGGGATCATCGTTTTGAAGAGTTTCCATCATTATTTAACGTATTCGCACCACGTGCTACTTTATTCTGGGGTAATCATCATTTAGTAATCTCTTCTTCATGGAAGTCGCGAACCCTTGTCGAAGAAGTATTCGCGCTCATCGTGCTCGTAATGAGGTTATTCATAATCTCAGAAGTCTATCTCATAGTAACCGCAAACCATTGTCTGACCTATTCGCATTAACAGTTCACTATTGATGAAATTGATATAGAACATGTGGAATTCTCCAAGTATTTTCAAATGGTATTTGTCACGTTCTTTTGTATCATCACATCAAGGGTATTCACTTTCCCTCCTCTACCTCATTAAAATTGGTGATAAGATATTGTTATTATGGAAGTTGCATTCTATGATAGAGGTTATTCACGTCCACTTCCATTTAAACTTGTTCGCGGCTACTTCATGCTGGAGGGAATTTTTTTATTCATTCTCGAGAAGTCGCCAACACCAATATTTGGTACTCGTATAATTATTAAGCTATATGAGGAGGTCATCGTTATTTGATAAGTAATATTACCTAATAAGTGGCCGACGTCTATCAGAGAATCACAAAATTCACATGAGTTTACTCAGAAGATTACACTACAACAGGTATTCTAAGAGTATTAGTATTCACAAACATTGTTGTATTCGTTGAACGTTGTTGCTAAGAAAAAATATACAGACGTTTTGAGATATAAAAAGAAAAAAAAATTGTCTCATTCAACATTACATTAGACAAACATTTGAACAAAATCTCCTACAAGTTGCGAGACCCTCATCATCTCATCGACATACATGGAGTTTCCATGTCAGAGGGATTCACCATCTCATGCATCTTTGCGATTAACTTCTGCACCAAAGAAGTATTTTCTCATCAGAAAAAAGGAAACTCAAAAATCAAAGATCTCGCAGAACCCCGAAAACTCCCATACATTGTATAACACCCTCATCCGTTCACGTAGAATATAATAGAAGGTCCGGTCGGGGCCCCATGCCATATTCTACAGACAGTCAGTGAAGTTACGCATTGAAACCGAAACATCAACGCATCCTAACTCAGAGTTGCATTCTAGCGGAAGATTTTAAGTTAAGAAGAACCTAACACCAGGAATGTCCACTAACAACACCAAAGGAATGATAGTAAAATACACAAAGTGCTTTGGCCTTAAGACTTTACAAACTGTTCTCTTCACAAGAGTATATTACATACATCGGTACACAGGCCGGCCACACATAAAAATAGTAAAACACGCTTTGCTTGGCCTTCGAGGGTTGACATAACTCAAAGGGGTTGTAACCCTCTACCTCCTGCTCGTCTCTCCAGCACCTGTATAGGGACAATACACTAAGAGGTGGCAAAACAAGACAACAGTCAACTTTAGCTGACCAAATTATAACGACCCCACTCCTCACTCGGGGCGGCAGTGCTCTTTCCATGCATGTAAACAACATGTATATCTCATGACATCAGAACGTGCAATTCAAGCACCATTCACCACAGATGTTGGCTCGTAAGGTCACACGTCCCGTTCACTCAGGGCACATTATCTGTGTACTGAATTTCCAGTCCCACGACCATCCTCAGTCTCAGACCGATGGTTCATCACTGAGCTTTCACCGTCAAGGCCACCATGCCTTACGGAGTATCCCAAAATCAGATGGTGCACCGAGGGGATACCTCTTCACCAACTAGTAAGGGACAGGTTCGGATCGGCCTTGTCCGTGCTCAAATCGTCGGCATCACACTGGCACGACGCGGGTACAGCTTTTCCTCAGGCCGTATATGATAACCAATGTTATCCAACAATGGCCGACACTCAAGGCCACCGAGCTAGGCACTGCAGGCCTCATAGCTTCACTTGCCACCCACCTTGTCTCCAGGACCTGGGCTCGCAATCTCAAATCAGCTCACTAGGAGCTATCGCCAGCGGTAGCACTACCGTGGTGCGATACTGACAGATTTACAACATATGTTCTTCAGTTAGGCGCAGCAGGCCTTCACGCTGTTTGATGCTACGCACCCCATCCCCAGGACCTGGGCTTCACATCCATCACAATCGGCTCGCTGGATACGACCAAACACTACCGCGGCGCGGTACTAACAGAACTTCGATTCTGCTGCAATCAAGGGTGTTTTCCTGGAGCACACCAATACTTTTTGCAGCAACCTACAACAACCCTGACTCCATAATCTACATGTTTAACCACGGAGTATTCTCTGACACGCAAATCAATCATCATCAATCCAGACCAACCTGTACGGATGGGCTTCACACATCATGTCTATTTCGTACTTCGATTCCAGATTATATATGCAAGTTTCATACCAGGGATATCATCGATCAACCCATTGGAAATCTCTCGTTCTTCACCAATTGGTGAGGGTTTCCATGTACATGCCAAATAAAGACTTCACTTGTCCAAGAAGGAAGGTCGTTACCCTTGTAGATCACTTAGGAGCCATGAACAAGGATTTTGTCTGGATGGAAAGGATCGCCTTGCCTTCCTCTTCGCGGATCTAGCCTTAGATCGCAAATCCAACCGTAGGAACTCCTTCAGCAGCTCTCCAAAGGTCTTCCTCCAGCACTCTTCCTCCTTTCTTCTTTTCTTCGAAGGTTGAAGAGAGGTTTGAAGAGAGTGAGAGAAAGAGAAATGAGTTTCTTTCCCCCACTCCTCTGACTAAATGGACACGAGATTAAACCCAGCCACAAGATCATTTCATCAAACAGAATGAAGGGCCACGATTTTAGCCGCAAAACTTAAATTAATGTTATTGCCGGACAATATCCACTATCGCGGCGCGATAGCTCCAGCGGTGGCCGCTTGACCCAGTCAGCGCCGCTCTATGATTGCTTCGCCGCCTGCCAACACGTGGACGACTGCCACGTAGCATGCTATCGCTTGGCGATATCGAGCTAACGCCAATGATCGCTCCAAAGACCAACTTTTTTGTTGTTTTCATTACAGGAAACATGGGATGATACACATTGTTATGTTCTCGCAAGGCTTTCCTTTCCCTCTTTACTCTGCAATGTTTGTGCAGCAGATGGGAGAGTTGCATGGTAGTGTGATGGTTGAGGATTTAGCACTGGATATTCTGTCTCGTTGCCACATTTGGGAGATCTGCTAACTCTATCTTTAAGTCCTCGTCAGCCTCCTTCGTATACAACATATGCTGAAAATCGAAGATGTTCGCCGAGGTCCTGTAGGAGAGGAGTCACGAGCTCCCAGAGAATCTTCGTGTCTCTTCATTCCAAGGGACTAGCAGATCGCCAGTTGAGTCTAGGAAAGTCAAGGCAGCATTCGGGAAGGGATGCCCAAATTTCGCGGAAGAGAGACCCTACTCGGCCTCCCAGGCTCATTTCCTCTGGGCCTTTGATGTTTTGCCGACCTCTTTGGTCACCTTCCTCCTCTTCTCAACGTATCTGTGCCGCATGACCCTTCAAGATTCCGCTCGAGCGGTGTACTATGGATCTCATCCTTGGAGTCTGAGTACCCCTCTGGCCGGTGGGGGTGAATGCTCAGAAGGATGAGTTAAGCTGCATCAAAAAAGATTGTTAGAACTCGCAACAAAAGAGGTCCTGCGAATACTTGAAGTTCTTTCTCACCCTCAGAAGGATCGAAGTCGGCGACTTTATCGGTGTGAGACATGTAGTACTGAACATCGAGAGGGTTGTGGGCGATGAAGTCTACAATCTCCATCTCCAACCCCTCTAAATTGACAGCTACAAAGTCCGCCGCTCTTGCTGATGGCCTGCAGACTAGGGGGCCCAGATCCCCTCCGAAAAAGGCAAAGTACTGCAACCAAAAATACACATTGTTTGGAAGGTTCAGTACTCGCACGCGACTTACCCCAAAGAAGATGGTCGCGTCCTCGCGGGACCTAGGATAAAGGAGATTCCGAAAACTCCCATGCTCCAGAATACCTTCTACAGTCGAAGGTATACTGCGATAGAGGTCATGATGTGGTAGGGTACCAGAATGATTTGGGTGGGAACAACTCCATAATGGTTGAACATGGTGAGGTGTTCTAAAAAAATGGTAGTTTCATACTATTATTGAAGTCGCCAATGGGTATGTCGACTTCACCCGCAGGCGTTTTGTTGACATGCTCATCAGCAGAAGGTAGTTTACCAGTGACTCCTTCTGCAATAGGGTAGATTCTAATGAAGAAACCGAGTTCTCGTGTGATGCCTAATGATAGTTTAAAAGTGTGTTTCAAGAAACATTCTATTATTCCCGTCCTTTTTGATGAGGTCTTGTCCTTCTGCGGCTTCTTCTTGTCGACCATTTTAGGTACTCGCAGCATCAGCTCCTCGTCAAGATATGAAGAAAAGCATGAAATGAGAACACTGTGAAGGACCGTATTTATAGGGGTAGACGCATCAAAAGTCAAAACGACGAGTAAGAGTATTCGTAGACGTAAACCGATGTTAAGAGAATACTCAAAAATCCATCTCAGAATAAAAAGGAAAAAACAAGCCTAAAGATAGGTTAAGCGAATATTCCAGAAGTCATTCCGGAACACGCACAAAAAGACAAGTGAAAAACAGGCATGCCTACGAATACTACAATTTTATTCAATAATCAAGTTCTACATGGAGCTAGAGCACTTGGCCATACATTGAAAAAAAAGTACAAAACTAATAAGGACCTACCTTGATGAAATTCATCAATGCATCAGTCAATTGCTATGTTATTAAAGACGCGCCTCAGACATGCATAAGGTTCCAGGCTCACCAGGCTCAGAGGTTTGCGCCTCTGTGCGTCTTTAGAATATAAAAAGCGTGTCTGAGTGATATTTTTGTTGTAAATTTTTTTTCAAAAATTAAGAAAAAAATAATGTAAGAACTCATTTTTTTTATTGATATAGTGTTTGTGAAAGATAGTTGTGAGTTGAGACTTAGATAGGATGCAAGTGATCACATTGATTATATTTTTTAAGAGATATAAACAATGGTAATGAATGATTAATTAGTAAACTAGATGAAGAATTTGATCGAGAAGCTGAAATGAAGTTTGATGCTAATTATTTAAAATGGATGTGGTTGCGTCTTGCCTTACTCAGGCGCGTGCCTGCACCTTGCGCCTTGCGCCTAGGCTTTAAGAGCTCTTTGCGTCTTGGTATGCCTTGCACCTTTAATAACTAAGGTCAATTGCGAGATCACAAGATCTTGTTGAGCTCTGTAGTGGTGGGATTGTGCAATCAAAGCATGGATCCTTCTCGCATCTCTCCGGTTGGGTACTCGCAGTCGCACTGGGAGGCTCTGAAGTCGCATGAGGGGAGGTTGAGATTACGTCTCCATCAGATACTTGTATCAGTTGGATAAGAGCTAGATCTCTTCGGCCTGCAGTTTCTGCTCCTCAATTATCCGAATGCTCCTCCACAGCCGATTGCTATTGAGGAGAACTCGGAACTCCTCTTCTGTGTAACCACCTTGAGGAACGCCCTCCAAAGAAGGTCTCACAGCTAAATGACAAAAAGAGATTAGATCTAGTAACCGCAGAAGTATCTGCATAACCTATGTGCAGTGCATGATCTATGTGCAGTCAGAACAAAGTACTCACCGGATGACAAAAACTCTTTGGGGTAATCTCCTTCGCGACCTTTGATGGCTCCGCGAGGAGCAAACCTTTGCTTAGCAGGATCAATGGTTGCTAGTCATTTCTTCTCATCAGTCTCCTTGTCAAGGCAATGGCACTTCAATTATTCTGTAACCATGATCTCATCTTCCTCATTGAAACTGTTGCTCCTCTTTGCCGAGAGCTTGGGCTTATACGCCAGAGTTTTCTGCCTATTCATGGTCTGGGTAAAAGAGACCATGTCTACTTTGCCTCTCGATTTCACTCACCTTGTGGGTCTCCGCTCGGTTCTCCTTCGCTAGCATTTCTCGTAAATGAAGAGGGACTTGCTCCTGGCACTTCGAATTTCTACGTATGCGCCTGCTTGACCTTTGTGGCAGCGCCATGGCGTCAACGAGGTCTACCTTTGCTTTCTTCCTCATGTCCTTGTTTGCGGTCTTCGGGGCTTTATCTCCAGGTGCCATCCCTTTCGCGGGTGTCACCTCCTTTGCATCTATTATAACTACCTGCAACAGTTCTCGATGCTGCTTGTATAGCAGTTCTCACTGCCGCCTCTTTCGCCTTCTCCTTTTCTTCCACTGAGTTCACTGCTTTCTTCCCTTTCTCCTCAACCAGCTATTTTGCCTTCTTGGCACCCTCTTCATCCTTCATCCTCTTATCAACCTTTCTCGCAACCACTTCCTCGACTTTATTGATCCGCGCGTGTCGCGCATCATCATCCACCTTCTTGTTTGTCGCTGTCTTTCTCTTAGAATCCTCCTCCACCTTTTTCGCCAACTCAGCAAGATCTCTCATCGCATGTCTCTCCTCCATGTCAGCCTTGTCCTTAGCAAGATGAGCGGTCGCCACTGCTGCCTCTATCCGAGCTCTCACCCCCTCTACCACAAATTTGTGTGTGTCCGGGGGGGGGGCTTGCCTCCATCTTATTTGAGTTCCTCGGCAGATTTCAAAGCCGACTTCGCACATGAGGGTTTTTTCTTCCCAAAACTCTCCCGTTGGGTGACATCTTCCATTTCGACAAGGTCATCCAATGATATTGTTCTTTTGAGGTCTTCCTCCAAGCCTGCGAGCTTTTCAGTCTCAGGAGTCACTGTCTCGTCTCCACTAACGTCATTGAATTGGTCAGTGAAGTCTCCATGCAAAGGAGTAACGTCAATAAAGCAGTCAAAATGTGTTATCTGAAATGCTAGTAGATGTAGCGGGTTGTGTCGCGATCTAGCAAATGAAATGGGTTCTCACCTCAGAGACGGCTGATCTCGTGGTGTCGATCAAGGGAGTACTCGCGTTCCCTGACTCTCCTACCATCGGGGAGACGAGTGGCTTCTTCCTCTTCTTCGCCAGATGGCAGGCGTAAAGCTGATCGAAGGAAAGTGCTTTGTTTCCCGCCATGTCTTTGAAGATTACTTGCCATCATGGATAGCATTTATGGTCGCGGTCAATGATGATTCTGTCCAGAAAACTGGCTTATATATATAGGCACAAACAGTATTTATGGCGAAATAGGTCTTGCAAACATTGTTTTTTTTAATCTCCAGTCTGAGATTTGAAAAAAATATGGGGATCCTGTTTGCCCCAATTCCTCCATACTTGCTGCCAACGACCGAGATAGTAGCTTGCTTCCCCATAAAGCCGAAGATTTCGCCAAACAACCATCTTAACTATGGCATACTCGCATACCTACATAGAAGTACTTGTTGACCATCATGGAGTCCTTGCCAACCTTTTTGAAGGTCTCGCAGGCCACTTCGCTTTTCATACTTAGCATTTTTACTATATCTTGTAAGCACACAACTCGTATTTTTGGAGGTCGCCCACGGGCAGAGCCCCCGAGCCTATAAATAGGTTGTGAGTAGTAGCTTTAATGACATTGAAAATCGAATCAAGACCTCCCTCAGTACTCGCACGTCCAAGAACAGAACTTGTGAGTACCTTAACGGAGAACTATTTTGCACCTGCAACACTCTTGTAACTCATTTTCATCAATCAATAATATCACACAGCTAAGGTTCGTGTTGTGCAAAATTTGGTCTCACCACACTCGACACTCTTTTCTCCTCTCCCTGGCCATGTTATTAAAGGTGCGCCTTAGGTGCTCCTAAGGCTCCAGGTTCACCTGGCTTAGAGGTTTGCGCCTTTGTGCACCTTATTTGTACCTTTAAAATATAAAAGGCGAGCATGAGTGAGATTTTTGTTGTAAATTTTTTTCGTCAAAAATTAAGAAAAAATAATGTAAGAACTCAATAATTTTTTATTGTTTTAGTGTTTGTAAAAGATAATTGTGTGTGGAGACTTAGATATGATGCAAGTGATTACATTGATTCTATTTTTAAGAGATATAAATGATAGTAATGAATGATTAATTAGTAGAGTAGATGAAGAATTTGATTAAGAAGCTGAAATAATGTTTGATGTTGATTATTTAAAATGGATGTGGTTGCGTCTTGCCTTCACCAGGCACGCACCTGCTCGTAGGCTCCAAGACCTCTTTGCGCCTTGGAAGCGTCTTGCGCCTTTAATAACTAAGCTCCCTGGTACTCACGACATAGAACACTCGCCGACCCACCGCCCCTAGTACAACATATAGTAACTGGCCACTCACAATCCCCCATCTCATTTTATGTTGCATGGAGGTGGGGCACTTTTCACCCCAAAACCGGTGATAAATGAAGCAATGTAAACATTATCTGGTATATCAAATCTTTCTAAATTTTGCTTGCATGCATTTTTTTTGTTTCTTCATTTCAAGTACATTTGCATCTTTACAATTTATATGTGGCTTATGCTGTTGCTGTTAATGATGAAGAATTAGTTTCTAGTTTTCTTCTTATTCTAACCAGACCAATTTAGTAGTTACTAATTTTCTTTTTATTCTAACTAGACCAATTTAGTTACTATTTCATTTAACAAGTTAATTCAAACTTGTTTGTTCAGGTGTTTCATCTAACCCCTCTCCTGACCTTAAGAAAGAACAACTCGAGCAGCTTGTAATTCAGCTTCTATTAGATCGTGTATTGGTAAGTTATATCTCTACATTTTAAGTACTAAGTGTAATATATTCCAAAATATTTATTTTAGATAAATCTCATCAGTAAAATTTTAAAATATTAGGGTTTTAGTTGCTGCCCTAGCTATCTTTCCCACCACTGTGTCCATGACTGTCAAGACTTTAATCTCCCTAGCTTACTGATTAAAACTTTGATAACTTAGCATCTCCAGGATGTCTAAGGCACCACCTGATGACACCTTCTAATCCAGACTCTGTTTTCTTGAGCGTATCTTATCCGTTGCATTCTTGAAAAAAATACAATTTCTATTTTTGTCAGTTTGAATAACCTCCATAAAATGTTGTTTTATCTCCATCTCCAACTGCCACCATCCACTCAAACAGGCCCCTAATCCTTTGAAATTATTTCTCATTTTTATTTTTGTATTTCTATTTTGAAACATATTATTCATACTTTTGTTTATTTGCACACACCTAAATTTATTTTATTTTATTTGATCAGTCTGTCATTCTTTTTTATTAAATTTTATTTTGTAAAATTTAAAATATTAGTATTTCAATCTTCCTCTCTCGTGATACAAGGAAATTAGCATAGTCACTACTCTCCTTGTTTTCATAGCCCTTGTATTTCTATTTCATTTTTTAATTGTTTAATATGGGACTGTTGTTAAAACCATTCCCGGTATGAATGAACTTAGTAAATTTCTTAGGTAGATGAGACATATTCATAATTATATTTCTCGTGATCATTAGATTAAGGCTTTTTTAGATCTAGGGATAAGACTCCTTATAGCTAATTGCCCCTCCTGCTCATAAGACCAAGTTATCAAGGCGCGCGCCTAGGAGGTCGTTAGAATTAGGTATTTAGGCTCATGATTAAGAAGTGGGGGTATGATGGGTGAATGGAGAAATACACAATCATGATTCATTGGTTTCATCATCCTGGGTATACTACTAAACCATCTACCAGTATTAAAGGGTTTGATGTTGCAATGTTCAGAGTTTGATTTGCAGTTATGGATTGTTTATCATTAAATATCCTACATACGTCAAGGTGGAGTCGTGTCTCAAGATGTGTTTTTTAAGATTGACGTCAACGTGTTCACTAACAAAGGGCTTATCAAACCAGTTTTGATGGAACGATGTGAGAATTTGAAAGATTAAATAAATATTATTTCAAAAAAAATCTAAATATTACATTTGAGAGTAAATGAGGTGGAAGAATTTACATTTGGAGATGTGAAATTAAATACAAGAAAGAGAAAATGTATAATGCGCCCTTAGTTGAGCTTTTAATCTCGAGATTTAACACTCTCTCAAGCTGGAGCATATATATCGATCATTCTCAATATGACACAAATATCAATAAAAGATGAGAATTGGTTTAGTAAAGATGTTGGTCAACTTTTTATCTAAAGAAATAATTGGAGTGCATATTTATTTTTTGATAACTTTCTCTCTGATGAAGGAACATTCAATTTCATTATGATTTATTCTTTTAAGGAACACTAGATTTTTGGATATGTAGATAGCTGCTTATTATCACAAAACACCAGTAGAGGATAGCTGACTAGTTGTAGAGTTTTTAAAGTCTTTTAGAAATGTTCTCAACCATTTTAACTCACAAGCGATCTGAGTCGTACTTTTGTATTCAGCTTTTGCACTTGACTTGAACACCACTGCTTGTTTTTTTGCTTTTTCAAGTGACCGGATTTTCCCTGACATACGCCAATAATCCAGAAGTGAATTTTGGGTTTTCTCTATTGTCTGCATAGCTTGTATCAGAATATGCTTCAATGTAGATGATTGTTTATTTGAAAGAATAGTCCTTTTCTCAGAGACCCTTTAATATATTTTAATATTTTTTGTTAGCTTCCAGATGACACTTTATGAGAGCCTGCATGAATTGACTGATCCTTCCAACAACATAGCAGATGTCAAATCTGTTTACTGATCAAACACATGTATTGAGTGATATCTTGTAGAATAGGGGTTGTCTCATCCTGAAGTTTGTCGGCTCCCATAGGCATAGGATTTTGAGCAGGTTTCGTGCTAAGGAAACTGGTTTTTTCATTTAGGGGATCTAGGGCATTCTTGCATTGGGAGAGTACTATGGAGTTATTGTGTCCCGCAATTCAATTCCCATGAAATATCTAGGAGGATTCATATTTTGTATCAATGTTCTCGAAGATGTTTTTTTGTTCTCTTTATTCCAGAGGAGCCATCTCAAATAACTCCATTTCGTGAAGAATCTTTCTCAGCAATGCCCTTGAAGGTAGTCAATGTCGTTTACTTAGACAACAAGAATAACCAGTTTGTGGTTGGTCTTCCATATAAAGAAAGAGTGATCATGATTACTTCTAGAAAACCCAATGGTAGAGAAGACCTGGCTGAATTTGTGAAACCTTACTCGAGGACTTTGTTTATGACCATAAATGGCCTTCCGAAGATTAGACATCGGAGCCACATAAGTATCATAACCAGGAGGTTGCTCCCTATAAATTTCTTCATACAGGCCACTATAAAAGAAGTCATTTTTGACATCAAATTGAGATATTTGCCAATTCATGTTGACAACAATGTAGAAGAGTATTTGGATTGTACTGATATGGACAACTAAAGAAAACATGTCAAAAAATCAACGTCATATGTTTGGGTGAACCCTTTGGCAACCAAATGAGCCTTGTATCGATAACGGTGTCGTTGGGGAGAAGCTTCATGACAAATACCTAACGACAGACAACATCACCTTGAGATAGTGTACGAGCAAGATTCCTAGTATCCCGTGATGTCAAGGAAGAAATTTTCTCATCCATAGTTGCTTTCCAGCAAGGTATACAAAGAGCTTCATGATAGGTAGTTGGTATTGTGGTGGTAGAGAGTGCTCAGGTAAATTTGTTGCATGAAGGTCTAAGATTGGAATATGATACAAAATTAGTAAGAGTATGTAGTGCACTCTGTTTTCTCAGGATCATGCGGCCAGAATGCTTAGCACAATCTCCAAGTTTGTTCGGGCGGCCAGCTTTTTGATCTTCGGTCGGGACTTCTTCAAGCAGTTAGAGCGGGCAGTACCTTCGTGCTCGCGCGTTCTCTTTTCTTCAGTTCTTTCTACAAGACAAGATACCCTCTTCTCAGCGGTTCGAGCGGTCTGATTCTCCGTGACCGCATAAACCCCAAAGCTATCGGAGAGCCAGACAACCCACTCCTTCAGCATTCTGCGCGGTCATGGATCATGTGTCCACCCCTGCCTGACAACAGGGACATTTGTATTCCAGATGACCTGTTCGGTTAGCTCAAGCGGTGAGGCCAGCCGTGACCGCTCAGCTTTTTCAAGCCAGCTATGTCCACACCAAATTATAGTGCTTGGAGTCTGCGCGGTCATTCTTGCGGTGACCTTGCACTCTATTGTTTTAAGCTATTCGCACATCATGTAACCTCATCCCTGCCCGGCTCTCCTGTAGCCCACGCAAGTGACACAACCCGTCTTTTCTCAGAACTTCTCGTTCCGGAAGCCCCCCACTAGTATAAATAGGGGTGAATGGTATCCATAAAGTATCCTCATTCTTGTTCGAATCCAAGCAGAGCTAGTGATAGCTTGCTGCAAACTTGGACTTGGAGCCTCTCTAGTGTCACAACCTCTCTGGCTAGCTTGAACCCTTGTAATCATTTATAATTAATCAATAAAATCACCCGCAACACTGAGTTGCAATTGCGGTAAGTCTTGGTCTTGTCGTCCGCGATATCTTTCTCTTCTTCTTTTACCCAAATCAATTTAACAAATCCATTCACATCTTCTTTAGTGATAATGCCAAGGAATATTTCTCATCACATCTTACTCAATTTATGAAATCACATGGCATTATTCATCAATCTACATGTCCACATACGCCGCAAGAGGATTGGGTTGTTGAATGAAAACATAGACACATACGAGACAACAGTCACCTTTTGATACATGTTAATGTCCCTCGAAATCGCTGGGATGATGCTATTCTCACTGATATCTATCTAATGAATTGTATGTCATTCTCTACTATCAGTCACCAAGTCCTTCACTCGTTTTTATTTCCAAAAGAAAGTTTATTCCAGTTTCCTCCTAAGTTCTTTGGTTTAACTTGTTTTGCTCATAACCTCTCACCTAGACTTAACAAGTTATTTGCTCATGCTGTCAAATGTATCTTTGTCGATTTCTCACGGATCCTGATGAAATATAGATGTTACTCTCCTACTCATAATCACTATATATTTTCTGATGTCCCTTTTTTGGATATATACTTCCCATCATCTTCATCTACATATGAATATATATCTCAGGCAAGGTTGTCATGATTAAGATCCTAGGTGGGATCATTTCGAGGCTGGATCAGATCGGATCAAGGATCGCAAGATCACATGCAACATCCATAGATTAATACTTAAAAATATGAAATTTAGCTTTTTATCATCTAATTACGTACTCAGTTAATACAAAAAACCATTAACCTGAGCAATAGGTGTAATTATATCAAAAGAAATAAATTGAATGATTGAATCAAAAATATAATGACTTTAGCTTCTACCTCAGTAACTATTATGTAAACATCACTATAAATATCAAATAATAATTCTTGTTTGTTGGATCGAAGTTCAATCCCAAAACCTTTAATATAAATCCTTAATAACTACATTGACCATTTGTTGATCATTAAGTGTTACATTTTATTTTTCGCTACCATCACCGCTTTTATTCCACCTAACATCAAAGTTATTGTACCTTATTGTGAGATCATATATTTCACCTAAAATCAAAATGCACTCCTTACATTCTTCATTAAAGGTCATTGTGAATTCTTCAGCATTAATTCCCACACTATCATCACTTTAAGTATCCTATTGATTGCTATTTTGACGAACCCGCAACCAGCTGCCCCTACTAGTAAGATCGAGATATTCCTTCTCTATGATCCATTCGTCATCAAAAGAGATATTTTCAAAATTACAAAAAAATATCCTTCATTTGCATATTTTTTCGCCTCACTCTACCATCTTCATGTTGTACATAACAAAAACTGAATCATTCATTTTCTTTTTGTTCAACCAATTTCTTTGTTTTGAATGTATTTGTTTGAAAAAAAACATAAGAACACTCATTCATCAACGTTATATGTTAGGAAATTTTAGTTTGTTGGATCCCACCATCTCAAAATGCACTCCAATTGTGTTCACATCTGGAAGAGTTACATGTCAAATTAGAATCTACGATCCTATGGTCGGGATCACGATCCTAAAGACCCTACAGTCTAGATCATGATCCCGACCGTAGAGTTGTCGGTTTCGATCTTGAGTAAGATTCAAATTGATATACAAAATCTAGATCGTAGAATCCTACGATCGGATCGCGATCCTGATAATTATGAACTCAGATCCTTCGCACTCGTCTCTTTAAAAACACTTATTACTCTTAAAGATCCTCCTCTCTTCCCTCCCCCTACCACTTACCAACTCTGATCCCAACTTTTGTTGATACCCGAAGATCTGAGTATCATTTTAGGTGATTCGTCTCCCATCTCGACATGCTTCGAACTCTAGTACCATTGTTATTCACATTGGTCACTACTCTTCTTGTAATTCTCATCATATTTATTAGTTCTTAATCTACCATCACCTCTCACCATCTGTAACACCCCTATCTTGTTTAACAATATTTCAATAGCTCAGTCGGCACTTGTGATATGAAGGAAACTATGTAACAGTAATAAATTGGTACATATCACAGTAAATAACTAGAGTACACCGTGGAAATTTAAAAACTGGAATTAAGATTTAAGAAATACCTCAAATTCTAATTCACAAAGCCAACTAGATATGAAAAGTGCAAAGTTTGAAATACTGAAACTGTAAATGAGTTTGATACATTTGAGTTCATACATAGTTGATTGTCAAACTGAAATGAAAGGCAAAACTAATATTTAGAAAAACCATTAGGAAGAAAAAAAACAACACTTGCAATAGGCAATAATATGATACAATCACGAGGTATGCTCGTGCCCAACTTCAGGAGGCTGGTTTCTCCTAGAAGCCTCTCTCCAAAATGAGATATCTCAAACCCTAGAACATAAAAGATCATTCTAACTCTCAATCCACCTCCTTATATAGGAAGGGGGATCATATGCCAAAACCCTAAATCATACAATTTAAAATAGAAAATAATAATACGTGTGCATGCGTAACAATCCATCCCGCTAGAAAATTGACTTTGACCACAAGGTCGAGGTGTCTCCCATCAATTAGTAGTGATGTGCCCGTGGGTGGACTGTTGCAGAGGTGCCCGAAGCTTCGTCTAGCGGTGCATCCGTGATCATAAGAGAGCATCGAAGTCAGTCATGTTGATCTCGTCCAAGTCATCCCTAATGAGGGCCCGAAACTCCTTGGCAGGACAATTATGATTAGGCGAGTAGGGTTTCCTGCAACGGTAGCACAGACTCTTGCTTTGCAAGTCATTGTACTCTTGGTTTGACAAGCGGTAAGTAGGAATATGGCGGTTGGTGTGTGTGCCCATAATGGTCTGTCAGGGTAGAGGGGGTGGGGTTGGAGTTTTGGACGAAGAAGGAAAATATGGTTGGTATAGAAGTTTGTAAGGAGGCAATGGGAAAGGAGCGTCCCCGGACGTCGCCAGGAAGTCGGCTTCCACCAGTGGGGAGAGGTCCATGGCTTGGTGGACATTTAAATATTGCAGGGTGCGGAGGTGGGCTCGGATGTGGGTTGTAATCCATGCATGACGTAGGCCAAGTAATGGTCGGGTGGAAGACCGAGAACATGCGTCGCGAGTGCGATAAACTCATCGATGTACTCATCAAGGGATCCCATTTTACGAATGCCGCAGAGTCGCTCCACCGCGTGTAACACCCTTTCCCAGTTTTACAATAATCAGTCATCCGGCCGGGTCAACGATATAAAGAGAACTAGGAAACAGTATTAAAAATAGTATGCAGCAGGTATAGAGTAGAAGCTACTAAAAATTTTAAAACTTACAACGGAAGCTATGAAAGTAAACTAAGGGTAACCACATACCTGAATTAGGGTTTTTTGTTGGAAAAATTTCAATAACGGTAGGGTAACCCAAAATCAACGGATAACCTAAAGTATTACCATTACGAGGGAGTGATTTAGGCTCTTAATGTGCCCAACTCAATATTTGCAGTGGATTCCATACTCCAAAACCTATATAGGGCAAAAGGATGAAAAACTAGGTTAAAACTAACTTCCAAACGAAGAATTTCCATGAAGGAATAGAGATAAAGGAGAAATAAACTCACCGGAAACGAACGATTCCAAGTTCCACCGGTTAGGGTTGAATCCGGCTCTTCCACGGCCAAGGAAGGAAAATGAATACCCATCGGCGCTCGTAGAGGAAGGAGGAGTGGTCGGAGAGGGGTTCTGGAGGAGGATCGGCCGCTGGCTAGGGCTTGCGGGAGGTGCGAGCTCGTCCATCGCTGCTTGCGGAAACGGGAAACTTGCGGAAACGGGAAACGTCGGGAGGTAAAGTGTCGGGCTGCGATTTCTAATCCGTGAACAATAGGATACGGGATTTAAGACATGGCTTGCGGTTTTGACTAACTCCCGAGAGAAATGAGAGCATGCGTTTCATTCAATAGCGGGATGCGGTTTTTGATAACCGTATGAAAAGAGGGGGGTTAAAACTGCTATTGGCACGCCATAAGCTATAAATTTTGCTATACGCAACTCACTCCACACCAAATTAATGTCTTTGCACTAAACGATTTCTTGTCGCGCTTCGTTACTAAAATTAAAATGTGTCTCACTATAATTATGAGTAACATAAATCACCAATTAATGAACGCGGCCTTTAGGAATAGTAGCATTGTACCTTGACTTCGCGCTGCCTCGATCAAAATTCGTCGCGACTTGACCCTACAATAAAAATTAAATTTCGCGTCAAAACTTATGGATGTTACACCGCGGAGCTCATGTAGCGGGTGTCATAGCGGCGAATGAGCTCCTGCTGTAGGTCCGACCAAGACATGTTTGTTGGGATTGACGTAACCAACACACCCAGTGGAGAGCTTCGCTCTCCATGCCGATCAATGTTGTGTTGACCTTATGTACCTCGGCGATCTGTTGAATGTCGAAGAAATGTTCGGCCCGGGCAATCCAACTCATAGGATCAGTGTCGTTGACTGAGGGAACATCAAAGGAACGAGGCCCCTGTGAGACCCCCGGGGTAGGGGGGTTGTGGTTTGGGGAGGAACCGGGGTATCTTCAAGGAGGGACGGTGATTTTGTGTTGGACGTCGCGGATGTGGTGGGGCGACCGTTCAAGAGGGAGTCGATCTTGGCATCCATGCAGAGTATGAGGGTTTGCAGCGAGGCGATGGCGCCGCCGTGTTCATCCAAACGGCGAAGGATGGCGGGATCCGTGGGTGGGGGCGGCGGCGTGGCATCGTTGTTGACCATTGATCACAACCAAGGGGGCATGCACTCGATCGATGGAGGGAAGGGATCTAGGAGCCTTAGGCTAGAGGCCAGAGCCGAATGGAGTTGTGTCGAGGGAGGGCGAGTCAATTGCGACAAGACAAAATCCCGTGGAGGCAGGAGAGATGCTCCGGACTGCTTGTAGATCCGGGCAATGCCGCGACGTGGTGCAATAAATCCGGCGATTATACATAGTGGGGACGTCGCTCGCGGTTGCTGACGATACTACTCAGCGGGTTAGGGAGCCGAGCGACGCGACACACTGTTGGCGACGCGAGGTGACGGAACTGGACAGGATGCGGAACTGAAACGCCGATGCAGGACTGTTTAGGCGCGGCACTTTGGGTAGCGGAGACTGGCCGGAAGGCGGCAGGTCGGACCAAATGTTAAGAAGAAAAAAATTAACACTTGCAATAGACAATAATCTGATACAATCATGAGGTTTGCTCGTGCCCAACTTCAGGAGGTTGGTTCCTCCTAGAAGCCCCTCTCCAAAATGAGAGACCTCAAACCCTAGAAGATAAACGATCATTCTAACTCCCAATCCACCCCCTTATATAGGGAGGGGGACTCACATGCCAAAACCCTAAACCATACAATTAAAATAGAAAATAATGATAATAGTAATATTCGCGCATGCGTAACAAAAACCCTCGGAAATTTATACTAAGGGAATCTCACGACCCGAGCTCCCTAAAAAGAAATGTTTGACGGCAGGATCTACTCAACCGGTGGGTAAGAAAAACTATTCTCCTTGGTGACAATAAATAACTTAAAAAATTTGTATGCATGCTTAAAATAATATTTTATGCTATAGAAAATTAACTGTAGTTCTATACATGCTTTATGAAAGTATTTTTTAAACAAATGTCTTTTCTATGACTTTCATATACTAAGTGATGTAGGGTAAGCTATGGAGTGCACCACCTAGACTCTATGTGCAACACAACCATCGGTTCTCGCAACAAATTAATTGAGCAATGAAAGTTATTAACGCCACAAGCAAACACTTGCAACAAAAATTTATTTCTAATATTGAGCGAATTTTTTGTTGGCTTCCCTCCGCTCGGAGGGCCAAAAGCGAAGCGCGCGGCGAAGAGATCCTCCTGCAAGTTAGCAACCAATCGGCACAAAATACCTTAAGCAAGTTCCAAGCAAATACTAGGTCAACCAATACTAACAACAAGAAAATAGTACAACCAAATCACAATTATAACTTGAGACTCGGGGGCTGGTTTTGGGCAATGGAGGTGGCGGATCCGGATGACGTAGATCGGGTGCCGGGTGGTGGAACCGGAGGTGGAGGTAGCGGGTTGGGGCTGATTTGGTGGGGGTGAAGGGATCGGAGAGGTGGAGGGTGAATCCGGAAGGATAAGCGTAGATCCGGACTCGGGAGGGCGGATCCGGTAATGGAGAATCGGATCCGGGTTAGGGAGAGTAGATCGGGTGGTGGGAGGGTAGATCGGGACAACTAGAGCCCGGGTCGTAGGGGGAATAGTGGGGAAGGGGGCTAGGGAAGGTGGATCCACGGATTTTAGGGCGGGGGGAGGAGATTTGGCGGGCTGGAGGGGGCGGAAAGGGGCTGCGGGCTGGGTTGCTGGTAGGCGGAGGAAGGGGGAGGGTCGGCAGCCCTGTTCTGGGCGGAACTGAGGCCGGCCGGCTAGGCGGTTGTTGGGCGGAGGAAGGAGGTAGGCGGGGCTGTAGTTGGGCGGAGGAGGGGGTTGACGGGGCTGTAGGTGGGCGGAGGAGGGAGAGAAGAGTAGGAAGACTTACCCCCAAGGCGTCGGCACCAAGGGTCCACGGCGTCGGCACCAAGGGTCCACGGCGTCGGCACCGCGAGATGACCACCGGAAGTAGGGAAGAAGAGCTCTCCAACTTCAGCAATGAAAAACCCTAAACCAGCCACTAGTCCTATTTATAAGAAAACAAGCATTAGGGCATCCCATCAAACGGCTATGATTGGCCGGTGGGTTCGCCCTTAAATAAACTAAACACATGTCCAAAAAATACATAAATATATGATTCTGATTCGCGGCGACGTGCCGGACGCAACCGCGGGGTCGGATCGGCGATCCGATCACGTCTTCCGGCAGGAATAAATGAACGTGGGTCCCGCCCCAGCATGTGCACGATCCGATGGACTCCCATCAACTCCCCCCGACTGAAAAGCATTCATCTCCGAGGAATGGAGACGATCGTACTGGAGTCGAAGTCCGGGGGCAAGTCGATCAAGCTCTGCCGGTAGTATCCAAGCGTCGTCAGCGTCTGTACGACCCCGCCAATGAACCAAGTAGCGAAGGCGCGGCCCGTCCGTGGTGGGAACAATCTGGTGGGCTCTGATCTCAGTGATGTTGTCATCTCTCATGGTGGGATCCGGTGCGAGTGGTGATGCCGGCTGTGGTACCAAAGGCGACGAACTCCCAGGGGAAAGGGTATCAGTAGTGGGCGGGCTGTGGTGGCAAACTGGCGTGGGTGGGTGGGGGCGGTGGGGAAGGAAGGCAAGGGGGAAGAAGGTGGATCACCTCCACTGCTCGGGTCCCCATAGTCATGAGGCTCGTAATAGGGTGTCAGATCCTCGATATTAAAAACTGGATGAATCCCCATACTCGCCGGGATATCTAGCATGTAGGCGTTTGTCCCGATCCGACTAATAACTGAGAAAGGACCCATTCGCCTGGCGCTTAGCTTCTTGGCAGACCCCGAAGGGAGCCTCTCCGGGCGGACTCGTACCATCACCCGTTCGCCAATATTAAAAATACGCTCTCGTCTTCGTTGATCTGCGTGGGTTTTATAATTTTCATTGCTCATATTAATACGTCGGCGAACCGACTCATGCAACTCATGCAGATACTGTGCGAATGATTCGGCAGACTCACTAGGACGGGACTCTAACGGGCTCGGAATAAGGTCAATGGGTTTCCTGGGGTCGTAACCTGACACTATATGAAATGGACTCAACCCAGTAGTCCTATTGACGAAGCTATTATATGCAAACTCGGCGACCGGTAGGTCTAAGTCCCAACTACTCACTCGCTCTCCCACCAGACACCTCAACAAGTTCCCTAAACTCCTATTTATTACCTCTGTCTGGTCATCCGTCTGTGGGTGGTAGGCAGTCGAGAACTTAAGGGTGGTGCCGGTCTTGAGCCACAGAGTCTTCCAGAAGTAGCTCACAAACCTCACGTCGCGGTCCGAAACGATGGACTTGGGAAGGCCGTGTAACCGGAAAACGTCCCTCATAAAAATAGATGCAACGTAGGTTGCATCCGCCGTCTTGCGGCATGCAATAAAATGAGCCATCTTCGAAAAGCGATCAACCACCACGAAGATGGAATCATGCTTCCGAAGAGTGCGGGGAAGTCCAAGAACGAAATCCATGCTAAGGTCCTCCCACGGTCGACGTGGGACCGGTAACGGAGTATATAGGCCTGCATTCTGCTTCGTGCCCTTGGCCGTCTGGCAGATACGGCAGTGGCGGACGACTCTAGTCACATCCTTGCTAAGCGTGGGCCAGTAGAGACGGTCCTCCACAATGGTCATAGACTTGTCGCGCCCAAAATGTCCGGCGGCTCCGCCCGCATGCAACTCCCAAATCAGAAAATCACGATACGATGTCCGGGGAATGCATAGGCGGGATCCATGGTATAGATATCCCTCGAAGATCTGATATCCCTCAACGGGGTTTGGGGGATCTCGGGATAGGGCGGTGTAAATCTCACCAAAATCAGGGCACATCGGATACTCTAAGATCACGCGCTCAAGCCCGTCGACACGGGCGGTCATGGTCTGTAGCAAGGAGACACGGCGACTCAGGGCGTCCGCCGGTTTGTTCTCAACACCAGCTCGGTATTTGAGAACATATTGGAAGTACTGCAGATATTCAACCCACTTGGCATGCCGATGCCCCAGCTTGCGCTGAGAATCTAAGTAGCGTAATGCCTGGTGGTCGGAGTAAAGCACGAACTCCCGAGGGAGGAGGTAGTGCCTCCAGTAGCGTAAGGACTGGACAACCGCATAAAACTCTCGATCGTAGTTCGAATACTTCTGTTTCGCCTCGTTTAACTTCTCACTAAAGTAGGAGACCGGATGTCCCTCTTGGCTCAATACGCCACCGATACCAACTCCAGATGCGTCACAAGCGACCTCAAAAGCACGGCTAAAGTCAGGAAGCCTCAGGACTGGGGTCGTCGTCAGCCTTGCTTTAATCTCCTCGAAGGCTCGAGTGGCAGCGGGGCTCCACTGAAACTCTCCCTTCTTGAGACAGCTCGTGAAGGGGGCCATGATCGTGCTGAACCCCTGGACAAATCTCCTGTAGAAGGTGGCAAGCCCGTGAAAGCTGCGAGCCTCGTGGATGGTCGTAGGCACAGGCCAGTCTCGAATACATTGGACCTTTTCGGGGTCAACAGATACTCCAGTAGAAGATATAATGAATCCAAGGAAGTGGACGGACTCGGAGAGAAAAGCGCACTTCTTCAAATTCACATACAATTTCTCCCGGCGCAGGGTGCCGAAGAGAAGCCTCAAATGATCGAGGTGGGCGGCCTGTGTCTGGCTGTAGACCAATATGTCATCAAAGTATACAACCAGAAACTTGCCCATGTAGGGCCGCAACACCTGCGTCATGACTCTCATAAAAGTACTAGGGGCGTTTGAAAGCCCGAATGACATGACTAACCACTCATAGAGACCATCCTTAGTCTTGAAGGCGGTCTTCCATTCGTCTCCTTCACGCACTCTGATCTGGTGGTACCCACTACGCAGATCGATCTTGGTAAAGATCTGGGCACCGGACATAGTGTCCAATAGATCATCTAATCGAGGAATCGGAAAGCGGTACTTGACCGTGATCTTGTTTATGGTGCGGCTATCGACGCACATACGCCAACTGCCGTCCTTCTTAGGGGTAAGAAGGGCGGGAACAGCACACGGGCTCATACTCTCACGAATAAATTGCTTCCGTAGAAGCTCGTCGACCTGCCGTTTGAGCTCAGCGTGCTCATCTGGATGCATATGATAGTGGGGCAGGTTCCGGAGGGAAGCTCCCGGAATCAGATCTATAGCGTGCTGGATATCTCGCTGCGGGGGCAGCTCATCAGGGAGCTCGTCGGGCATAATGTCCGCGAACTCATCCAGAAGGGGATGCACCGCTAGTGGGTGGTCAACAGAGGGGCCCTCAGATACCTGAGTGGCGGCGACAACGTACATAATATCAGCCTCAATGCTGTCGCGAAGAAACTCGCCACGCCTCAGAATGTGCAATGGTCTCGAAGCACTCGTGCTCACGGAAGGCTCAACCACACCCTTCGATCTCTCCCTGGGCTGGGTGGGTGTCAGGGTAATCTTCCGCCCCTTATCATAGAAGACACACGTGTTCGAGCGGCCGAAACACGTGACGTCACGATCAAACAACCAGGGGCGTCCAAGCAGCACATGCGCGACGTCCATGGGAATGATGTCACACCACACCCGGTCCTGGAAGGATGCGATGCTGATCGGTACTAAGCAACGCTGGGTCACCTGAATCGCGGTCTTGTCGACCCAGACGACACGATAGGGGTGAGGGTGAGGCTCTGCCTTCACCTGCATACGATTAAGCCCCTTCTGGGCTATGATGTTCACGCAACTCCCACTGTCGATGGCTAATTTTCAGGGTCCGCCTGCACTAGGGAAATAGGTGTAGAAGATGGTAGTGCGGCGCCAGTCCTCATCTGCACGTGGGGTGTGTTGGAGACTCCTAATCACTCCCATCTCTAAAGATCTCTCGGCGTCGCTCTCCCAACCTTCTTCAACAGCGGCTCTAATGTCTTCCGTGCCCTCTACACCCTCCTCTAGATCGTGTTCCTCCCCCTCAACCAAGAGAGTCCGCGTAGGGCAATGGGCCGCTACGTGTCCCCTGCCCAAGCACCTAAAACACTGAATACCCCCAGATCTCTGGCCCTCAGTAGCGATAGCCTTCCCCTTCATGTCCGGAGTGACTTGAGGGGGTGGGGTGGCTGTAGCAGTCTGGGCCGGAGCGGGCTTCCTAAATGTCGACGAATCCGTCCGGGAAGGAAACTGCTTCGTACTAGAGGTGCGAAGGTACTGCTCATACTCCAGAGCGAGCTGGAATATCTGGTCTACCGTCTCTAAGCGATGGGGAATCAGCTCTCTCCGGAGGTCCGAACGGGGGGAGGGGAGAGCGGTGGTGGTGGTGGAGTAGCAGGAATAACGGGACGGGGTAAGGACGGCGGAAGAGGAGGCGGTGGTAGAGCAGTTGGGGATGGAGCAGGAAAGAACGGTTCGTCTTCTCGGAAGGTAACGCCAGCAGAAACAGTGACCTTGCAGGTAGCGGGTGAGTAACAAACATAGCCCTTCTGGGTGTGGGAGTAGCCAACAAAGATGTGTTTCGCCGCCTTGGGATCCAATTTATCTGAGGAGGGCCTGAGGCAGTGGACATAGCAGGTGCTTCCGAAGATACGGGGCGAGAGAGGGAAAGCCGGAGTGGAGGGAAACACTATGCTGAAGGGAGTCGCATAATTGAGGACAGAGGAAGGGAGGCGATTGATGAGAAAGCAGACAGTGGAGACCGCAAAGTTCCAGTAGGCTTTAGGAACATGCATTTGGATCATGAGGGAGCGGGCAACATCCAATAAATGGCGGTTCTTGCGTTCGGCAACCCCATTTTGTTGCGGGGTATACGCGCAAGAGGTTTGATGGAGAATCTCGTATTCCGAACATAAGGTGGTAAAGTCGTGGCTTGTGTATTCACGAGCATTATCAGTACGAAGAGTTTCGAGGGTGGTATTGAATTGCGTCTGGGTCTCGAGGACAAATGCCCGAAACACCCGGGGAAGCTCGGAGCGTTCGCGAAGTAAGTAGAGCCACGTGGTGCGTGAATGATCATCAATAAAGGTGAGAAAATAACGATAACCACAGATACTAGGAATCCGAAATGGTCCCCAAATATCCGAATGAACAAGATCAAAAGGAGCCGCGCTACGAGTACAATGCGAAGGAAACGAAGAACGTGGCTGTTTGCCGAGAATACATGAATCACACTGAAAAGAAGTAAAAGAAAGGTCTGGAAGAGCCCGCTGGAGAACTGGCAGAGGGGCATGACCAAGTCGGCGATGCCAGACAGTGGAGGTGACGGAAGACAGAGTGATCAGAGAGGTATCGAGAAGGTAGAGCCCATTCCGCAGCTGGCCTTTACCAATGGTAGTCCGCGTCCGCCGATCCTGTATAACAAAGGAAGAGGAAGTGAATATAACAGAACAATCCAGGTCACTCGTAAGACGCCCAACAGAGAGTAAGTTAAAAGGGGAACTCGGAACATGAAGAGCCGAGCGAAGAGGGAGGGATGGGTGGATAGAAAGATCGGCCGAGCCGGAGACAGGAACCAGCGCCCCATTGGCCACGGTGATGGACTTCGGATAAGTAGAATCCGAGTACTGGGCAGGCCGTTGCGAAGTGATGTGATGAGTAGCGCCAGAGTCCAGAATCCAACCCGGGCTGTGGGAGAGACAAGCAGTACCTGTGTGGGAGACGGAGGCGACGGAGGCCGAGGGGGGGTTGAGCAGCCCCTGGAGATGCTGGAGCTGAAGACTGACTGTCTCGAGATCCGGAGGAGTAGCGTCAGTAACAGCAGAAGCCGTCGGGCGAGGGGGGTAGCCGAGTTTCTTGTAACAAGTCGCCTCAAGATGGTCATCCTTCCCGCAGAAGGAGCACTTTGGCCGGCCACGGCCTCCACGACCACGGCCCCGCGAGCCCGACCGTCCCCCCCGAGTAGAAGGGGGAGGAGAGGGTAAGAGCGGAGGGGTATGCTGAAGGAGAGCCGGTGGAGAAGGAGGCGGAGGATCTGTAGGAGGCGAGACCCGGAGAATCATGGAGCAGACATCCGAAAAGGAGGGTGTAGTAGGAGCGGCCAGGACATGAGCACGAAGACTGTGAAGATGAGAAGGAAGTCGAGTCATAAGGATGGCAATGCAAGCAGCTTCCTTCTGAGCCCGCTGAGCAGCAGGATCAGTGGTCGGCGGCTGGTGCTGGATCCAGGCTTCAGCAAGCGTTTTAGCCCGAGCGACAAACGAGGTCATATCTGAGGCGCCGCCAGTGTCGAGAGTGAAGAGATCAGTGAGGATGTCATAAAGATGCTGGAGGCTGTCGCGGCCAGAATAAAAGGAATGAAGCTCATCCCACATAGCCTTGGCGGTGTCGTGGTACATAGCCATTTGATATGGCTCACCATCCAAGGAGTTCAGAATCCAAGTCTGAACACGGCCGTCATTACGAAGCCAATCATCCGTAATTGGAGAAGGAGGTGCCTGAGTAAGGTGCGGTAGAAGGCCCTTAGCCTGGAGAACCCGCCGAACAGAATGTACCCAAGGAATAAAGTTCTTCTTGGCATAAAGAGAGATGGTAGTTATCCGGAGCTCGTCACGTAGTTCGACAGAACAAGCCGGGCGGTCTGGAGGACAGGCCGGATGGACAGGGGGCGGGCTGGCCGCCGAGCTGGGAGAAGTACCAGAGGAAGTCATGGAGACAGGACGCGGCCCTTAGACAACTAGGGAAGAATGCCGCGGATAGAGACAAGCCGGGCGGACTGAAACAAGCCGCACCGGACTGAGACAAGTCGGGCGACCAGGAGACGACAGGAGATCGCGACAAAGATGCAGGCGAGAAGGAGACAGCCCGCACGGTCAGGCAGATCTTACGCGTCGGACTGAGACAAGTCGCACCGGACTGAGACAAGTCGCGTCGGACTGAGACAAGTCGCGCGACCAGGAGATGGCAGGAGATCGCGACCAAGATGCAGGCTAGAAGGAGACAGCCCGCACGGTCAGGCAGATCTGAGCAGCGGACAGAGAAGGAGGCCGCGACGAGTAGAGAGGCCGCGACGGACAGAAAAGAGCGCGGGAGCGGACCGACGAGAGGCCGCGACTAGGAGAGAGGCCGCAGCGGACAGGTAAGAAGGTGGTCCCACGGAGAGAGAAAAGGCTATAAAAGCAAAGGGGGTGAAGGTGGATCCACGGAGAGAAAAAAGGCAGAAGGAAGCGGACTGAAAGGGCAGGCCGCAGGGAAGCGCGGCTAGAAAAAAAACAGTCCGCGAAGAACAAGCCGCGGGAGAAAGACCGCGAGAGAAATTACACAGTGCGGTCAGACGTCGGCAGACCGCGAGAGTCGGAACCTCCCTCTGATACCATGTAGAAATAGCCCGAAACTTATGTATATTGATTGAGTATGTAAATACAAAGAGAGCATACAAATATATAGGAGAGAAAGAGAGGAAACAAATCCTATACAAGATGTGGGACTAAAGGAGAAGAAGCATAAATGGGCCAACAAACATGGGCCCAATACAAGGGTTATTCTAACAGTAATTAATTGAATGTGAATGAAAGAAGCTCCTATTTCTCACAACTTGCGCAAATATGAACTGGTAGTATTGCTTTATCTGTAGCCAGTTTTCTATGTTGACACTATTAAACTTGAATGCATCATTGTTCTTTATATTCTACCAACAATCGGTGTGAATTTCTTATATTTCATAATGCATTTTCCTAATATAAACATTATATGTTGGGATATAGAAAGAAGAATTTCAACATACAGCTTATGCAACCAATGCTTATGTTACGTTAGGTCCATTGTGGAAGCAAACATTGCAAGGTAAGATATCTTTCTATGTTTACATGAATTTCAATTATCATTTGATGTCATTTACTTATATTTTAGACATTTATGGACAATTATATAATCTTGTAAATAAATCCCGAAAGTTCTCCCACTTACAGTCTATTTTTGTTTCCTGCATAAATTGCTTGGTCAGAGCATATTATCTTTTTCTGATCCCTAATTGACATCCGGTTAATGAAATTTTATGTGCATATGGATGTGTCCATGAATAACGTTTTTTTCTTTTTGCATTCTGAATGCATTCTTTATGATGAATTTCTGAAGTTGATAAACAACAGCATGTTGCAATTTATATATTTTTTATTTAATTTAAGCATACATTTCTATGTTTTAAGATGCAGATGATATCAAATAGAATTCAAGCTGTGTCCACTTGGATGTTGATGATTTTGATTTAAACTGAATAGCATTGAAAGTGATTGATTTTGAGTTGAGTTTCGAGCTGATTCTAGTCAAGTCTATTAATTTAATTTTTTAATTAATAATCATGATTATTTTCTATATCTGTCTAATATTCATTCATTAAATGTATGATTATGATATCATGCATACATGTGTTTGTAGAAGCACATGCAATGTCGTTTGAAAAACTTGAAACTGCAAAGTTGCTCGAAATTTTGCCCGATTCAATTTTGAGCCGCATTCCAAACTTGAGATCGATTTCAAGTTTTTCTTGATTCGTTAAGAAATAGTTTGGTTTATTATATAAAGGGAAGCCTCCTCTCTGGTTTAAATGTCGGCCGGGGATCTAAACAAGAGGCGGAAATCAAGTGGAAATCAGAGAGCGCCGAGAAATTTTAGGTTGCCAACAACTTAGGGCAATGAAAAAGAATCTCATAATCTTTTTACCATGTTAGAAATAGAGAAGAGATAATATTTGGTGCCATTTTATTCTTCCCCAATAGGGGTAATATATATGATTACAATAAGATGCATAACACCGATAGCCGGTGTGGTTCTCCAGACTAAACACATGGACACTAATAAAGACTTCAACAATCTGAATAGAATAAACACTCCTATTTCGTAATGAAACTGGTCATTTATTTATTTTTACTTCTATTATAAGTTGTGTTTTGTCGAATAGACAAAATGTTATGGTCTCGCATTCGCTCGCGTATATCGCCGGCGTGATCTCGCGAGTCACGTCCCTTACCTAGTTTCTATTTTTAATTACGCGCATTTTGATCCTCCGTGTTTAAGCCCAAGGAGAGGGCATTTTGGGAACCATTGTGACTCTTATTAGGGACCGATTGGGGGCCAAGATTATTATGCAAGATTTATTATCCAAATCTCTCTCTCTCTCTATTCCTCTCCCTCTCTCTCTAATCTATCGTAAACCCTACCCGACGCCTTCCGCTCGCTCGCAACTGCGCCGCATCCTGCATCGCTCGCACAACGCTTCCTTCCTCGCCTCTCGCCGGCTGGCGTCCTCCTATCCACCATTGTGCCTGATGGTTACAAGAAGGTATCCGCCTCCCTCCTCCGGGACTTCTCTCTCCGTCCTCCTTGCACGAGATCGCAATCTAGGGCACGTAAAAACTTGGTATTAGAGCGAAAGGTCCTCCCCGACATCAATCCAGCGCCGCCTGCCTCTACTGTGGTCGACCACGCCCTCACCGATGACATCCGTTCCCAGCGTCGCTCGGGCACGAGCCTTCCGCGCCCGCCCACACATATCCATTCGGCTCCGCTTTTGCCGCATCTCGCCCCTACTGCTCAGCACCCAAAACTCCTGGGCTCCTCCATCGATGGCAACTTCTTGCTCGCTGCCTCTGCCGGGTTGCTACCTCCATCGGTCCTTCCTTCCTCCAGCCCCTCTGGCGCTGACAGCCCTCTGTTTTCTCTTCTGGCAATGGCCGAACCGCCCACCCTATCTCAGATTTTTGAGTCCCTCACAAAGCTCCTAGCGGATAACAACACCGCCCTCATCAGCGCCATCCGCCATCACCGCCCAACTAGCGGCTAACCGACCAGTGCAACCGGCAACAGCCTCCTCCAATGATGGACTAATCCTGCCAACTCCGGAATTTGTACCCTCGCGGCACGAGGGCAACGGTGTGTCACGGTACGTGCGGATGAACTTTCCAATCTTCGATGGCCGCGAAGACCCCTTGGCCTGGCTCTCACTGTGAGCAATTCTTCGCCAATCAGCGCACCTCTTGAGAAGAATTGCTCAATGGCTCTTCTTTCTACCTGATGGGCTAAGCCCAATTTTGGTTTTCCCAACTACAACGGTAGAAACCACTCCTATAATGGGAGGAATTCAAATTCAACTGCAACCTCTGTTTTGGCTCACCCTTCCACAGCAATCCCTTTGGGAATCTTGTTTCTCTTTGACAAACCGGTCTGATCGACGAATACCTCGAGCAGTTTCATGTTCTCCTGGCCCGGACTCCCTCGGTTCTTCCTACCTAGTAGATGTTCATCTTCATTACGGGCCTCCATGAACGCCTCCGCATGGACGTGGATTTTCAGGCCCCCACAGATCTGACGGTCGCCATGAGCTTGGCTCGCATCTGTGAGAAGCGTCTGATGTTGGATCGCCCCCATCTCCATCGCTTAAACGAGGGGCCCACCCGTGGTCCTCCTCCCTCTTTCATCACCCACAGCCATCCCCCTAGCTCAAGACCGCGATACCGACCGTCCAGCCACCATCCGCCAATTGTCTACACAGGAGATGATCGACCGCCGTGCCAAAGGCCTCTAATACAACTGTGACAAGCCATATTTTTGTGGTCATCGCTGCAAGCGCCTCTTTTGGCTAGAGGTGGACGATCGTTCTGCGGAGAGGGATGCTAACACGGACACGGGCGATCCGAACACCTCCGCCAGTGTAGGGTAAGTTTTGTTGAAGCATAGTCCATCTAGCATCCCTGATTCTATAACAAAGATGAAGCATGGTGAAGCATCGGGACCAGAAGCAGACGGTGAAGATGGCGCCTAACTTCCGCCTCTGCAGTTATTGTTACTTCTTGACTTTTGGCTCTTATCCTGCTAGGCGCCGTGTTATCCTGTGTGTTGATTGTTGTGTCTTCTGGGGCTTTAAGTAGTTGCCATGTTCGTCTGTATTGCGTAAGTGAAAAAAAGGAAAACAAAGTAGTATCAGTGTCCAGCTTTGTGTGTGTAGTTTTTTAGTGATTTTGAACTTATGTTCAGATTGTGTAGTGCTTCCCCTTCATTTATGTTGTCAAGAAACTTTTCTAACATGGTATCAGAGCCAGGTTTGATGTTATTGTGCCATCCACCATCAGAAATCTGAGGAGTTTGGTGCTTGCATCTATTCTTTTTGTTCTTGTTTTTCTCCGACCTGTTTCTTGGTTTTTCTCCTTTTTTGTTTTCCTCACATGGCTTCCTCTAGCACTTCACATCAAAACTTTCTCTACTCTCCTAGTGGAGTTCCAATTTTTGAGGGAGATGCCTATGACTTCTGGCATGTCCAAATGCGCACCCTGTTCCTTTCCCAAGATTTATGGGAATTAGTCCAAAGTGGATATGATGTGCCCACTGTTAGTAATCCTCTTAATGTCTGGGATGCTTCCAGAAAAACAGAGTATGCCAACAATCTAAAAACAGATGCCAAGGCTCTTCTTCATATCCAACAGGGGATAGGGAGAAGTATTTTCCCTAGAATCATGGGGGCTACCACCGCCAAAGAAGCATGGGACATCCTCAAATATGAATTTCAGGGATCAGTAAAGGTGATCTCATTCAAACTGCAAAATTTATGGCAGGAGTTTGATACTCTAAGTATGAAAGAGGAAGACAACACCCATTCTTACTTCACAAGAGTTACCTCACTTATCAATCAAATAAAGAGCTATGGAGATAGTGTGGAAGAAAAAAAAGTCGTGCAGAAAATTCTCAAGACCCTCACACACAAATATGCTTTTGTGGTAACAGCCATTGAAGAGGCCAAAGACATCAACACTCTCAGCATCAGTGATCTCATGGGCTCCTTGCAGGCACATGAAGAAAGGATGAAGAGATTTGAACATCAGAACTTGGAGCAAGCTTTTCAAAGCAAGATGAATATAGCACCAGACAAATCTTCACATGAGTACATTAACAAAACTGAAAACCACAAGTTACAGCTGCGTCACTCTAGGTACTGCACCCTGTGTAAACGCAACAATCATGACACGGTTTATTGCTTCTACAAGTGCAGAAGGTGTCCAAAGCCAACTCATTTCTCAAAAGACTGCCCATTCAAGCAAAGGGCAATCAACCAGCAACCTCCTGACGAAGCAAAATTCATTGAACAAGAAGGGGATGAAGACTGTGTGTTCTACACCTGCAAAAACAATGGAAACCCCATGGAGAATGTGTGGTATCTTGATAGCGGTTGTTCAAATCATATGACCAACATCAAAGAGGTATTCATATCCCTGGATGAAACTTGTGCATCTCATGTGATTCTCGGAGATGGGTCAATCAAGACAATTAAAGGAAAGGGAACCATAGCAGTTAAATCCAAATCAGGGTACTACAAACTCATACCTGATGTGCATTATGTCCCTGATTTAGCTCAAAACCTTTTAAGTGTGGGTCAACTACTAAAAAGGGATATAAATTGGCCTTTGATGAGTCCTGTTGTATTATAACTGACAAAGCCTCTAACAGGACTGTTGCTAAGATCCCAATGACAGCAAACAAAGTTTTTCCCTCACCCTGCCATATGAGGAAAAGTGTTTGATGTCCAGGACTGAGACAGAAACAGTCACCTGGCACTCCAGATTTGGACACCTTAACTTAAAAGACATGAATAAACTGCAGCACAAGGGGCTTGTCATGGGTTTGCCAAAACTTCAAGACATGATGTGTGTGTGCCAAGTGTGTGCTGAATGCAAAATCCACAGACTTCCTCACCCTCACAGTTCCTTCAGGAAAACCACAAAGCCCTTAGAACTGGTATATGCTGACACTTGGGGACCAACTAGGACTCCTTCCATCTCAGGTATGCACTATTATCTCCTCATTGTTGATGACTTTACTAGAATGATGTGGGTGTTTATCATAAATAACAAATCAGAAGTATTTTCTAAATTCAAAGTTTTTAAAGCTCAAGCTGAGAATGAAGTTGAATGCAAGTTGAAAACCCTACGAACTGACAAAGGGGGAGAGTTCATGAGCAAGATGTTCAACACATTCTGTGAAGAACAAGGGATCAAGCGGGAGTTCACTGTGACAGGAACTCCAGAACACAACGGGGTAGCGGAAAGAAGAAATCGAACGATAGTAGAAATGGCCAGGTGTATGCTGTCAAGCGCTAATCTCCCTAAATAGTTCTGGGGGGAAGTTGTGAACATTGCAGTTTATATTCTAAATCGTGCACCATGCCGTGCTCTGGTCAATAATACACTGTATGAAGCCTGGACTGGAAGCAAGCCAAATGTCTCTCACCTCAAAACATTTGGCAGTGTGACTTACAGCTTAAATCACACACAAAACCCTGACAAACTCTCTGAGAAAGGAACCAAAGGTGTGTTCCTAGGTTACAGCCACAACTCCAAAGCATATCGAGTGTACAATCCCACCACAAAACAATTCATGATCACCAGAAATGTGATTGTTGATGAAGGCAAGAACTGGTCATGGGAGGTGGCTCAGGATCAGATATCAAAGCAGGCGGTTGCTGAAGAAATACCAGAATCAGACCAGATCATTCCTCAGCCATCCATTCCTGAAGCTGGGAGGGACCATCCTGAGTCCTCAGATACTGAAGAAAGTTCACCAGACTCCCCTTCATCACCACCTCCCAGGTTCCGCCTTCTAACTGAGCTTTACAACCAACCTCATATAGCTCTGTTTGTTCAGGAACCCAGTTGTCTCCTTGAAGCTGCTGCCGATCCTAACTGGGTTCAGGCCATGAACCAAGAGCTTCACATGATTGACAAAAATCACACATGGGAGCTCTCAGATTTGCCTCCAACAAAATCAGCAATTGGCCTAAAATGGCTGTACAAAGTTAAGTACAATGAAGATGGGGAAATAAAGAAATATAAAGCCCGGCTTGTGGCTAAAGGGTATGCTCAAAAGGAGGGAATTGACTACACTGAAACCTTCTCCCCTGTGGCCAGGTTTGAGTCAATCCGCACTCTTCTTGCTATTGCCATACATAGCCAATTTCCTATTTTCCAAATGGATGTCATGTCAACCTTTCTAAATGGAGAAATAGCTGAAGAAATATATGTAAGACAACCTCCTGGATTTGAAATCAAAGGAAAGGAAGATAAAATCCTCAAATTACACAAGGCCTTATACGGCCTAAAGCAAGCCCCAAGGGCATGGAACACCAAGATTGATGCCAATCTCCTTGAAAATGGCTTCATTAAGACAGTAAGTGAATCTGGGATGTACATAAAAAGAGAACACAATGGTGATGTGCTGATTGTGTGCCTATATGTGGACGACCTCCTCATCACCGGGTCCAACATGGACAACATTAACTCTTTTCGCAGTTATATTAAAAGTAGATTTGAAATGACCGATCTGGGACTCACCAAGTACTTTCTAGGCTTACAAATCCAGCAAATGCCCAATGCCACCTACATATCTCAATGCAGGTATGCTGAAGACTTGCTGACCAGGTTCAAGATGTCAGATTCCAAGCCAGCTTCTACTCCCATGATTACAGGAGAAAAATTAACTAAAGAAGATGGAGAAGAAAAAGTCTCACCAGAAGTGTATCGAAGCTTAGTAGGATCTCTAATGTACCTAACCAACACAAGACCTGACATTGAACACGCAGTTAGCATTGCCTCCCGGTTCATGCAGTCACCAAGCATCAAGCACATGACGGCTGCCAAGCGAATACTCAGGTATATCAATGGGACAAGAACATTGGGCCTAAAATATGAAAAAGGAGTTGACTGCAATCTCTCAGGCTTCTCCGACAGCGACTGGGCTGGATGTTCCGACGACGGGAAGAGCACGTCTGCTTACATGTTGTTCTACATCGGCCTTAATCCCATAACTTGGTGTACCCGAAAGCAAAAAACCATCGCTCTATCTTCAACTGAAGCTGAATATACAGCCCTAAGCGAGGCTGTCAGAGAAGTCGTGTGGTTGCGGCAATTGCTCACTGAAATACAAGGGAAAGAAGAGAGGCTTGTTAAGATAATGGTGGATAACACCTCTGCTATTGCTCTTGCTAAGAACCCAATCTTTCACAATCATACCAAGCATCTAGAAATCAAGCTACACCACACCAGAGATTTGGTAAGCAGAGGTGAAATCGAGCTAGGTTACTGCAAAGCAGCAAACCAAATTGCCGACGCCCTAACAAAACCCCTATCTGCCACGACATTCCTGCCATTGGGAAGTAAGATGAAATCTCATGCTGTCTGGACTATGGGGGGTGTTGAAGCATAGTCCATCTAGCATCCCTGATTCTGTAACAAAGATGAAGCATGGTGAAGCATCGGGACCAGAAGCAGACGGTGAAGACGGCGCCTAACTTCCGCCTCTGCAGTTATTGTTACTTCTTGACTTTTGGCTCTTATCCTACTAGGCGCCGTGTTATCCTGTGTGTTGATTGTTGTGTCTTCTGGGGCTTTAAGTAGTTGCCCTGTTCGTCTGTATTGCGTAAGTGAAAAAAAAGGAAAACAAAGTAGTATCAGTGTCCAGCTTTGTGTGTGTAGTTTTTAGTGATTTTGAACTTCTGTTCAGATTGTGTAGTGCTTCCCCTTCATTTATGTTGTCAAGAAACTTTTCTAACAAGTTTGTCGTCGAAGATGGTGGTGATTTTATGGTCCCGCATTCGGTCACGCATATCGTCGGCGCGATCGCGCAACCCTTACCTAATTTCTATTTTTAAATGCGCGCATTTTGATCGTGTTTGGGGGGGGGGCATTTTGGAAACCATTGTCACTCTTATTAGGGCCCGGTTGGGGACAAGATTATTGTGCAAGATTTATTATCCAAATATCTCTCTCTATTCCTCTCCCTCTCCCTCTCCCTCTAGTCTATCGTAAACCCTACCTGATGCCTCCCGCACGCTCGCAACAGCGCCGCATCCCGCATCGCTCGCACAACACCACCTCCCTCACCTCTCACCGGCCGGTGTCCTTTCCACCATTGCATCCAAGGGTTACAAGAAGGGATCTGCCTCCCTCCTCTGGGACTTTAGTCTCCGTCCTCCTTGCATGAGATCGCAATCTAGGGCATGTAACACAATTAAATATTATAACTTGTTTTTTTTTTCATTTTCTCACCGCTTTCTCAATTTGTTACAAAGATCAATTATTCGGAGACGATTTTTGCGTGATCCCACCAATGGGATCAAGGAGCGGTGCTGGGAAAACACAAATACCACAAGGGATTGGAGACTAGGTGTTGATGGTTTAGGCCTTTTATCCTGCTTCAGCGGACTCAGGGGGAAGCACTGTTAGTTCAAACGGGAAAAAAAATTCACCTGTTTTCTTAAGCTTTTTCTATACTCCATCTGCGACTTCATTTTTCTATCGTCCCCTATTTGTTTGCGCAATTTTTCTCCGTTGTGGTTTTGAAGATTCGTCCACTTTATTTTTTGCCCGTTTGGAACTAAGGATCCCCAAGAACACCATTTTATGCCTAATTTCAGCCACAGGAATATGATCATACTTATTTTCATTTTTCTCTGGTGTTCTCAGTCTCCTAAGAAGAGTTCCACGTGTTCCTTTTTATGAAGCTTCCTGGTCAGTTTTCTCGTATGGTGTCAACGCATCATCCAACACAAACTCATCTGTTGGCTGTTTGCAGTTCTACAGAAGTTGAAATTCTTATGCACTGTAAAATTACTGAAGCCCATCATTGTGAGTTAGTTTTTGCTATTTTTGATTAGGTATATCTTTTCCATTCCTGATTTAAGAGGTATAACAGAGGATTGTCGAAATAATTTGCGGTATGATCTTGTGTGTTTGTAGCGCCATTCCTGAATACTCATCAGCAAGGCGAGTATCAACTTGCTGTGATCCTGGGGTAAATTTTTCGTGAACAAGATTGCCGATAGATGTTGCTTCGAACAATGGATTGTTCCTCATTCCCCGACAAAATTGCTTATTTTATTGCTTACATTCTATAATATACTTTTGTGCATAGGTATGAGTGTTTGTAACATGTTCAAGTTATCCTTACCATTATAGTTAGCAAAACATATAATTAGTATCAGGCTAATGATGTTGTATAAATATCTATATTGAGTGGATAAACGTTTATATTGGCAGCCCAAAGATAATGACAGCCCAAAAAATGGCTATTGGCAGCCCGATGGATACTGGCAGCCCAAAAATTAAGTTTTTAAAAGGCATTTTTAGGAAGTGTTCAACATGAAAGTAACCCGGGCGGAACTACGTCAGTTTTGCCCGGGTTCCGCGTCTTTTGAAAATAAGGCTACTATATGACATTTTTAGAAAAAGCGTTCAACATAAATGTTGTAGATCTCGAACTTTCATGGAGATCTACAATTTTCATGTTGAACATTTTTTCTAAAAATTTCATATAGTAGACCTACTTTTAAAAGATGTGTGTTCCGCGTTTTTGGCTGCTATTTGCGATCATATTATCTGTGTTTTTTATTGTTTTGTCGGGCTGCCAATATCCAAAGCCGGACTGCCAATATAAACGCCCTAAAATTATGAATTTTAAGATGGATAGGTGGTGGGATAAGGCTATGGATGGTGTTGATGATAGAAATTTGTACGTAAGAGTTCCTTATAACATTTTGTTATCTTGTCATGGTAACATGAGAAGTCTATTTTCCATGGACATAAAAGTACTAATAGTAGGGCTGAAAATCTTTTAACCCTGTCTGAGATAGTTATGCAATAAATATTAAATGATGATTACAAATGAATCTACTGACCTTTATATATGTATATATAACAGGAAATAAGCCAGTGAGGCTTGAAATTTGCACAGGGCAGAGACAAAACGACTATGGAAGTGAAAAGGATTGTAAACGCGACCGATCATCATCAGTTTTGGAGGCGAAACTTGATGAGCTTCGAAAGGAGATCTCTTCCGGCGACGGTGGAATATTTCCGCATGCGGTTTTATCTGCTCAGCACATTTCTCTTCTAAGCATCCACAAGCCAACGTCCATATCACAGGTATCCAGTTTTTTTTCCTTTGTTAAGTTTTACCGTCTCCGTTTGAGATGCTGATACAAGAATTGAACACAACATAGGCATCAAATTATTTTTCCTTTGGTTCTTAGATTTTATGCAAACATGAACACTGCAATTTTTTAAATTTGGCGTGCCTCATAGAAGGGGAGCCTTGGTGCACCTGTTAAGGTGTTGTCGTGTGACGTGGTGGTCACGGGTTTGGGTCCTGGAAGCAGCCTCTTCCAAAAAATTGTAGGTATGGTTTGCCTATAGTTTACCCTTATTCTGGGACCCTTACCCGGACCCTCACTGTGCGGGGATACTTTGTGCACCGGGCTGCCCTCGGTGGGTGCCTCATACAAGTTCTCTGTGACAAATTCTCTGGGTCACAAATGGTCATATTTAGATATGTTTGATGATCGTACTGCATGTGTCGATTTGTCTTCAAAATTCAGTAAATTGACTGTGTATAGCCCTATTATACATAACATTGGTGTCAAAACAAATGTATAAAAACATTGGTAAGTAGTTTCCAATTCATTGCATTTGATGTTTATATCTCAATAAAACTTCTAGTGCTTGATCTTTATTGGGGATTACATTTACAGAGGCTCTGTTTGAGAACCTTGTGGCGTTAAAGCTCCGGTGCGGCGGGAATGAAGTTCCTGGGAGATTGAAGTTCTGAGTTCCTTTTCAAAAAGATGATAAAAGTTCGGTGGCCACAGCAATGTTGCCGCACCGGAGCTTGAACGGTTTCAACAGTTTCCCAAACGATGTTTTTTTTCACGGGTAGCAAACGGAGCCTGCCGCACCGGAGAAAAAAAGGCCCTCTCAAACAGGGGAGATTTTTGGGATCGATCTCTGCTTCCAAATTTTTGTCCGGGAAGAATGTCGAGGGGACTACTGGCATCCACTTTTTGCGTGTGGGGCCGGAGAGAGAAAGTCTGTCATTTAGGAGATTTAAGAGATGAAAATATGAACCCATGAGACTACCCGGACGGAAAAAGTTTTCGTCGGAGCAGCGGTCTCAAAAATCTCTGCTCAAACAGAGCCTTAATTTGATCTGAGCATATTGATTTTTTTTATATGTTGCAGTTGGTAAAGGTAATAGGGAAGGTGAAGGCCGAAAAGTATGGCAATAAGATCGCCGAGCTAATTCGAAATTATGTTGAAGCAGGGCAGACCAGCGATGAACCGAATAATGCAGAACCAAATGATGCAGATAAATTTCGTGAAAATGAAAGAATCACTAAGAGATCTCGAAAGAATGAAGCCCATGTCATCATTCAAAGCAGTGATGATGAAAATGATTAAATTATATAGACTGTTATATACTATTTTTTGCTTTGTAATATCAGACACATTGTTTAGTATAATTTACTATTTTTTTGCTTTGTAATATATAGACGGGGCTATATAGTTTTGGAGCGGCTCGAAAAAAGCTCGACCGAGCTTGTTTCGAGAGTCGACGAATCTCATAGCTAGGTTTGGGAGACTTAATAAGATTGAAGCTCGAGAGAAAGTGGGATAAATGAGCTGTCGAGCTCGAGCTCGAGCTCGAAATGAAAAGCTCGAGAGCTTGGAAATTTTGCCAAGCTGGCTCGAGCTGAAATATCAGTACCCGATTGACAATAGAGACGATGGAGTATACAATGGAATATCATGACAAATTCGACGGGTACAATCACTCCAATGAGTTTAAAATATTTCCTTTATAGCATATATATATATATATATATATATATATATATATATAAAAGTTGAAGGGTTGCACTACTTTATCTTCCAAATTATAGAAATGTCCCCTCTGAGTACATTGCATAATATTCATGCACAAAATATTTCAGAGGAGTTTCAAGGGGTAAATTTGTGCATAAATGTTATGAAATATAAACTCAGATGAAGGCTTTTGTAATTTTAAAAGATAGATTGGTGTTACTTGAATATATGCTAACTCACACTTGTAAACATGGACCAAAATGAATTTAAAATATCTACTTAAACAACTACTTGTTTGATTGGGAAGGACTCTTCGGCGCTGCCCTAGCAAGATGGTCCTAGTCTATTTTGGCGTGAGCGATGTGACTGATCTTTTCATCTGGTGTATTAACAAAGTCGTATGACCGCCCCTCCGTATGCTCTACTAGAGCCTTGTGTCTTTGAAATCAGTTAGAAAGTGTTGAGGGCATAGGGTAATTGTTAGAAGGAAAACTATGAGAAGATGTTGGGCATCAAGTGATATATTCTTTGCACTTTCACTTTGGTTTTCTTGACAAAAAGGGAACATTTCTTTGGACTTGCAATCCTCGGTAATAGGGCCTTAAGTCTCGAGGCATTTGACTAATCGGGTCGCCTTGATGAAATCTAGTATGTACAATGGTACAAGTCAATGTTAAAAGCATTGTTCTGAATCCCAATTGGGATGAGGTGATGGATCCCCTTCCCTTCTATAATCATTCGTATTCGTAGCATGAACGAAAATTGGGGTGATAACATTTATTGGTAGGCTGAGGTAAAGGGCGATGCACTTTGGATAAGTTGTTCATGATATCATTTTCAACAAGAAATTGTATGTTAATGTGTGATTATATATGTTCCCCACCACTAAAAATCATCCGGCAGAGATATTTCAATCGCGGAGCCTATGAGTACATATTGAGTATGTGCTAACTGATTTGATGCTCCTCTTTTGCTGCCATTTCCGTTGCCATCCTGGAGCTGTTGGGCGTACTGCAATTGAGACAAGTTGAGTGTTCATATCAATCTTTGCAGTGTTGGGCAGAGCAATTTGTTGCACACAGATCAGCAAATAAAATGAGAGTGTGCGGAGATGAGAATGCTTCAGCAGCTGGATGTGTGGACACACAAGACTGAAGTGAAACGATTAGGAGAATGAATGTACACACAAGACTCATGGATAATACAAAAGTGGCAACAATTGGAGAGAAAATACGAGAAGCTTGACAAAGATAGTTTAGTCACTAGGCATGTTAAGCCGGAGAGGGGTAGACCAATAAAGACTTGAAATGAAGCTATAAGGAAATACATGTACTTAACAATTAGTGAGATTATAACTAAAGATGGGGTATAACGACGACAAAGGATCCATATAGCCGACCCCGCTATAGTGGGATAAAGGCTTGAGTGTTGATGTAGAGAGGAGATTGTTGTGACTTAAAAAATTAGAAGAATTTTTTTCATAATAAGTACAAGGAAACATACAGAAGTGGGCATATGCAGTCCTAGGAATGTTATCTACAAATGGGGTAACAAAGTAGCCCCATACAATAACAATAAAACAATAGCATTAAACTTTGGTATTTATAGGAAATAACTAAAGGCAGACTGACTTAGGCTATGTGCATGCCGCGCAATTTCATAACGATTACGTGCAGGCCAAGACCTATATTGAGTCACAACTTTCTATGATTTTTTAGCTTGGCCTTCATTTATCCTCAGACTGCACATAGCCAAAAAATGCATATAACATTACCTTATTTATATACATGAGATTTTCCTCAACGTTTAAGCATGAACCCACCACTGCAAGGAGAAAAGGGGTAGAATTTGAATGTGAAATGCTCGATTCTGCGAGATGCAGCTCTGCGCCCTTCACAACAGTGCAGTTCTCATCCCCATGCCATGGAACATGCATAATTGACCACCAGCTTTCCATCAAACCCAAAATTCTGCGGGCACGAGAAAGAAACAAATGAGGGCTGAAGTAAATGGAGGAATAACACTGCTGATAATGAGATGGTTAAAGTTAGAAAAATAACAAGGATAGATGCAAATAGAACATGTTTTTCGGGCATGAAGATACATACTCAGGGGCGGACCCACCTTGGGGCGAGGGTGGGCGGCCGCCCACACTCATTTTTTTTAAAAAAATTAATAGTATTTGCCACGGTTTAAACCGTGGCAAATACTCCATTTTTAAAAAAAAATAACAGTATTAGCCACGGTTTAAACCGTGACAAATACCCTAGTTTTAAAAGATTTCCTATATTAGTCATGGCTTAAACTATAAATCGTGGCTAATACCCTATTTTTTTAAAAAAAAATAACTGTATTAGTCACGGTTTAAACCGTGGCTAATACCCCACGAAAAAAATAATTTTTTGCGTGGTTTAATAGTATGAATCAAGCCACTGTACATACTACCGAGATATCTTGAGAAATGTACTAAATTTTGCTACGTATACGCTCCCGATGGTCCGCCGCCCAATGATAATAGCCTCTTTTATATATTGATAAATTATCATTGTGTTTCTCATTTGTGTATGCCTGGAAGTTTATATGAGGAGTGAGTTGTAAGGGAGGAGTCCTCGAGCGCACTGTGATTCGGCCCAATGTTGGGCGAGGGAACCAGCCATCGGGTTTGCAATGGCGGAGCATGTCCCTTGGGTTGCAAAGTTTTGTACGCTTAGTGTATTTGATACCGCTAGGGTATTGCGGAGAGGCTGGAGGGGAAGGATGATGAGAAGGAAGAAAAATTTCAAGGAAGACTCCTTGGCCAATCCTAAGAATCAAAATTCTTCCAGCATAAAAGATTCTTACAATGCATCTCCATACTGAAGCCCCAGTCCAGTGGCAAAATCATGAGCAGGATGACTGGAATAAATACATGCAATGAAGTGGCAGAAGTAAAATGTAAGATTGAGCTCATGCTAGCCCTTGGTGCTCAATTGTTAGAAGTACGTGAGTTTGCCTCGCTCTCGTGGTGGTCAATAGAGCTCAGTGAATTCGACCTCACTTTTACTCCTCGGCTTGCCATCAAGGCACAAGCGATGGCCGACTTCCTAGCGGACTATGTAGTGGAGATCCAAGAGGCTGAAGCACCCCCTCTGAAAAAAAACAGGGAATTGATTGCGGGCGCCATATGGTGGCTGGTGTTTTCAAGCCATGAGGATTGATCAATAAGCACGAAGCTCAGACTGACGGTGGAGCTCTGGTTGTAGACTATAGTGTGATTTCAGTGGCCATGTGTGTCATCGCTGTTCCCTCGACTGAGTGATTCCCCGGGACTCACTTCAACTATGAGACTTGAAAGGCCAGGTGGATGTAGATTTGAGCAAGGAGCAGACGGTAGATCGCCTCGCCAATATATGGCTTTACAGTAAAGGGCTTATAGAAGCGGGACGATAAATGTGTGTGTGGTCATAAAGCAACCGAATTTCAGCATGATTTTGTTAGTGCTTCGTGGTTTTAGCCGGGGTGGAAGTATCGTGATTTGGAAGTTTAGTGGTAGTCTGTGGGGTTGTACGAGTCGTAGCTTGTAGGAGGCGGTAAATAATCAGTGGTCTTGACCGTAGCTGCATATGTCGGATGTCGGGGACACGTCGGTTGAGTTTTTCACGTCGTTTTTAATATGTTGGGAGTTATATCAAAATATTCCATATATCGGGTTTCAATATTTAAATATTTATATATTTAATTATATATAAATATTTTCTTTTTAACAATTTATATATTAATAATTTAATATTTATTTAACTTCTAAATCTATCAAACTACTATAGACATTTTATGTTAAGAATATAATAATGGCGTAACGCGGTAAAGAAAGTCGGAGCAATCCAACTCGTAATATCAGAACCTTCTTTATATCATCTGAAGTTGAGTCGAATGCGTTGTGCACCAGCTCGAAGCATGGGCAACCACATCAACCACTGTTGAGCTTGAGTTCGAGGTCTTGGCCACAAGCACAAATAAGGGCAGCAATAGTAGAGTCATATTTGCAAGGTGGAATGACGGGATTGCTACTCCACACAAGTCTTGAGGACCATGATGCTTGCAACGAGGCTTGCATAGAGGATATTGTTAGAAATAATTAGTTTGTTTCTTATTTCATGCTTTAATATATGTGCTTGAGATACCCTTTACTATAAGTAAAAGGTCTACTATTATTCAAAAATAATTTAGTAGTTACATTTGACATGGTATTAGAGCCCTAGCCGCTTGCTCGATCAGTCGACGTTATCCACATCCGCTGCGCTTCCTTCTCCAATCTCCTCTCTTATCTACTCCGCTACTGCAACCCTAACGCTCGAGTTGCTTGCATGTAGGGTGTTGATCAATGCAAGGGCCGATCGGCTCGGCCAGATGACTCCTCGGACAACTATCTGATATGCCCGAATTTTTCCACAAAAGTTTTGCTTTTCCCTCTCAATCACATACTTGGGGGATCGATTGAAACCTCCACTAAATCTACCTACACCATTGATCTAGTGTTCTTCCCCTCCATATGTTTCCTCGCATGAAAAAGGTTCTACCTCCTTCAGGCCTTGCTTGACTTCGACCCTCGAGAATTTAATGTTCTAGGATCCTTGGCGGTCCAACTGGTGGTGTACAGAAATTTTTCCGACATTTTCGGCGATCTTGCAGTGGCTTTTTTTGACCTAATCTGATATTTAAGGCCATTTTTTGGTTCTCCCATCTCATCATGCCTAACATAGTGGATTCTCGTGACCGCTCTCTACCCGCCATGGTTGTCAGGATCGCGATCTGGATCATAGAATCTTACGATCCTACGATCCTGATTTTGTAAATCGATCCTAATTTTGTAAAGCGATCCTCGATCCAATCCTACCATCTGATTCGATCCAATCCTACCATCTGATTCGATCCAATCTCGAAACGATCTCATCTAAGATCTCAATCTGGCAACCTTGCTACCCACTGGATCAACCCGGGTTGAGCACGATCAAACGACTTCTCAAATCACCATGATTCATCTCTATACTACAAATTTTTATCTTGATCTCGATCTATTGCATTGGCCCTTATGAGTCGTTGATTGTTTGACTATGTTATCGGTGTTATGATTCACCTTGATGTTTTCTAGGGATTGAGGTAGCAAAATAAAAATACGGGATCCATATTTCAAAGCAAAAGTATGTCTTCGATTTATTAGAACAAACAGGAATGAGAGGTTGCAAGCCTGTTGATACCCCTATTAAATTCAACCACAAATTTGAACGTGATGATGGGGAGCCAGTGGAAGATATTTTGAGTTACCAAAAGTTGGTAGAAAAATTGATCAACTTATCACATACTCGTCCTAACATTTCATATGAGGTGGGAGTGGTAAGTCAATGACATATTAATGTCATGCACAGAATTCTGAGGTATTTAAAGACCTCACCTGGTAAGGGCATTCTATTCTCACCAGTGATAACTTAAAAATTGAAGTATATATTGATACTGACTGGGCTAGATCAATTGGTGGTAGGAGGTCTACTACATGATATTGTTATTTTGTTGAAGGTAATTTGATCACTTTGGAGAAGCAAGAAACAACATGTAGTAGCTAGCTCTAGTGTTGAAGCTGAGTTTCGAGTTATAACTCACGATATATGTGAGGGGATATGGTTTCGTTCTCTCTTGAATGATCTTGGTTTACTGGAAACTGACTCTTTCAACATGTATTGTGACAACAAGGCTGCAATCAGCATTACTCATAACTCCGTACAACATCACCGCACCAAGCACGTTGAAGTTAACCGACACTTCATTAAAGAAAATATTATGAAAGGGATTGATGTACCACCTTACATACACTCAGAGGGGCAACTCGCAGATTTCCTCACTAAGACATTGAGCGAAAAAATATTTATGACTATTATTAGCAAGTTGGGTATGAAAAACATTACATGACCAACTTGAGAGGGAGTGTTAGAAACAATTATTTTGTTTCTTATTTCATGCTTTAAGATATGTGCTTGTAATACCCTCTTCTATAAGTAGAGGGTCTCTTATTATTCAAAAATAATTCAATAGTTACATTTGACAAATATAATACTCGCCTAGAAATTGAGATGGTGTTTTATGACATCGAGACAAGCTTCAGCCATGGATCATGTAAGGGGCATGCGGTAGGTAGAACTGTAAGGTGTGCAGCTCACTTAGCGGAACCAGAATGGAACCGCGGAATCTTTTTGGTAAAACAAGGAGAGAAGGTAAATGTGTGTCCCTCTCAATGGAGGATGCATCCTGGATGCCATAGCAGACGCTTCGCAGGGCAATCCGAAGAGTATTACAGTTCTAGGTCCGAGGGGCAGTAATGGTAGATCGGATGAACTCAGTGGAACGGTGGGTGGCGATTGGTGCTAGAACTGGATGAGGAAAGAGAGGAAAAATTCCAAGGAAGATTCATTAATCATCTCTAGGCTCCAAATTCTTACTCCAACCATAAAAGGTTCTTAAAATACATTTCCATACTTAGGCCTAGTCCACGGGGAAAATCATAAAAATGATGACTTAAATAAAATGCAAGAAAATAAAGTGTAGAAAGTAAAATAGATAATTGGTCCCATGCTAGTCCTTGGTGTGTGATGGCTCAGCCGGACCAATCAGGGCCGCATGCTTCAAGTGCGCAAGTTTTCCTAGCTTTCACGGTGGTCGTACTCATATTTTGTAACAGTATTCCACTACACTAACTTCTTCCTTCCACAAAACTTGTGTTCCTATCAAATTTCAAGAGAGCTGAAAAAATAAATTTCCATATATAAGAGTTAAAACGAATAAGCTGAATCCAGACTACATATATCAAGAATCTTCTAAATTATATTGTTCTAAATTAGCATGCTAATGAAAACAATTCATTTTCTATCTACAAAGACATTTGTTGCTGATTGTTAAATTAGAAGTAAAACTAACTAAAAGTTACCCTGCATATAGCACGTACATTGTACAGATCAATCATCAATTCATCTGGATTTGGAGAGAAAGCACTGTTGACGTAGAGAAACTGGTAAAAGAGGACAGAAGTTAGTATAAGAGCTTTGAAGCAACAATAAAATGACTATTATTTTTAACAGCACACTTACAAGAGTATCTCGATGAAGCTGACGTCGAAGAAATTCAATAACAGTTGAGAATTTGTTGGTTCCAGCAGTCTGGAAATTTATTTGAAAATGAAGAATAAAGTTAAAAAAAAAAAATCAAAGCATCACCAAAGTTTCACAAAAAAAAATTTAAAATATATCATCAGAACAATAATGATCTAGATTTAAATATAGCTCTGGAGATAAAATAGAAAGGAGGAGGAAGAAGAAAGAAAGTCTCGGTTTAATCTCCTAACGTTGGCTGCATTTGGTGGGGGCGCTTTTCCCCAATCGAGTAACGCCAAATGCCACCAAACAACAACACTCAAGCCTTTATCCCACTATAGTAAGGTCCACTATATGGATCATTTGTCGCCATTGTGCTCTATCTTCAGCCATAATCTCACCAATGCCCAAGTACATCATGTCTCTCATAACTTCATTCCAAGTCTTTATTGGTCCACCCCTCCCCGTTTAACATGCCTAGTGACTAAACTCTCACAATGCCTAACAGGTGTCACTAATGGGTATCCTTTGTACGTGTCCAAACCATCTTAGTCGATCTTCCCGCATCTTTTATGCAATTGGTGTCACTCCTGTATTATTCTTGATACATTCATTCCTAATTTTATCCAATTTCGTGTGTACACGCATCCATCTAAGAACTCTCATCTCCACAGCTCTCACTTTTGCTCATGTACACTATTCATTGCCCAACAATCAAAACCATAGAAAGCATCGCTGGTCTAATTGCAGTACGGTAAAACTTGCCTTTATGTTTTAATGGTACTTTACGATCACATAAGATCATTGACGTGCCTCTCCATTTCAACCAACCTGCTTGGAGGCTATGTGTCACATCTTTACCAACACCTCCATCTTTTTGAATTATCGATTCAAGATATTTAAAACAAACAGTGCGGAAATATCTTGATCGCCAACTTAAAAACGAAGTCATCTATCCTTCTTGCAATGCTAAATTTAAGCTCCATATACTCAATTTTTGCCATGTTCAGCCTAAACCCTTCTTTTCTAAAGTGTTTCGCCAAGATTCAAGTTTTGCATTTACACCCTCGCGCATCTCATCGATCAAAACGATATATTATTCGCAAACAATAAACACCAAGGTATTACTTGTTGGATGTTCGGTGAGCTCATCTAAGATAAGGGTAAAGGGATAAGGCTTAAAGTTGAACCTTGATGTAAGCTAACAGTGATAGGAAATTCTTGTGTTAATCCTCCAAATGACCTCACCCTCATCACTAAATTTGAATGCATATCTTTGATTATTTCAACGTACGATACATTTAAATATTTCTTTTTTAAGACTCCTCATAAGATCTCGCTTTGAATCCTATCATAAGCATTCTCAAGATCGATAAACAACATACACAAATCTTAATCAGTCTACTCACGAGATGTATAGCTTTCATAGTCGACAGCCCTGACATGAATAAAAAATGATTCTCTGAGATGTTAGCCTTTCATCTTACTCTTCTTTTTATCATTCGTTCTCATAATTTCATAGTATGCCCCATTAATTTAATTCATCTATAATTAACATAATTTTATATATCGCCTTCATTCTTATACAATGGTACCAAGATAATTTCTCTCCATTGCTCCAGCATCCTCTTTGATTTTAGTATCTTACTGAAGAAATATATAAGCCATAAAATTTCTTATTTCTCTAGACATTTTCATACTTCAATGGGGTCTAGTCCAACCACCTTTTCATTTTTCATCTTCTTTAGAGCATCATTTACCTCTGATACTTGAATTTTATGAGAAAACGTTATGTTGTTATACTCCTCCAATTTACTCAACTATTCTAAATTCTATTTATTGTTTTTATTTTATTATAGATTCGATAAAATTATTTTTCTCATTGCTCTTTAATAGTCACATCATCCGTCAAAACTGTATTTGTTTCATCATTTAAGCAAATTATATTTGTTTCGCTTTTTATGTAAAACTATATATGTCAAAATGTTATGTTCCTAAATGGCAAATGCCACCACAGTTATAAAAAATATTTGGGGAGGCTTAATAGCGATAGCAGACACAACAAAATGCCGAATTTTAGGGTTTTAGCCTTTTAGGCTTTGGGGTTTTTATGGCATGGTGGGGCGGGTATGACCACTGTGTTTCACATATTAAGGGGTAGTTTGGCACAGTGACCACAGTCGTAAACGCAGTGGTCACGGAAGTGGTTTGTGAGTGCTGTGGTCATGAACTGTGATTTGTAGAGTTCCATTTAGCATAATTCAGTTTGTTATGCAATCCTGTGGCAATTTAAAGCCAATAAATGAACTATCCTTATACACTATTAGTGATTGGAAGCAATACAAATTATAAACTGTTTACATAATTAAAGTTGTATTTATGAGCGCATTTATGAAATTTTTTTAAAAAATTTTGAATGTAGAAAAAACGGGCTTGGCGCCTACGACTTGTAAAGTCGTGTTGTTTCTTCTTTTTCCCTCTTCTTGTATTAGTCACATCATGCCACTATCCTCATTATCACAAGCACATCCAAGATCTCATCCAAGACCTCCTGTTTCCCATTATATATTTGGCTTACAAGGAGTCCCTCACCCAGTGATCTTACCACGGTAGTTTCAATACCATCCCCTCCAACCACCATCACCCATCCCCACCCACACAAGCTCACTCCATAAGCATCAATCATTCAAAAGCGTACGAGTTCAAATAGAGAGTTCTCCCTGAGATAGCCTTAATAAACATATTGAACAATTGATTACTAGTGGTAATAAATGGGGCAGTAATGATCTTATTTTGATTTTTTTCTTGTATAAAATGAAAGTCATTCTCTATGTTGTTTAGTTTTTTCATGAAAAAAAAAGATTAGATGCAATATGAATTGCAACTTGATTGTCGCAATAGAGACGATTAACATCATGGATCAACACTGTCATTTCCCATAAAATGGATTTAAGCTAAATCAATTCACATGTAGCTAAAGACATGGCTCTATATTCTACTTTGGTTGAGAATCTAACTATAACTGTCTATTTCTTTTTTTTTCAAGCAACCATGTTCCCTCTAATAGATATAGAGTACCCACTAGTCAAACTTCAGTCAGAAGCCGTGCGGGCAACATTCGTCGTGGGTGCGACATTTGTCGAGGGGACGACATTTGGCTGAGGCGGCAACATTGGTCATGGGTGCGACATTTGTCGAGGGGGTGACATTTGTCGTGGGGCGGCATTTGTCGTGGGGGTGACATTTATCGTGGGGACGTCATTAGTCGTGGTGGCAACATTCGTTCTCAAAATCTTCCGGCTGCCGAACAGGGTGGCAAAATCAGACTGAATCATTTTTTCCGTCGGCGAGTCGGGCGGTCTTTGACCGCATCTATAAGAAGAGTTCTTAAAATATAAGAAAAAATGACTAAAAAGACCACCCAAGATCCGACCCAAACAAATGAAAAGGAGGGGAGAGCTCTTGGGTGGTCTTCGGCCGCATCTAGGCGGGCTTCGCCCGCCTCCGCACGGGCTTCGCTCGTGCTCGATGCGTCGCTGCAGGCTGCGCCCGCAACGTATACATATGAGTACTCAAAATGATTGTAAAAAAATATAAATCACGATAACAATTTTTATTTTGTAAAAAATATACGTTTTGACATACAAAACGTAATTTATCACCCTCCTATCTAAATATAAGAAAAAAATGACTAAAAAGACCCAAATAAATGAAAAGGAGAGTGGATTATATGAGGGGTAATATAGTATTAAAATGTTACACCAAACTACTTTATGAGTTTGCTTATATAATAGACCCACATGGGTACTTCAGTCAGTCAAACTCGTCAGGAGAAGTAGGTGTGCGGTCACCCCTTCTCTAAGGGTCCGAACTACACAGAAACCGGTTCTCGGTTTCAACATTTTGGTGCGGTGAGCGTGGAGCGTGACTAGCACAGAAAATACAAGTAAGGTCAATGACTGGAGACGAAGGGCAGGGATCTGACCGGGCTGACTCGCCACCTCCCCCTCCACTCGCCACCCTCGGAATGTTCGAGGACTTCAGGCAGGAAATGCGGAATCTCGTGATGTTCGCACTCGGAGCTCGCGACGAGTGCTCAACACCCGCCGTCCCAGTGGTCGCCACCCCAGCTCTGGGCAAGAACGCCCCCGTCAGGCGACTTAGGAAGGAAGTAGCGGAGGAGGGCAGCGAGCGAGATCTCCCAGGGCGATCCTTGTTCCCCGGCTCAGCGAGTGCGAGAAGGACCGGCGAGGTGGAGGCGCGAGATCACCCGGCTCGCCTGGCAGGGGAGGGGAGTCCCTTCAGCGAGCTGGTCTCATCCACCCCAGTTCCAGAGGGGTTCCGCAAGCCAGAGATGTCCTACTACACCGAAAGGGATGATCCGGTCCAGCACATCCAATGGTTCAAGGATGTGGTCTCGATCAGGCAGATGTCGGATGTCTTTAAGTGTCGGCTCTTCGTCATAACTCTCAAGGAGAAGGCGAGGGATTGGTTTCATCAGCTTCCTGCCAGCTCCATCTACTGTTTTGAAGACCTGTGTTGGGGTTTCTGCTGAGGTTTACAATTTCAAAGAAGAGGAAGGAGTCGGAGTCCCTGTTTCTCATCAAGCAGGGAGTGGTTGACCAAAGAGATATGTCTGGTTGATTCTCAACACCCGCCGTCAGGCTCCCACTAGCTGATTGGGCCGGTGGTAGCGCCCGGTGGCTGGCCAAAGAGATATGTCTGGTTGATGCTCAACACCCGCCGTCAGGCTCCCACTAACTGATTGGGCCGGTGGTAGCGCCCGATGGTTGGCCAAAGAGATATGTCGGGTTGATGTTAAACACCCGCCGTCAGGCTCCCACTAGCTGATTGGGCGGTGGTAGTGCCCGATGACTGGCCAAAGAGATATGTCCGGTTGATGCTCAACACCCGTCGTCAGGCTCCCACTAGCTGATTGGGCGGTGGTAGCGCCCGATGACTGGCCAAAGAGATATGTCTGGTTGATGCTCAACACCCGTCGTCAGGCTCCCACTAGCTGATTGGGGCGGTGGTAGCGCCCGGTGACTGGCCAAAGAGATATGTCCGGTTGATGCTCAACACCCGTCGTCAGCCTCCCACTAGCTGATTGGGCCGGTGGTAGCGCCCGGTGGCTGGCCAAAGAGATATGTCTGGTTGATGCTCAACACCCGCCGTCAGGCTCCCACTAGCTGATTGGGCCGATGGTAGCACCCGGTGGTTGGTCGAAAGAAAAAACTTGATTGATGCTCACCTCCCGCTGTCAGGCTCTCACCTAGCTGACAGGACTGTTGGGCCCTCAGTGGGTGTTGTAAAAAGCTTTGAAGCTCGGCCCGGAGTTGCTCCCGTTGTCAGGCTCTCACCAAGCTGATAAGTCTGGAAGGTCCTCGTTGGAATATTGGAATGACTAAAGAATCCTAAGGAGATCTCGTCGTCAGGGATCTCGCCAGTCAATGGGGCGAGGTCGACGCGAGATAAAGTCTATAAGAGAATGCGAATAATCGGAAGAAGATCTCGCCAGTCGCGCGCTATAGGCGCGCGTGAGCCAATATGGCGAGAACAGCGCAAGGCCTTATTCTAAGCGGTGAGTTCGAGAAGTCGAACACTCTAAGCGCGCGTAAGCCAATAGGGCGAGGTCGACGCGAGACCTAGTTCTATATTCTACAGGTTGACGTGGCAAAAGGTGGATCTATGGTCTCGCGAGATGTCTCGACCATGGGCTACCTATGTTGAAGCGCGAGTGGGGTGTGTTTTCGCATGACATCATTCAAAGTTAGAACAAAAAAAAAGATAAAAAAAAATTTCACAGCAAAATCTTATCTACTTCATTCATTAGTCGGTTATTACATCCCGCAAAAGAAGGGCAAGGCCCAAAAAGAAAAATAGAGGAGAATTAGAAGACGAGAACTTTAGGGCAATGATGTCGATTGCTCGCTCTCGCCGGATATGTCGTCAGCGCTGTCTTCAGGTTCAGGGATGGGCAGGAAGAGCTCTGGAACCAAGGTCTCGGCAGTCACCTTCTCTCCCTCGCCTTTCAGAAATCCAGCTCTCTGCATCGTCTGGAGCGCGTGTTTTGTTGACGCAATGGCGTTCTCTTGCATCATCAGCTCCAGCTCATGTTGCGAGTACAGCAGAGCCTTCATCTTCTCGACCGGAGGAGGGGAAATCAGCGAGCCGATCCATTGCTGGTTCTGGGCCTTTAACCTCCGGTTCTCCTCGAGATGGGCAATTCGCGCATCCTGTCGGGTAGTTGTCGCGGCATCCTGCAAGCCAATCAAACGTTAGAGCGAGAAAGGTGTTCAGCGAATGAACTGGATGGGAGAAAGCTTACCACTCCACCTACTCGCCCGGCGAGTTCGCTCTCGGCAGCGGCTAGCTTCTGTTTCAGATCTGCCACTTCTTTAGACAGTGCGGACCGCGAGGCGCGACATCTGCCATCTGTCGCGACAGGCAGCTGCCGCGGCGAGCCATCATGTGAGCGAGTTCGATGGCGCGGAATTGAGCTCGCAAGCTCTCATAGGTGAGTGGTTGCACGAGGGCGTCGTCATAATAGGCGGCGTTGTCCCGCCCATATATCCCGAAGGCGAATGCATAGGCCTGGCCTGAGAAAGTCTCGCCCTCCTACCAGGAGGGGAGGATAGTAGAGATAGAAGCCTCGTTGGCCACTCGGTCCCAGACCAGCAAGGCTCGTCGGCGTCGTCCAGCTGCTTCTCGCCCAGGCCGAAGTTCCCGTGGCCTCTAGGGGATATATTCTTCGTCGCAGCCGAGGTCCCGCCAACCTTGCTGGGCTTCTCCTCATGGGTCCCGCCAGCGACAGGAGATCTCGCAGGAGGAGCCTTCTCGACCTCCTTGTCTTTGGCGAGATCTGCGGCTTTTGGCTTCTAGGGAGGTGGCGGAGGAGGAAGTGTATCGGGTTTCCGCTTTTGGCTGCTGGATTTCGGCAGCGACTTCGGTTCGCTTTTACATGTCGCGGTGGCGGCCTCCCCGCGTGCCTTCTCGGAGGCGAGTGTTGTGCTGCTCGTGAAAGGCAGGTTGAGGGGAAGATCTCGCGCACCTGCACGTGTCATAGTTAGCAAAATTCTGTAATCCTTAGGATAAGAGATTGCGAAAGCTACCTTCCCCGGCGAGTACAGGTAAGAGCGAATCGACGTTCCTCCTCAGATAGGGAACGTCGAAGTCCTTTCCAAAAAGGAATTGGTGGAGCTTGGATTCGTGGCCGCCGAGAGATGGAGGACGGTAAGTTGATTCCTCCTGTTGGACTGGTATGAGGGGGAGGTTGTCGAAATCCCCGGAGACGAAGATGAACTTTCGAATCCAGTGGTGATTCTTGTTGGCGAGACCTTTGGCCTTGAGGTCGTTGCCAAAGAAGAACGCGATCCCGTCCCTCTTGGCGCAGAAGTTGAAGAGTTTGCGGAAGACGGGAAGGCTGAAATCAATCCGCTCCTCCCGCAAGTAGCAGACGAATGCTACTAGCAAGGCGATGAAGTTGGGGTTGAGCTGTGCGGGAACAACGCCGAAGTAGCGCAAGGTCTGGCAAATCTCCGACCAGATGGGGAGGCGAAATCCCACCTCAAAATGTTCGGCAGGAATGGAAAGTTCGTAGGGCGAGAAGTGGTTGATCGATTCATCCTTTCCCGGGTGTCGCGCAGTGAAGCCCGGCGGGACATAAAGACCAACGAGTGAGTGGTACTCCTCTCCAATTAGGTTGCAGTTCATGAAAGGGTAGTCGGAGAATGCGGCTGCACATTTGGTTCGACCATCGGCATCGCCTGTCATCTCGCGAGAAGTGGGAAGAAAACGTAGAAGCGCGAGTACAAGAGAAGGAAAAGCAGAAAGAAGGGTTGGAAGCTATTTAAAGCAGTGGTTAATGCGGTAGGTGAGGGGTTTATTTATAGGAAATTTTGGGCGGGAAAGGATCCGGGCTGGGAAAAGTGCAGATAGCCAATTCCCCAGATCCCGCCCAAAACTCTGTCGAGATCTCGCACTCCCTCACTCGCCGCCGAGATAAAGCTAAGTACTATAAAGCTTTAAAATAAGGTCGACAGTAAAAACAAAACATGAGCGAAAACAGAAAGAACAGACAGCGAGAACATTTAAGCGAGATAAGAAAAGAAAAACACAGTTTCATTATCCATTCACATTCGGCACCAGTAAACCGACAGTTTGTTATTACAAGCAGATAAGAAGAGAGCAGGAAGGCGAGTGCCGGTAGGCCTACCTGGGTCCATCACCACCGTCCCCGACCTCCCCTTCCCTCCCTAGGCATCGCGCGGGAATATTGCAGTGAGCGAATGATCTGCAGCTCCTGTTGGGCGAGGCGCAATTGATCTTCAGCTCGTGCGACGTGGATCTCGGGAAAGTCCCTCCCGCCGCCGGCTTCTCCCCCCAGATCAGCAATCAGCTGCGTATGTTGTTCTCCAGGCAGACTAGCCGCTCCTCAGCAGAGTTTTGGTTCTCTTGAACCCGGCTGTAGAGCTCGCGCAGCATCAGGGCGTGCTTCCGTAAAACCTCCGCCGCCGACCGCTTCAGCGCCTCAGCATCCTTTGGATCGCCCAGAAAGGCGGCGATTAAGTTAGGCAAGGGGGGGGGGGCGAGAACTCCTCGTCGATGTCGACATCAGTCGATGATAACTCGCGGTAACCTGCAGTAGGAAATGTTAAGCCAGACATAACCTTCCTTCTTTTAGAAGGTGAGTGTGATTGGCTACCTGACCCGGTATCCGTGTCCTTGCCCGAGTGCCGGCAGGAAGTGCTGGGCCGCCCCTCGAAGGGGGTGTCGAAGATGACATGCTCCTTCCCGAGCCCTGGGCGGTAAGTCGCATGTTCGGGAGCAGGGTTGTCGATACAGCATTCGCTGGAGGTAGTAGGCCCAAAGCGAGATCCAGGGGCGTCAGGCGAGCAGGGGATTTGGGCGTTATAGCACCCAGTCCCGTGGTCCCAAAAGCGGGAGCTGCAAAGTACAAGGGTAAGCGGACTGATAAGAGGCAAATGGATAAAAGGGGACTTACCATTATCCCGCGAGAGATCATTCGGTTTATGCGGGGAGGTGATCTCGGGGGCCGTCTTGTCGTCGCCAGCCTCAAGCGAGTGTGGTTCAGCACTCGCCTCCCCAACTCCCTTCTCCTTTGACGAGATCTGCAAGCGAACACGTCGGCATCTTCTTTTATCCTGGTGAGGAATATAAAGCGAGTGAGGGATCCCGGGCTGGGAGGGAGTCCGCGAGATGGACTCGTCCCTGGTCAGGTCGCGCCTGACCATCTTGGCTTTCTTAGTTTTGGGATACGAGCTCGGGGCCTTTCGGGCAAGCCAACGGGCGAATGAGCCCATCAAGGTTCTGGTCTCAACCCGGGCAGCGTTGAGGCGATCTTGGGCTTCCTTCGAGAGCGACATCGAGTTGGAGACTGTTGGAGGCGAGAAAACCGGGAAAAAATGGATGGGGCAAAATTCATTTGTCCATGATTGGATATTTATAGAGACATGGAGGGGCCCACAAAAGATTCTCTTCCAGGTTAGCAAGCACTCATCAAATACTTGCGGTTGGATGATTCTTTCCGAGCTTTGCGAAAGCTCGCAAAGAGCGGGGATTGTGTACAACCCCGAATTCGCTGAGTGGGCCCCCTCCGGCAGGTTCAAGGTATTGTAGCACATTCAGGCCCAAGAATACCAGATTGGCGAGAGAGGTAGGCTGGACTGCACTCAACCAGTGCCCAAAGGGGCATTCGCACGAATCAGGGAGGAATCAGGCCCTTAGGCGAATGCAATCTTCATCACGCACTAGCCCCATACTCGCGCCTCAGCGCATGCAGGAGGACATCTCGCCAGGACGGGCGAACGGTCGCCCAAGAGGACACTCGCCCTTCAGAGAGAACCTAGGAGGCGAATGCATGGCTCTCCCAGCATTCGCTCCTTTAGGCAAGTGATGCCTTCATAGATCACTCACCTAGTGAGATCCAGAAGCAAAATTACCTGGATGCCCTCAGAGGTCTGCATTTAGCTCCTTAGAACAGCGGAATTACGTTGTTGGCAAACCCAGTTGGGTTGCGTATAGCCATTTAGAACAGCGGAGTTGCGTTGTTGGCAGATCCGGTTCAAAAATCTATAAATAGACCCACATGGGTACCTCAGAAAGCAAGCTTTCTCATTCTCTGGTCTTCTAGCGCTTTTTGAGGTGCCCTTAGCTCAGCACTGGCTAAGGAGGGGAAGCGCTCTAAGATCTTCCGGGTGTGTGGTGGAACCTCCGTGCTGGAGACTTGGGTCAGTTTAGAGTTCGAAGTCTTCAGTCAGTCAAACTCGCCAGGAGAAGTAGGTGTGCGGTCACCCCTTCTCTAAGGGTCCGAACTCCACAAAAGCCGGTTCTCGGTTTCAACAGAAAGGTTCATAATGATGAAACATTAGGTTCATGTATAAACCGACAAACAAGACACCACAAAGGTGACGTCTACCTACTAATTGTTAAGTAAATTAACTTGCCTGCAATCTTCTGAAACAATAATTTCTTATCTAAAGTAGGAGAGTCATCATGATGCATATAATAGTTAAGGTCAATGGGACTATCTACAGGCTTTACCCCTAAATACCTATATTCAGCAAGCAGATCAAGGACATATTTTCTTTGAGATATGGAAATACTATGTTTGAATCAGACCGTCTCAACCCCAAGGAAGTAGTATAATAAACTAAGCCCATTGCTCAAAATTAGTAGTCATCTCTTTTAACAAACACAATATGATATGACATCACTTCCTATGATAATGATATCATCAACATATATAACCAGAAGCATAAAATGATCCATGTTCCTGTGCATAAAAACAAAATGATCATGCGTGCTCTGTGTGAACCCCGTGTTAATAATATTGGCACTTAATAATATTCCTGTACATAAGATGATCCATGTTCCTATGATCATGTGTGCTCTGTGTGAACCCCAAGGAAGTAGCATAATAAACTAAGCCCATTGCTCAAAATTATTAGTCATCTCTTTTAACAATCACAATATGATATGGCATCACTTCCTATGATAATGATATCATCAACATATATAACCAGAAGCATAAGATGATCCATGTTCCTGTGCATAAAAACAAAATGATCATGTGTGCTCTGTGTGAACCCCATGTTAATAATATTGGCACTTAACTTCACAAACCATGCTTTGGGAAATTGTTTGATCCCATAAATAACATTCTTATTTGCATGCATTCTCTCAAGAAATAAAGAGACTATGTGGTGTTGTCACATATCTCCATAAGGATGACATTTTTTACATCCATGCCAAGATTTGTCAACAGAAATGGAAAGCAACACCCTTACGGAATTCAATTTTTCCAATGATTTAGAGGTCTCATAGAAATCAGCACCATAAATCTGAGTAAATCATTTGGCCATAAATCTCGCTTTATACAATTAGAGGGTGTCATATTGAAGGTATTTGACAGAGTAAGTCAACAACATCCAACAAGACGACAATTGGGTGGCAAGAGGACAACCTCCCAAGTTTGTTGTCATAAAAAGTTGTCATCTCAATATACATAACATTCCTCCACTAAAAGTGTGAATTAACCTCTACAAAATTGTTAGGAACAACAATAGTTGCTATGGAGGATAAGTAAGATTTAAAAGTGAGGAGAGTGAGTAATTACCTTACAAAGTGATCAATTAAGTATCTAATACGACCACAAGGAACATGGAAGGAGAATGAGGTACCAAAAGAAGTAAATTGATTATCAATACTTGAGGAGCAGATGGTGGATAATGTGGTCTAAGTCACATGTGTTATTATCAGGTGGCTCCAATTTTTTCTGCTTTGAAAGACTTGCATTTCCTTTTAAAGTATATAGGTGTTTGTGTTCCTTTTACCGTCTGTGGGAACAAAAGAGCCTACTGTATCTTCGTTATCCTCCTGAGAAGAGAGAACCTCATCCATTTGTATTTTTCATGCTTGGGGAATACATCAGTTTGTCATTGAGAGAATGATAAGCGATATGTTCAATGAATGTAACATCCTTTGAGATAAATCTTTTACACATTTGAGGAGAACAACACTTGAAGCTATTTTGATTAGCATCACAACCCACAAACATGCACTTAACAGCTTATTATCCCAACTTGTTGCAATCTATTCCAATAATATGAACAAAAAGTAACACACCAAAGATTTTGTGTGGAAGTCTAGAATGTTTCATCCGGCTTTAGAACTTGAAGACGACATTTATCATCCAAAGTTCCTGTGAGCATCCTATTGATTAAATGCACAACCATTAACACTCTTTCATCCCACAGTGTTTTGGGTACTTTCATCTCTTGAAGTAGGCACCTACCTAGTGACATCCAGGATATGTCTACTCCTTCACTTGGCAACATCATTTTGTTGTGGACTACCATGGCATTAAGATTGAAGCACAATTCATTTATAATTCAAAAACTTTTGAAGTTCTCTGTAAGTATATCCCCACTATTATCATAGCAAAGGACATCAATCTTGACGTTGCATTGAGTAATAATGAAATTATAAAAGACTTCAAAGACTTTGTATACTTCACTATTCATTTTATCGCATATAATCAAGTAAAGTGTGAAAATCATCAATAAATAGCACAAAATACTAAAAGCAATTAGATTGGTTTTTATCATTGTACCTCTTGTTCTCAGAAGAGATGGGGGAGTTCCATTTCTTATGATCGGCGTCCATGGAGGATCCCACAATCCAACCACTCCCACTAGCACGAGCAATAGATATTCTACCAGTCTCCCTCTAAGACAGTGGACAGCAATATCAAGATCCGGCGCACTATCTTTACTGAACATTTGGATCCTTTGAAACTCCAGTTCATAAGGGAGATCTAAGGGTAGCTCAAAGACTTTTCAATGTAGAATCTCTCTCTAGTAATCGTCGGTGGAAAGGATATAAGAATATTGATCTAAATTAGTCCATTTGTATGTCATCTTACAGTATTATTCTTCAAAATTCTCAACAATGGAAAGAAGGATCTGTTCTATTTGGAGTTGATAGAACTGTGCAAGATCTTTCTTATTAGGGCAATCCTTTTCAACAAGATTACACATTTTTGTAGCAGTTTTGCAGAATATAAAGTGGTTGGCAATGCTAGGCTCCCTTGACTGTATAAATCAATTCATTACAGTTAAATTATTTCCTTTCCAATATTTATAGGAGGGATCTACAACTACAGGAGGAAATTTAATACCAGTAAAAATTTGTCTTTCTTCGGCTACCCACAAACATGAGAAAAGACAGAACACAACAAATAATATCTCTCATCTATTTTGATGTTAGTAACAGTTCTAAACACATCGCAACCACCTAGGTTTACAATATAGGTGCTTGATTTGATTTCAGTAGACTTATCTTGAGTGATAGGATAAAGTGAAATAACCAGAATCCCCTTACACTCTGAAAAACGTAACATGAATGAGTGTACATGAGTCCCAATCCAGCAGTGGCAGCTAGCAATACAAAAACAACTGTAGCATACCCATAGACACGATGACAAACGAGGCTTATGAAATCTAGAAGCAGCCAAGCCAACAATAACTCGGACAGTTGACAATAAAGGACAAACAGCCCAACAACAGATGAGATCAAGGAGAAACAAATCAACATCTGATAAAAAACACGATCAATCGTCTAAAACTTACAAGAGCCGAGAAGTTGGCAGGTCTAAAGTGAAGCAAGATCAATTCAGCTGAATAGTCGACGAGAAATTGCATTGAAACAGAGCGTTATGGACTGACAGAGTCGACTAGACGTTGCGAGGTCATTGAAGAGGCGTCAAACCCTTCAAACAGATCATCAAAGCACGACAGGACTCTGACACAACAAAGGAAAGGTTGAGGAGATAGGACGAAGCTTCGACGAGGTCAACCAAACGATCTGGGAAGAAGAAAACAAAGAACTACAGCAGAAACCCCAAGCACTGTCGAGCAGTGACTAGGTTTCCTGCTCTAATATCATGAAGAAATGACGAGTACCTGAAATCATAAGCACAAGTAGACTCATCAAGCCATTCATTTTGTTTGAGAAGTAATATTCAAGGAGAATAATTTATATTTGCCTCTTTTTACTCACTAATTTTTCATTTCATACATGGTATCAGAGCTATCTTATACGAACAATCTTTGCACAATTGACCCCATGCGCTCGTGGATTAGGGCATTCCAGCGTCAGCACAATCATACGCTCTCCCAATTGTATACACTCGGTGTGCTACGGTGGATGTTTTTTCCCTGTAACCGCACGGGTTGTGTTTTTTTCTGATCTCCTGCCTAGCCTTCTGGCCAATGTTCTCTCTTCCTCCCGATTGCCTTTTATAGGTCGGGTAGGAACTCTTTGGACATCTTCCTTCTCTAACCCAGCAACCACAGAGCCCGCAGGTCCCATGTGACCACGGCACTCCTGGTGAACTTCGAAACCGAGACAGCAAAGACTGTGCCTCCTGAGCCCGACGAGATCGCGCTCTCATATTCCTTCTGACGAAGAGCGCGTCGATCACATGTTGTGACCGCAGGGCCATTCGTCATCGTTGCAACCACGCAGAAACTTCTCTTGGCGGATTCTCCGTACGACAACGCCTCATGAATCCTCCGAGCCTGCTAAGCCCGTCGAGCTCACAACTCGCCTCCTCAAAACTTAACACACCTCCTGCGTCCGAGACCGCTCCTCCTGAGTTCGCAAAACTCAGAACGCAGCTCGTCTCTTACTCCAGTTCCTCTCCTTGATGCTCGAGATGAACTCTGAATCACTACTATCTCTCTTAAAAATTTTGTGCAATCGGTACACTCAGTGCGTCGTGTTCTCCAAACTAAGGGGCTTCATCATCTCACTCGGGACACTGTCGAGCCCACCGACAAGAGGCTTTGGGATAATGGTCGAGTTCAATCTTGGATCTTGAACTCCATGGATAGTAAACTATATTTGATGGTTATGTATCACAACACTGCCAAAGTAATGTGTGATGAACTTCACTCCCACTACTCTGGGAAAGATAGCCTCCAACACTTATTTGATATTTTCATGGCTCTTCAAAATACCGACCCGGATGCAGATGGTGGTCTCACGTCCTTTGTTGCTCAATCCAAGACTCTTAAAGAAGTCTGGATTCAACACCAACCCCCACGTCGGATCTTGCAGCTCAACAGGCTCAAAAAGTAGTTGTCAGTATTGCATTGGTGATGGTTCGTATTCCCCCGCACCTCCACAGTGTCCGGGTGCATATCCTTTCCTCTCCTACTATTTCATCATTGTCTGATGTTTGTCACATGTTGTTGAAGGTGACCCCCCCCCCCCGAACTCCTATTGTTATCTCCCAAGTTCTCCACCATAGTTCTGACAATAGACCTCCGCTTTCTTCTACTCGTAGAGGCCATTCTAGATATCAGGGTGGAGGGCGTGATAATCTTCATCGCTCTAGAGAACAACCCCCTCTCTTGTGTACTCATTGTGGCCGACCAAAACACATTGACGCTACTTGCTTTCGGAAACATGGCATCCCACCACAAGCTTCTTCTCTGCTACATGCCTCCCCAGTTGTTGATGGGAAATCCTCCTCCTGTGCCGACATTGACACCTTATGTGAGGAACTTCAGATTCTTCGCGCAGTGATCTTTCGCCCCTGCAGCTTTGTTGTCTTCATCTCCAATGAAGGTACCTCATGTTTGTTTCATAGTCCCTCTTGGATTGTGGACTCAGGTGCCATCAATTACATTACTCTGACAATTCCTTCTCAGTAATTGTACTCCCTGTATCCTAAGTTCATTACAATAGTTAATGGAAACACAACTCCAGTTGCTGGCTTTGGCGATGTGTCGCTAACCCCTATCTCTCTCTCTCTCTCTCTTCGCTTTGTTCTTCTTATTTCTCGATCTTGCTTTAATTTACTTTCAGCCGGTCACCTTACTCAACATCATGAATGTTTAATCACTTTCTTCTCTTCTTCTTTAGTTGTGCAGGATCGGCAGACGTGAACTATGACTGGTAGAGGGAGACTTTCAAATGAGCTTTACACTGGATATTCCCCCAACCGTTCTCTCTTTTGTCAGCTCTGTTGATTGGCACCGGGATCTTGGTCATGCTCCTCTTCCCATCCTCCAGAAGGCACTTCCAAAATTTCTTGCCTAGTTTTGATTGTGAATTTCATATTTATGAGAAATAGCACCGTTCTGTTTTCCCTTCTCACTGCACTCGGAGTTCTGCTCATTTTGATTTATTGCATTCTGACATCTAGAGTCCTTATAAAACAGCTAGTGTGTCTAGATATCATTATTTTCTTTCGTATATTGATGATCACTCATGCATGACATAGTTGTACCCAATGTGTGATTGTTCTGAGATCTGGGCCCTATCCGCTCCTTTGCCGCTAAAATAAAAATGCAATTTTCCTACTCAATCAAAATTCTTTGCACTGATAATGGGCGTGAATACATTGGGCATGTATTTCAGGAAACTAGTGCCCTATTGGATATCCTCCACCAAACATGTTGTGCTTACACACCGACACTGCAACAAAATTGTTAGATTATGAAATATCTTCCGGTTTAGCTCAACAGAATGGTTCAACGCAATAGTCCGATTCGGCTCCTCCATATATACTCAAATGGCGTATGCTAGGGTTTAATGCGAAAAATTGAGGTACGTCGTTCTCCTCCTCCCGCTTCTCGTTTATTTTACATGGTATCAGAGTCTGGTTGAGGAGCTTCCATCGTCGCCTTCATCATCTCAGTCGGTTCATGTCACGTGCATCTGCGACTGGTTCTTATGTCGATTCATTCTTAAACAAACAGTAAGTAAAGCAAGAAGTTAAGCTTATGAAGAATTTTATAAGCGACTAGATACAAAGATGGAGAGCATGACATATATAAGATTGCTCAAGTTAGAGAAAAGAAATCACGAGATTTAAGTCAAGTAAAATGCATAAAAGATGAGACAGATTTCATTTTGGCGGATGATGTGAATATTAAAGAGCGATAAAAAAGATACTTTTATCAACTCTATAATGAAACAAAGGACAATGAATTGAACTTAAAAGAGTTAAGTGAATAAGAGGAGTATGAAAACATAACATTTTATCATAAAATTGAAGTATCAGAGGTAAATGATGCTCTAAATAAGATGAAAAATGGAAAGACGATATACCCATCGAAGTATGAAAATGTTTAGGAAATGAAGGAATTTTGTGACTTACATGTCTTTTCAATAAGATATTGAGGTCAAAGAACATGTCAGACCAATGTAGAGAAAGTATCTTGGTAACTTTGTATAAAAATAAAGAAAATATACAAAATTGTGTTAATTACAGAGGAATTAAATTGATTAGTCATGCTATGAAACTATGAGAACGAGTGATAGAAAGAAGAATAAGACGGGAGACTAACATCTTAGAGAATCAATTTGGATTCATGCCAGGGCGGTCGACCATGGAAGCTATAAATCTTTTAAGGAGACTCATTGACAACTATCGAGAAAGAAAACAAGATTTGCATATGTTGTTTATTGATCTTGAGAAGGCTTATGATAGAGTGTCAAGAGAGATCTCATGGAGAGTCTTAGAAAAGAAAGAGTCTCATGTAAATGTAAATGTATCTTTGACATAATCAAAGATATGTATACAAATTCAGAGACAAGGGTGAGGATATTTGGAGGATTAACACAGAAATTCCATATCATTATTGTCTTACATCAAGATTCAACTTTAACTCCTTATCCCTTTACCCTTATCTTAAATGAGCTCGCCAGACAAATCCAACAAGAAATACCTTGTGTTTATTGTTTGTGAATGATATTGTTTTGTTTGATGAGACGAGCGAGGGTGTAAACGCAAAACTTGAATCTTGGTGAGATACTTTAAAAAAGAAGAATTTTAGGTTGAGCGGGGCAAAGACGGAGTTTAGCAGTACAAGAAGGACGGGTGACTTCATTATTAAGTTGGGTGATCAAGATATTTCCCGTAGTGAGTGTTTTAAATATCTTGGATCGATAGTCCAAAAAGACGGAGGTATTGATGAAGATGTGACACATAGAATCCAAGCGGGTTGGTTGAAGTGGAGAGGCACGTCAGGGATCTTATGTGATCGTAAAGTACCACTAAAACTTAAGGGCAAGTTTTATCGTACTGAAATTAGACCCGCGATGTTCTATGGTTCTGAGTGTTGGACAGTGAATTGTGTACATGAGCAAAAAATGGGAGTTGCAAAGATGAGAATTCTTAGGTGGATGTATGGGCACACGAGATTTGATAAAATTAGGAATTAATATATTAAGGATAAGACAGGAGTAGCACCAATTGCAGAGAAGATACGAGAAGCTCGACTAAGATGGTTTGGACACGTACAAAGAAGACCATTAGAGGCACTTATTAGGCGTTGTGAGAGTCTAGTCACTAGGAATTTTAAACGAGGGAGGGGTAGACCAATAAAGACTTAGAAAGAAACTATAAGGAAAGACATAATGTACTTAGGCACTAGTGAGATTATGACAAAAGATATGGCACAATGGCGACAAAGGATCCATATAGCCGGCCCCACAATAGTAGGATAAAGTCTTGAGTGTTGTTGTTGTTGTTGTTGATTGTATTTTTAGGATCTTTTGACGAGGAAGGTTATTGGTAAAGGGAAGGTTGAATAAGGAGTTTACGTGATTGAAGCCAAAGCTCCTCCTGTTGCTTACTATGCCACATCCACAATCCCTTATGACATTCATTGTCGTTTTGGTCATCCCTCATCTACCACTCTTCATCAATTGTTTCTTAAGTTTAAAGGCATTTCTTTTGAGTGTGAGTCATGTCAGTATGCTAAGCACCATCGTGTGTCTCATGCTCCTAAAGTCAATAAACTGATGTTTTCTCCATCTGAGTTAGTTCATTTTGATTTTTGGGGTCCTTCCCCTATCGTAACAAAACAAAACTGGGTTTTGATACTATGTTACTTTTGTTGATGATTATTCTCGTATGACATGAATGTATCTTATGAAAATCGTTCTGATGTTTTTCAAATATTTTGTGAATTTTATGTTGAAATTCAAAATCAATTTTCTTTTAGCATTAAGTGTTTACGTAGTGATAATGATCATGAATATTTATCTGGTCAATTTAGGAATTTTCTTTCTTGTAAAGGAATTGTTCATCAGATCTCATGTCCTGACACACCACAACAAAATGGGGTGGCTGAGCGTAAAAACAGACATCGTCTTGAGGTTGTTCGTGCTCTTCTATTTCAACATCATGTTCCTAAGAGTTTTGGGGCAGATGATGTTTTACCTGTTTGTTATCTTATCAATCGTCTACCATCTACAATTCTTAATGGAATAATTCCCTTTCATGAATTGTTGCCCTCACATTCTCTATTTCCTATGATGCCCAAAAATTTTGGGTGTGTATGTTTTGTTTGTGACACACAACCTAATGTGTTTAAACTTGATCCTCGATCTCTCTGGTGTATCTTTGTTGGCTATGCCCGACATCAGAAGGGATATTGCTGTTTTTCTCCTAATCAGGTCGGTATGTTGTGTTCAGTGTTTGTTGATGTCACATTTCAAGAGTCGACATCCTGTCTCTAATGATGTTACTTTGCAGCATACAATTAAAACTCTTGTACCAGAAATGTGGCCTCTTATGTATCCCATAATGCACCTCCTCAAGATGCGTCTCCTCTCACTCAATCACCTTCTAACAATACATCTTCCAATGACTCATTGGATCCTCAAGTGAGTACCCGGTTGGATTCTTCACCACATGTGGATGATATTGGGGACTCACCTGACACTGACTCTCTAGTTGATGATGAACTCAATGCCCTTCGGAAAGGTATTCGGAATTGCCGAAATCGGCCGGTTTATACTAACTCATATAAAGGTTTATCTGTTCAAACTACACATTTAATTGTCACTTTGAATATCACGCAAGTTCCCAAGTCTATCGTGGATGTCTTGGCTCATCCTGGTTGGTGTGCTGCTATGCTATGATTGAGGAGATGCAAGCACTTGTTCAAAATGGTACTTGGGAGATGGTTCCCTTGCCCAAGAATAAGCAACATATTGTGCAAGTGGATATTCACACCAAAGATCAACCTGGATGGGTCTCTTGCTCGCTTAAAAGCTCGTCTTGTTGCTAAGGGATATGCTCAACAATATAGGATTGATTATTTTGAGACGTTCTCTCCGGTAGCTAAAATGACTTTTGTTCGCTTATTTATATCTCTGACTGCTTCGAACAAATGGGAGTTACATCAACTTGATGTGAAAAATACATTTCTAAATGAATATTTAAATGAAGTTTATATGAAGCAACCACTAGGGTTTATTGCTCAGGAGGAGACATATAAGGTTTGCAGATTACGTCACCCTTTATATGTTCTTAAACAATTGACTCGTGCTTGGTTTGGCAGACTTACTGTGGTTGTGGTTCAAGGGTTTGGCATGAAACAGAGCATCAAGGATAACTCCGTCTTTTACCAGAAAACTACTGATGGAGGCATATATATGGTTGTATATGTTGATGATATTGTGATTACTGATAATAATACAGTTGGCATTTCTAAGTTGAAAGTGTACTCCACGAGCAGTTTCAAACTAAAGATTTGGAATCTCTAGGGTACTTCCTTGGCAGTGAAGTTTCTAAGAATGAGAATGACGTTTTTCCGTGCCAAAGAAAATATACTCTCGATTTATTGCAGGATAGAGGGATGTCAAAGGCAAATAGTTATGAATCCCCTACGCTCCCTAGTGAGAAGCTTATGCCACAAGAAGGTACTCATATTCCTGAACCTGAGAAGTATCGGAGACTTGTTAGGAAATTGAATTACTTAACCATGACTCGTCCTGATGTTGCTTTCCCTATTAGTGTGGTTAGTTTACAACAGATCCTAGGAACCCTCATTGGGCAGCTGCATTAAGAATTGTTAAATATCTAAAGAAGGATCCAGGAAAGGGAGTTTGGTACCAGAGTCATGGACACTCACATGTAGATGCGTTTTGTGATGCTGAATGGGTTGGTTCTCTGTGTGATAGAAGGCCTACTTCTGGTTATGCTATACTTATGGGAGGTAATCTAATTGCTTGGATGAGTAAGAAACAAGATGTGGTGGCTAGGTCAAGTTGTGAAGCTGAGTATTGCTCTATGGCAAGCACTACTGTTGAAATTATGTGTCTTCATCAATTTTTAAGAGAAATTAATTATCATGCTGAGAGGCCCTCCAAGTTATTGTGTGATAATCAATCTACGCTTTGCATCCGAAATAATCCTGTTTTTCATGAAAGAACTAAACATATTGAAAGTGGATTGTCATTTCATCAAAAATGCAAACCTCGAGCAGGTTATTGAATTCGGATGCATTCGCTCAAGTGATTAATTGGCAGACATACAAAATCTATCACTGCGAAAAAATGGAGTTCATTTGTAACAAGCTTGGTATGATTAACATCCATGATCCAACGTAAGAGAGAGTGTTAGATTATAAAATATCTTTCGGTTCAGCTCAACAGTCTGGTTCAGCTCAACAGTCCGGTTCAGCTCAACAGTCCGGTTCAGCTCAACAGTCTGATTTGGCTCCTTTATATACTCAAATGGCGTCTGCTAGGGTTTAATACGAAAAATTGAGGTACACCGTTCTCCTCCTCCTGCTCCTTGGTTATTTTACAAAAATGATGTTGTTGAGTGGAAGAACCGTCATCATCTCGAAGTTGTTAGTTCTCTCATGTTCTAAATGCATGTCCACCCCGCCTATTGGCATTTTGTTGTCTTTACTGCATGTTATCTCAACAACTGCATGCCCTCATCTATTTTCAACTTCGTCACGTCTTTCTCAATCTTATTTTTCAACGAACGTCCCTTCTTCTTGACTCACTGAGTCTTTGGCTGCATTTGTTTGCTCACCACCCGGGACCCCCCGTGGACAAGTTGGCTCCTCGTGCCACTCAATATATGTTTGTTGGTTATTTGTGTGCCCAGAAGGGGTACGTATGTTACTCCTCTTCTACTCAAAAGACCGTTATGTTTGCTTATGCAACATTTTTTGAGAACCAACCATTCCAATTCCATCACCCTTCCACATCGGTTATGTCGATCCCTGCTATACCATGTTCCTTTGTTCCTACCCACTCTTCACTTCCTCTACTTCTGAAACCACCACTCACCATGGTCCCTCCTCTTTGAGTCTACACTCGGCGTCCTCCTCGATCCGGAGTATAGATCCCACTCCCACATATTGTTGATGGTTCACACGTTGCTAATTTGACACCATCATCTACTGCTCGTCCACTTTCTAATTATGTATCATTGCATCGTCTCTCCTTTGACCAACGCAGGTTTATGACCTCTTTGTCTTCTATTTGCATCCCCTCTTCTATGTAGAAGGCCCTTCAGTATCCAGAACGGCGGACAACAATAGATGAGGAAATGGTTGTGCTTTGGGCCAACCATACTTGGGACCTCGTTCCTCATCCTCATAATCAGTCTATGATAAGTTGTAGGTTTTCATCGTGAAACATCATTCTGATGGGACGATTGATTGCCTCAAGCTCCATCTTGTTGACATAGACTTTACTCAACAATACGGTCTTGATTATGCGGAGACATTTTCTCCAATTACAAAACTCAACACCGTCCGGATTTTAATTTCTCTTATCGTCCATCGTCATTGGTCGTTGCATCAACTTAACATCAAGAACATATTCCTTAATGGGGATCTTATGGAGACTGTGTGCATGCAATAACCTCTTGGTTATGCAACCACGGGAGAGTCACTAGTTTGTCATCTGAAAAAATCTCATTATGGCCTCAAACAGTCTCCACGGGCATGGTTTGATAAGTTTAGCCAAGTGGTTCGTCATTGTGGCTTCACCCGGAGCTGGGCAGACTTTTCATTGTTTATTTGCAGACGTTCATCAAGCACAGTGATTTTTTTGGTCTATGTTGATGACATTCTTGTCATGAGTGATGATCGTCCTGACATTACTCAAATCAAGAAACACTTAGCCTCTCAATTCCAAACTAAATATTTGGGATGGCGTTGATATTTCTTGGAGATTGACATAGCCCGACGACCTGATGGTCTAGTCCTGTCTCGACAAAAATATTGTCCCGATCTACTTCATGATGTTGGCTACTTTGGATGCAAGCATGTAGAAACACCTATGAATGTCAAACACCAGCTCTATGCTCATGGTTCGGACTCTAATCAACTTCTCCCAAATTTAGAGAATTATCGTCGTCTTGTTGGCAAGCTTATTCATCTTACTGTCACATGACCTGATATATCCTTTGTGGTCGGTGTGATCAGTTGCTTCATGTCCGCATCTTCAGGAAGTGGAATGTATTCTTAGATATTTGAAGAATGCTCTGGATTAAGGATTGGTGTAAAATCCTTCCACTTCTTTGTCTCTCATTCCATATTGTGATGTTGATTGTGTTAGGTCTCTCTATGATCGTCGATCCACAAGTGGTTACAGCATATATTTTGGTGAAATTTGGTTATCTGGCGAAGCAAGAAGCAAACTATGGTTGCTTGCTCCTCTGCTGAAGCAGAGTATTGTTCTATAGTCACCGCTATTTCAAAACTCATATGGCTAGAAAGTATCCTTACTGATTTAGGAGTCAAACTTTCATCACCGATCGTTATCTTCTGCGATAACCAAGCTACTATCCATGTATCTGAAAAATATTGTGTTTAATGAGTGCACAAAACACATTGAAGTCGACTACCATTTTATTCTAGAAAATGTTCAACTTCGAATATTAATTTTGCGGCATGTGATGACTACAAATCAAGTTTCAGATATTCTCATTAAGGTCTTGTCTTGCTCACTATATCGGCAGTTTTTTACCAAGTTTGGCACCTGCGACTTGTATGCTTCAGCTTACGAGGGAGCGTTGGAGAAGGCCCATAAATAGTTTATTTATATACATTGTACTTAGCTCATGTATAATGGCCCATTGGACTTATTCCTCTCTTAGGCTCCTTTAGTCCCACATCTTGGGTTCATTTTTAGCTCCTCCTTTTCTATATATAAGGAGCATCTTGTACATGTGTTAGAATAATAAAATTCAAGGAGAATAATTTATATTTGCCTCTTTTTATTCTCTAATTTCTTATTTCACACAAGCACCAACCTCTTCCACCATCTCAAGATCTATAATAGAAATTGTATATTGCTATGATTCAGTCCTCAAATATGTCATACACTTATTGATGTACATAACTCTCATCATCATCACATGTAGCAAATTCAAGATCGATACGTGATGGATGCCTACAAATAAAGTTATGCAACACCAAAGTCGCCACGAAAACAAAACAAAGTTTTTTGAAAGAGTAGTTCGGCATATCTCTCGGAATTGCACATTTCTTTTTCCACGTACCACGTACCCTCTCAATTACATTGTGAAGAATTAAGTTTACTATGATTGAAAATCTCACAATAAGCTTGGATTGGATGTGAACCACAAGTGAAATTATAAAACGGTTTTAAATACCCTCTTTGCATTTCCAGTATACACTAAGTAATATTTAACTATAAAATTATAAAATATTATTTTCATATAGATTTGAAATACAACCCCTTACAAGAAGTTAAAATTGGGCATATAATTTTGCTTGATTAAAATTTGACTATCATAAATATAACCCTCACACCCCTCCACAGCAAATGTGAAGCACATGTAGAAGCCGCAAATGGTCATAACATTTTGAGTGGTTGTTAATAGTTGCATTTAATAGAAAATGATACCGTGCACTGCAACTAATTAGTGCTAATAGAAAATGATACCGTGCACTGCAACTAATTAGTGCTAATAGTTGCATTTAATAAAACAGTTCACTTGATCAAGAATGTTTAGAAAATCCCTTTTGAATGTCAGATAGAAGGTCCAAAAAAGGGGATTTTCCACTTCCTGCAATAAAGACTAATAATATTATCATCGCAATTATTGGTGCTGGCATCATTTTGAAATTCTTCATGGTATTTTACTTGGAAAACTTCTAGCTTTCATTCCATCACCTTTCAATTCATCATATGCAGAATTAAGAGTTGAAGATGATGATGATGATTAATAAAATTATATTTTTCATGACTATGGAGTCCTTCGCCACAAGAAGGGTGCTTGAAGAAGTGACCAAACATGTCATCTCACCAATTTGATTCAAACTTTATGTTTTTCATACTCCATGTCTCTACCTCTATCCACTTTCCCTGATATTAAGCTAAAATTTGGAGAAGAAGGAAGGGAGAAATCCTAATACATTATGTGGGACTAATACAAGGAGAGAGAAAGAAGAAATAACATGTGCCCTTAAATGGGCTTTTCTAACACTCCCCCGCAAGCTGGAGCGTACAAGTCGTAGGCACCAAACTTGGATAAGAACTGATAGTATAGCGGCCTGGAGAGAGCTTTCGTCAAGATGTCTGCAACTTGGTCGGTAGCAGGAACATGCTCCAAATCTATCTTCTTTGACTGTACGTCTGTACCTTTTCTCGGATAAAGTGACAGTCAACTTCGATATGCTTTGTTCGTTCGTGAAAAACCGGATTCTTGGCAATATGAATTGCTGCCTGACTGTCGCAAAATAAGATTGCCGGAGATGATAGACGAACACCTAAGTCTCCCAGAAGGCCTTCAAGCCAGGTTAGCTCAGAGACAACAGCAGCCATAGCCCGGTACTCGGCTTCGGCAGAGGAACGCGCAACCACATTCTGTTTCTTGCTACGCCAAGTTATGAGGTGTCCACCAAAGTAAGTACAGAATCCAGTTGTGGAGGGTCTATCATCAATAGATCTTGCGTAGTCAGCGTCAGAATACGCGACAAGAGATAGAGATGTGGAAGGCTTGTACACGAGTCCTTGTCCGGGGGCGATCTTGAGATATCGAAGGATGCGCTCAACAACTTGAAGATGAGATGTCCGAGGAGCGTGCATGAAACGGCTCACAACTCCCACAGCAAATGAGATGTCTGGTCGAGTCACCGTAAGCTAGATCAGCTTCCCAACCAAGCGTCTGTAATATTCCAGATTTGTAAGCAGCTTGTCAGAGTCAGCTATGGGCCGAGAGCTTGTGATTTGCGTCCATAGGAGTCTCCGCAGGTTTGCACCCAGAATAACCTGCATCACGAAGGAGGTCCATACAGTACTTCCTTTGAGATAACACAAGACCATCAGGGCGTCGGGCGACCTCGAGCCCAAGAAAGTACCGAAGGTTGCCCAGATCTTTGGTTTGAAAGGCAGAATTCAACTGTGTCATGATCTGTTGTATTCCTGCCGTGTCGTTGCCAGTAATCAGGATATCATCAACGTAGACCAGAAGAATCACAGTCCCGGTTGACCGATGTCGGGTGAAGAGAGAAAAATCAGCCGAGCTCCGAGTGAAGCCACTAGCACATACCACCTTACTGAACTTTTCAAACCACGCACGCGGGGACTGTTTGAGACCATAAATGGATTTCCTAAGGTGACATACCAAAGTCTCCCCCGTGGTTTCAAACCCGGGAGGCTGCTGCATATAAACTGTCTCCTGTAGATCGTCGTTGAGGAAGGCATTCTTAATATCCAGCTGATAAAGTGGTCAGTGACGATGAACAGCCAAGGAGAGAAGAACGCGGACCGTGTTCAATTTGGCCACGGAGAGAAGGTTTCCTCGTAATCAAGGCCATGTTGCTGAGTAAACCCCCGTGCCACAAGACGGGCCTTCAGACGGTCGATAGTGTCATCCTCCGCATGTTTAATGACAAAAATCCATTTGCAGCTAACAGAGGTGTGGCCAGCAGGAAGAGGAACCAGATCCCAGGTCTGGTTAGCCCAGAGAGCCCGCATTTCATCGTGCATAGCAGCCCGCCATCCTGGGTGGTGAAGCGCCTCCTGCACATTGTTAGGTATAGAAATAGAGGAAAGGGAGGTGGCAAATGCGTAGAGAGGCGGCGTTAGCCGATGTAGAGAGACGTAGTTGGCCAAGGGATGAGCTGTAGAGACGGGAGCGTGATCTACCGCAGCCGAACTATCGCTGGCATCAGGGAGCTGGGTCACGGGAGCATCCTTGGATGGGCGACGAGAGTAGACACGGATTAGTGGTGGAGGAACCCGAGGAGGAACGGGGGGAGAGGAGGAAGAAGACGGCACAGATGGCGTGACCGGTACAACAGGCCGGGGAAGAGAGGGAGCAGAAGACGAGGTGGTGCTGGGTAAGTGGAAGGGCTGGTCTTCGCAGAAGGTGACATCCGCAGAAACGACCAGTTTGCCGGTAGTAGGAGAGTAGCAGACGTACCCCTTTTGAGTGCGGGAGGAGCAAGGTTGTAGATGTCGAATGTCGGGGTCATGTCGGTTTGGGTATGAAATGTCGTATGTCGGATTGCGGGGGATATATTGGGGATATTTTACAATATCGGATTTTAATATTTAAATAAAGATTACATTATTTATAAACATATTTTTTGCAAATAAGTAAAAATGTACAGACAAATAACTATAACAATGTATAGACAAATAAGTATTTATAACATTTTCTTTGAAATAATTTTGAAAGATAAATGACAAGCACATGTAATTATGTAAAGTTGGAGGGGAGTTTTTCTTAGCACAGGAGAAACAAAAATCACTGTAGATTTACACAAGAAAAGTTATAAACTTAGCTATTGCAAGACAAAAACCTAACTATAGCATAAATAAGAATCTTACAGTAACACAAGTTTAATAAAACTTTTTGATCTTATGAGTTGATCAATATAATAACTCCAAATAAAACTTTCAATTGTCATAAAAAAAGAAGAAAGAAGAAGGGGGCTTACAGTGGAGTGAAGTAGTAGAAACCCTAAAGCCCGGCATCGACTCCTCGCGTCCTCGCCTGCGATGCCAATTCGTAGAAAGCCCAGCGTCGTCGTCTACTCCTCGTCTGCGATGCTGATTCGTTGCCTCGTCACCGAGAAGGAGCTGTCGAGTGTCGACCACTCCGCCAGAGCGACTCTCCCGTAAAATTTAGTGTAGAGAGAGAAATGATGAATGCGTGAAATGACTCGTGAAGTAGAAAAATATGGGTCTCGTGAACTTTGTTTTTTTATATATTAAATATAATAACTGAAATATCGGGTTAGAGATATATCGATATATCGGGATATATCGCCGTTTTTTTACAAAATGATATTTTTGTCAAACAAATCGATTTCGTTGCGGTTTGCACTCAAAACTTTTATGTAGGCCGACATGTCGGACATGTCGGCTGATATCTACAACACTGGGGAGTAGCCAACAAACATATACTTGGCGGCCCGAGGAGCAAGTTTGTCAGGAGAAGGGCCAAGAAGGTGGACATAACAAATACACCCGAAGATCCGTGGTGTGAGAGAGGTGAGGGGGATGGAGGGATAGAGGAGTTGGATGGGTGAGGTAAAATCAAGGACAGAGGAGGGAAGGCGGTTGATGAGATGACAGGCGGTGGAAACAGGAAAGTTCCAATATTCGATGGGAACGTGCATTTGGAACATAAGAGAGCGGGCAACATCGAGAAGATGACGATTTTTGCGTTCTACCACCCCGTTTTGCTGAGGGGTATACGCACATGAAGTTTGATGGATGACACCAAAGTCAGTGCAGATATTGGAGAAGGCACGACTCATATACTCCCGCGCATTATCAGTGCGAATTACTTTGAGAGGGGTGGCGAACTGCGTACGCATCTCAAGTAAAAAAGGCGTGAAAGACAGGGAAATTCAGTGCGATCATGTAGTAAATAGAGTCACGTGGTACGGGAGTAATCGTCAATGAACGTGACAAAATACCGAAAGCCAAAAATACTAGGGATTCTATAAGAACCCCAAACATCAGAATGAACTAACGATAAGGGAGTAGTACTCATGGTACAGGCAGGGGGGAAAGAGGAACGATGTTGTTTGTCGTAGACACAAGATTCACAGGAGAACTCCTGTAAAGGTATATCAGGAAGAGCCCGCTTGAGAATCGGAAGGGGAGCATGTCCAAGGCGGCAATGTCAATCAACAGTGGAGATGGTGAGGAGAAGAGTTGGTGGGATATCCAAGATGTACAACCCATTTACCAGCTGCCCCTTACCAATGGTACTCCGGGTGCGGCGATCCTGCATAAGAAAAGAAGAGGGTGAAAATGTAATACAACAGTCAAGATCGTGTGTGAGACGACTAACGAATAATAAATTGAAAGGAGACCCCGAAACGTGAAGAACCGAGGAAAGAGAAAGGGTTGGCGTAAGCTGAAGAGCAGCGGAGCCAAAGACTGGGAGGGTGTCACCGTTGGCCACAGTGATGCGAGCAGGATGAGGCGTTTGGAGATACGCTGGGGGCTTCTGCGAGGTGATATGGTGAGTAGCGCCGGAATCAACGATCCAACAAGGATGATGAGAGAGACAGGTGATACCCTCCGTAGAGGACACAACAGAGGTGACAGCTGAATCATCAGGCGTCATGCGGTGAGCAGAAGAAAAGACCGGGCGGCTAGCAGAGATGAGGCCGGGAGGCTAGCAGAGAGGAGGTCGGGCGGCTAGCAGAGAGGAGGCCGGGCGGCGAGCAGAGAGGAGGTCGGGCGGCTAGCAGAAAGGAGGTCAGGAGGCTAGCAGGAACAGACCGCGGCGGACTGGAGCCGGGCGAGGCGAGTAGAGGCAGACCGCAGCGGTCAGAGAGAGGCCACGCAAACAGAGAGAGGTCGCAGCGGGCAGAGACAGGCCGCGCGGACAGAGACAGACCGCAGTGAGCAGAGACAGGCCGTGAACAGAGAGGTCCGCAGCGGGTAGAGACAGGCCGCGCGGATAGATAGGGGAAGAGCCGGAGGAGACCGCGACCAAGATGCAGGTGAGAGCGGAACAACCCGCACGGTCAGGCGGACCAGAGAACTGAGGAGAAGAAACCCGCAAGGAGAGAGACTCAAGCGGAGAGAGAAGAGACCGCAGCGACCAACAAGAACCCGCAGAAGAGACAGGTCGCAGGAGGCCGGGCGGGTGGCGAGCAGAAGAGAGCAGAAAAAGGCCGCAGCAGTTAGAGATGAAGGGGCAGGCCGCAGCGAATCGGAGTAGGCCGCAGCGAATCGGAGTAGGCCGCAGCAAGCAAGGGAGTCCGGTGCGAGCGGGTAGCAGGAGGAAGGGTGGAGAACAAGCCGTAGGCAAGCCGCAGCGCAGGAGAACAGGCCGCGAGAGTTAGAGCGGTCTGGAGGAGAGAGAGGTAAGGTGGGCCCACGGAGAAGAAGAGGGAGGGAAGGCTATAAAATGACGGAGGGGAGGGGTGGAACCACGGAAAGAGGAGTTCAAGGGAGAGGAGGAGCGGAGCGGACAGACCGGCAGGCCGTAGGAGGCCGAGCGGGTAGCGGACAGAAACAGTCTGCGCGGATTGAGAAAGAAAGGCCGCTCAATTCGAACTGGCTCTGATACCATGGTATCAGAGGAGAAGGAAAATGGAAGGTGCAAGTTTTATTCATCCACATAGGGGCAATATATAGGATTACAACATGACACCCAACACCGATAGGCGGTGTGGGACTAAACTCAACATATAGTAAAATACTAACTCTAACAGTAACAATATTCTTTCCTAGGAAAAATATAAATAGCTAAAATTTGGTAACAATATTCTTTCCTAGGAAAAATATAAATCAGCCGCCCACTCTGCACATCCTATCTATCAAATTTCCAAAAGCAACACTGAAAACGTATAACATCAATCCGGAACAATCTTCAGGACAACGCAATATTAATTAAATCATAATTGATTAACTCTAAATTCAAGACACTGAAAAACTTCCACTTCAAACTCTAGAACCTACGTTACAGATCAAGAAAATTTCACCTATATAACTATGGTTCATTGGAAAAGGCTGGTAAATGCATTTCTCATACATATTTCAGGTTTTTATACAGTATAACAACAAGAGCATTAATAACTGGCATACTAATCTATGGAAGCAGGGAAAAAATATAATGACCAAATTTTAACATGAATATACAAATAATTAGCACGCCAACCCTCTCAAGTGAAAAAATTATCATCAAAGAGATAACCTTATAAAGAATTTTTCAGATTGGGAAATCTCATGGAAAAAGAAAGGTTAGGCATGAACCCCATTGGGTAACAGCGTTCCAGGGAACACCATATGTACTAACAGAAGCATCCTCTTTTCAGTACATGCACGATCTAATGCTTATTACAAAACAACTCCGGAACTATAAATGGAAAAATCAGATCATACCTTGAACTTAGCCTGCTTGAGGATTGGAGCATCGCCTGTGGCCCTCAGGTGAACGACTACTGTAAGCAAATCATAAGGGGGGAAAAGCATGAAAACCAACAATCAGGAGTAATACTCTGGACCTGCAAACGAAGAAATGGATAATATTTCATTGATTGTTACCTTTGCGCTCAGAGGTTGGTGACTCTGACGCCATGATCCAGATGACTGGTGAAGGTTTCTTCCCTTTTATTGCGGCTGAGCTATTCGAATTCAAACTAATGGAATATGGAATGCCAGATTGGAAGAGACGATGGCTCTTTTGGGGGTAACTGATGCCAATGAAAAAGATGTTGAGAGAAATTAGTGGCATGAATAAAGCTGCTAGGAAAGCACTGATAAGAAAGTTGCAAACTGTTTAGTAGAACAGTTGTATGAAAGCAGAAATCAATTCCAAGGGACAGAAACAAATCATACATCTCAATCATTAAAGAAATCAATCTACTGTCAATGGAATTTAAGCAGAAATGCAGTAACCCAAAAGCTTGAAACCATGGATCTGGATCAACCGTTGGGTATGTCCACAATATATTTCATCCAAAGTAATGTGGGAGAATGGCTTTACCACTGTAAGAGAATGGCTTTACCACTGTAAGAGAATGGCTTTAACACTGCAAGCAGGAATAAAATTTCAAGCTATTTTTTCTACAATAGCTGTTCTTTTTAATGCCACAAATTTCTAATTTTCCCAGTCTATACATAACTGGTGCAGGAACAAGGGATCAAAGCAGGAATCAGTGAATATGAAAATTAATCTACAACGATTTACGTTCCTGAAGGAGCAATGGGAATCAAGAGAGTAATCCAAAAAAAATGAAACTTTTGAGTAAACCAATGCCTTAGAGAAGGAGAACGAACCTTCAGAGAACGTATTCATTGTAGATTTGTGAATGGGGCGTCTCCTTTGACTGCTCACTACAAAGAAGTCGGTGGTAAAAGTGTGATTGTGCAACGACTAGGGATGCGAATGTGAGGGGCACGGGAAGAAAACGTCGGCGCGGGGCACAGATTCTCCTCTAGTTCTCGCTCTCTCATGAGATCTCTAATGGCATTTTGGAGCAACCTGGCATGAGATTTCCATCGTTGTGGGCAGGCTGTGAAATGCAGGAGAGATGATTGCTCAATAATGCAAGAAGCGCAGGAAAAAAACTCCTATTAAACACATGTTTCATCCCCAAACTTGTCTCCTTAGCTTTCCAGGAGGCCTTGAAAACCCTTTGTAGAAAAAGTTTTTGTTACGGATCATCCGTCGGTTGTCTTGTATTATTATTATTATTTATATGTTGAGTCTAGTCACTGTATCGAGTCGTGTTGTATTGAGTCATAGTCGTAGTAGCGTTGAGTGTTTTTAATATTTGTTGTATGTTTGTGCTATTACGGTTATGTCATCGATGCTTATATATATAGGGCCCTTGGGTTTGTAATGATTATGCAAGAAAATATCAAGGTTCTCTTTCTCTCCCTCAAGCTCTTCTCTTCTCACCACCCCCCTCCCTTCTAGGGTTTCAACTTCTCTCATCTCCACCATTTCTAGAGCTAACAACCCTTGTATCCCCACCTCCTTTGCACCTTTTGGTTGCCATCCAACGAACCAGCATCCAGGCACGTAACAGTTTTCTCGCACCTGAGCAAACAAATGATTCTAAAATGACTTTAATGGTTAGAATGAAACGCACCCCCAAACAAATATTGCGACAACCCGAGCTCTATTTTTTATTTCTTTATTTATAGCATATTAGCATTTTTCATATTCTCTTGTGTTATATATCTTTTTGATTAAAATATTTTAAAACGAAATATATATATATACTATCTACGAGTGACAGACACGGGGCTTCGCCCCTACGTCCAACCACAATAATACCCCAACCACAACAATACCCTAACCACGGCAATACCCCGACCACGATAGGTTTAGGGAGAGAAAAAATCGCCTCTCCGCCTCTTGCTTATGCCAGACGATGAGAGAAAAGAAATCTAGAAAAGTAATGATAGGAGAGGTATCATTTGAGCGGGATTTTGAAAATTACCTAACTGTACTTTTTTTTATAATTAGCCCGAAGACAAGCGGGTTGTGCCTGAAGACAAGCGGGTCGCGCCCGTAGGCAAGCGAATTGTGCCCGTAGGCAAGCGGGTTGCGCCCGTAGGCAAGCGGGTTGCGCCCGTAGGCAAGCGAGTTGCACTCACATATAGTTGAAGACAACAACTGGAGGATTGTGTGTCTACTATACATATTAATACATATTTTGGAAGCAAATGAATAATATACAAAGTTGGCATCAATTCATAAAATACAAAAAAAAGTAGAGAATTTTCTTGCCAACTGGCAAATATTGGCTTAGGACAATACTAAAGCATTTATGGGGATTGTTGAACGTACATATCTGAAACTTCTTCTCAGATAGATCAACATGCGGGCACTCCATTTTGCATGACCAAGTGGAGGGAAGTTGATTTATTTTGAGTAGTGTAGAGTAAGGGATTTTACAATTATTCTTATACAATCTAAGTTTTTTCTTCCTTTGCAAAACTTTAGGCCTCATAATTTCGTAAAACTAAATCCAGAATAAATAATGCAGGTGACTGAAGTAAGGAAATGTTCATGGATGAAATAAAGACACAAAAAGTTATTTACCTCTACTTCAGCAAAAGGTTTTCCCTCTATGATTGTGCTCCATACAATGTTGCTTATTCTCGTGAAGATCTACATTGCATAAGGGATTTTACTCTTTTTTTGTCAATCAAGCTTAACTGAGCAGCTCTATGCTAAATAGAGATCAGAAATGTTCAAACTATGAGAATAATGAGTTGACTTGATAAACAGAAGTTTGTCGCAATACAACAAATCTACAAAAACAAATAGCTCAGGCAAATAAATAAGGGTGTGTAAACATGTAATGGGTAAAAGAAGAAAAAAGCTTAAGTGAGAATTACCAAGGATCTGAAGCTAATAATTGTCATACTCCGAAGCCTCCGAAACATACAAATAAATTATGTGAATGCTCCATGATCTACTTATGTGAATACTCTCGTGCTAGATGCTCCCCTTCAGGTTGTGCCCGCAGGCATACGGATTACGCCCGTGCTCTGCGGCGGGCTTCGCCCGAAGGCAAGCGGGATGCTAAGACTTGAAAAGATTGTGCGGGACATTTATATAAAATTTTCTACATTCAACTAAACAAATCAAAAGGCCAATTTCATTGATGTGTTTCCTAAATTTTTGTGCTTTACAAGAATGGGAATGCATTTTGTATGTAAATGACTCATTATTGAATCAATAAGGTTTTCAACTTTTCATGGACCAAAAAACAGATTAACCTGACAGACACGCTCATACATTAACATAGGAAAAGCAAATAAAAAATAAAGAAACAAGAACTTATCCTCCACATTCAAAGTTTATGTTGAACAGAAGTTCTCAATGCATTAAATGTGCTTAAATGTCAAATTGAAGGAATAAAGTATTAGATGTCAGAATTCTGTTTTGCATCAATTTGAGGGCATCATTGTTGCCTAAGATTTTGATCATTAGTAGAAAGAGTTTCTTTCTCTCTTGAAAAAATGATTGGAGAAATTACTTAAAGATTGATGGAGAAGAAGTGAATACCGGGGACAGGAGTCGTTTGCAGGCTGAGTTGGCGTCTGGAGGCGTCGGCGGAAGGTGACGGCGAGCGGAATCGGGGGCGGTGTTTGAGTTCAGGCGGCGGTTTCAGGCTGAGAACGGCGGCAAGCGTCGGTTACAGGCAGAAGCTGCGGGTTTCGCCGGAGAGTTGTCGTTTTTCGGGATTCAGTCGGGATTCAGACGGAGACGGGTTGCGAACGGCGGCAAGCTTTCGACGGGAAATGGAGCTGTAGGTTTTCTGAAGCCAAAGCTGATCTAAATATTGATGGGAAGGATTAGAAGATAATGGCAAAATTGTGAAATCAGTTTTTTTTTTTTTTGTGGTTGTTAACCGCAACCCGTAATTGGCTAGTCGCACCTCAAATTCACCCAATTTTTCACGCCTTTTGAAATACGCCTTGTACATGCAATTTCAGGAAAAGTGTTCAACACGAAAGTTGTAGATATCGATGAGATTTACAACTTTCGTGTTGAACACTTTTCCTGAAATTGCATGTACAAGACGTATTTCAAAAAGACACAAAATTGGGGCATATTTACAAAGTACGCCTTGTACATGCATTTTTAGGAAAAGTGATCAACAAGAAAGTTGTAGATATCGCCGATATCTACAACTTTCGTGTTGAACACTTTTCCTGATATTGCATGTACAAGGCGTATTTCGAAATGACGTGAAAAATTGGAAAACTTTGGGGTGCGACAAGTAAAATAACGGGTTGCGGTTAACAATCACCTTTTTTTGGGCTTTTGAATGGTTGAAATAAGCCTATAAGGCTATATTTGATTCGGCGGTGGCGGGTGTATCCCGTGGGTCGAAACGTCCTTTGGGACCGGAGGGGGAGAGGTGTGGGTCGAAACGGAGCGGATCGGGACCGTTTCCTCCTTACTGCGGGTGCAAAAGGAGTAAACGCTGCCGCCGGCCGTTTGTTTACCCGCCGTCCGGCGGCGTTTGCTCCAATCAGAGGCGGCGAAACCCGAACCAAACAAAGCCTAAATTATTATAACCAAATCATATCAATCCTAATACCTGTTTCTGGCTTCGTTTGGGGACTTATTTTCACAAGTCAAGCGGTTACACCGCATCCCGGCTCATACAGTCGTAACCGCCTGACCGGTGAAAATAAGTCCCCCCAAACGGAACCTCTATTAAACACGGTGGTGGCGGTCATGAACATGAGAGTTAAATTATCATTCGGTAATGCCCATCTAAGGAACTTCATCCACTTTTATGTTCAAACGGATGATGTTTATTAGATGATTCTTGACGAATGACAGTTTAACCCATGAATTTACGACCGCCACCATCGTGCCAAACGGAGCCTAAAGCAAAATCAAAATTTAAAATAGTATGTTTCCGTAACTTACATTTACGTTTTTTATTTTTTTTATAACGAGCTTTTATAATATGAACCAATATTTTATTATTTTTATATTAAATAGGAAGAGATTGTTGGAAATAATTTCTTAATATTTAATAAAATAAAGATATGCAAGGAAGTTAGGTAGTTGATACCTTAAAACTTCTCAAAATGCTAAGCGAGGGTATATTGAGAGCGTTGTTAATAGCAGTCCTAATTAGGTTTCAAGTAGGCATTCACCTTCATCTATTGTGTCATTTTGAGTGGTATATTTCCATCTATAGATGTTCATGTGAATGTTTTTTAAATTTTTTGTGGAATTTTTTCATCAAAGAAAATTGTATGTGGTTTGTGCATGGTGTAATTGTACAACCCCGTGTCCGGCGAGCGGGTCCCGCCAGGGAGGCGCGAGACCTGGCCCCGCGACCCGCACCCAAACGGCAAAAGGGCTATACGGAAGAAGAGCTGCCCCGCTCCCGCCCATTCCAAGCGAGCGAGCCGACGAAGCGAGCGAGCGGGGCGAGCGGAGAATCACTGACCAAAGCAGACGGGTCTGGCGACCCGCGACTGGCGAGCCGATCGGGGAATCGCAGTGGCCGCCGGTCCGCCCCGGCACGCGACCTGGCCGCCGGTCCGCCCAGCAGAAGCAAGTCAGGTCGCGACGGTCCGGCTCGCGCTCGCCCAGGGATTATGGGCGGGCAGCTGAAGCCAGGTCGCGCCCGCCTCCCAAGGAGGAGGAGGAGGCGAGCTAACTCCCCAGGGGTGCGAACAGCCCCTCAGAACATCGGAGCCACGCTGTTGGCAGACCAGGTTGGACTGCGCATAGCCCCTCAGAACAGCGGAGTTTGGTTGTTGGCAGACCCAGCTAAGGGCCTTTTGGTATTTTTCAGGTCAGTCATTTTGGTTATTGGCAGTTCAGATTCCGAAAAAACTATAAATAAGACCCAAGGGGTACCTCAGAGGACATGCTTTCAGTGCCTCCTGACTCTCGTTTCCAAGTGTTCTCTGAGAGTACCTTAGCTCGGCTTCTGGCTAAGGAGGGGAAGCGCTCAGAGATCTTCCGGGTTTGTGGAGGGACCTCCCTGCCGAGCCCTTGGGTCTGTGTTTTCTTGTCTTCTTCGTTGTTTTTCTTGCAGGAGCAAAGTAGGCGCGAGACCACCCCTTCCCCAAGGGTCGAACTCCACAAGAGGCCGGATTCCGGTTTCAACATCTTGGTGCGGTGAGCGTGGAAAGTGGTCAGTGCGGAAAAGCTTCGGCGAGCTCAATGACGGGAGGACAAGGATCTGACAGGCAGGACTCGCCGCCCCCCCCCCCCCCCCCCCCCCCCGCCTCTCGCAATAGTAGGGATGTAGGAGGACTTCAGGAACGAGGTGCTGGGCCTCGTCAGGATCGCGCTCGGCGCGCGGGCCGAGTACTCGACGCCGGCAGCCCAGATCGCGGCCGCCCCCTCTTTGGGCGAGGACGCCCCTGGCCGGCGAGCTGGAAAGGAAGTTGCCGAGGAAGGCCGAGGATGCGAGCTCCCGGGGCGCGAGCTTTTCCCCGGGTCGGCAAGCCGAGGCAGGTTCGGCGAGCTGGGTCCGCGAGATTCGCCGGCTCGCCTAGTGGGGGGAGACAGTCCTTTCAGCGAGCTGGTCTCCTCAGCACCAGTACCAGAAGGGTTCAGGGAGCCCGAGATGTCCTACTACACCGGGAAGGGAGACCCGGTTCAGCACGTCCAATGGTTCGAGGACGTGGTCTCCATCCGTCAGATGTCGGACGGATTCAAGTGTCGTCTCTTCGCCATCACCCTCCGAGAGAAGGCAAGGGAGTGGCTCCACCAGCTGCCGGCTAGTTCCATCTATTGCTTCGAGGACTTGCGCCGAGGGTTCATGTTGAGGTTCACTACCTCAAAGAAGAGGAAGAAGGAGTCTGAGTCCTTGTTTCACATAAAGCAGGGGGTGAACGAGACGTTGGGGAGCTACGTGTACCGATTTCAGGAGGAGGTCACCCAGGTCCAGGAGATGCCGGGTCATAGTCTGATGATGGCTTTCACCCTGGGCCTGCAGCAGGGGTTCTTCCGAATGAAGCTGAAGAGAGTTCCCCCTCTCTCCTACGAGGAGTTGATGGAGAGGGCGGCGAGATAGGTCGACGGGGAGGCGTAGAATCCGGAATTTGCAAGGAAGCTGGCCAGGTGGGCGACGGAGGAGGAAAAGGAGTTGAAGGGAGGAAGAGGACAGGAAGAGAGAAGAGGGGAGCCTGGGCAGAGGGAGCAGAGGCAGCTCCAGTGCCAGCAGCAGCCGAGGTGGGGGCACCAGGAGCCCGACCGTCGGCTGGGCTGGAGACCTGAAGGGCAGGGGCAAGGGCCACAGAGAGGATACTTCGGAAGGGGTCACTACCAGGGGAGGCAAGACCAGTTCCACCCGCCGGGCTGGAGGCAGGGTCACCGGCCCCGGCTCCCCGATCAGGAGGAGGCCATGGTCATAGCTTTGGGAGCGAGGAGGGGGATCATGAGGAGAAGGAGAAGAGAGTTCAGGGTGGAGCTGCCCTATTGCGACTTCCATCAGGAAGAGGGGCACGCAACAGCCACGTGCCCGAAATTCTTGGAGATGAGAGGGAATAGGGGGCGGCAGCAGTAGCAGGAGGAGGCGCGGCAAGATGTGAGGATCGAGGAGGTCCTGCCTCGGGCAGAGGAGGATCGTTGTGAGGACCGGGTTGATGTCGGGACCCGAGGAGGGATCAGAGTGATCCACGGGGGAGTAGGGATCGAGGCTTCCCGCAAGGCAAGCCTCCACACCATGTACCGGCGGAGCATCGCCTCTATATCCCAAACCCCGCCGCCGGAGGAGAGGATCACCTTCTCTAGGAGTGATATGCCAGACCACGAGGATCCGTTCTGTGATGCGCTGGTCATCAAAGCCGCCATTAAGAATTTCACTGTCTCTCGGATCCTCGTGGACAATGGGAGCTCCGTCAACGTCGTCTTCAAAAAGGCGTTTGACGCGATGAAGGTGGAGGCTAAGAGGGTGTTGGCCTCGGACGGGCCCCTGTTCGGGTTCTCGGGAGAAAGGAAGGAAGTAGAGGGAGGCATTGGCCTCCATGTCACCCTGGGGGGCAGTCCCGAAACTGCAAGTTCGTCATTGTGGACGCCCCAGCAGCTACAGCGCCATCTTTGGGAGGCCCTCATCAGCGCCTTCCGCTGCGTCCCCTCGTCTTTCCATCAGTGTCTGAAGTTCAACGTTGAGGGGGTCCAGGTCAGGGTCAGGGGGGACCCGAAGGTGGCGCGGGAGTGTTATGTCACCGCGGTGAACACCATCTCTTGGCAGGAGGGAGCCGAGGAGATGGGACGGAGGATGGAGGAGGCCGAGCAGGACGAAGAAGGGGAGGAGCCAGGAGTGAAGGACCACGCAGGAGAGGCGGCAGGAGGAGATCTGGAGGAGGTGGCCGAAGTAAGGGCCGTGGGAGGAGAGATAGAGGAAGAGGTCCCCGTTCCGGATGAAGGGGATGCTGAAAGATGGGCAGAGCGGTCCAGGCTGGAGGCCGCGGAGGAAGTGGTAGAGCTGGAGGTGCTTACCCGTGGGGGCAGGATGGAGAGGGTTCGTGTCAGCGGATGGCTGACCCCGGAGGACCAGGGGAGGATGCTGGAGTGCATCCGGAAGAACGTGGACATCTTCGCCTGGAACGCCGCGAAGATGCCGGGGGTGACGCGGATGTGGCCTGTCACCGCCTCAACCTGGACCCGGGAACACGCCCAGTTCAGCAGAAAAAGAGATCCACGGCAGACAAGCTGGCGGAACCCATCAGGGAGGAGGTGGCGAAGCTTCTCAAGGCTGGTTTCGTGTCCGAGATTCAGTATCCCGGCTGGGTCTCCAACGTTGTGATGGTTAAAAAAGGAGACGGCCGCGGGCGATTGTGTATCGATTTCTCCTTACTTAATAAAGCTTGTCCTAAGGACTGTTATCCTTCGCCTCGGATCGACGCGCTGGTTGACTCAGCCGTCGGCTTTTCTGTAATGAGTTTTTTTAGATGCCTTTTCAGGTTACCATCAGATTAGGATGCACCCCCCGGACATCAAGGATGTCTCATTCATCACAGGGGACGGCTGCTACTGCTACAAGATGATGTCATTCGGGCTGAAGAACGCTGGGGCCACCTACCAAAAAATGATGGATAGGGTCTTCAAGGAGCAGAGGGGAAGGAACTTGGAGGTATACGTGGACGACCTCATGATCAAAAGCCGGGATATGGACTCCCACCTCCGGGACCTGGAGGAGACCTTCGCCACCCTGCGCAGATACAAGATGCGTTTGAATCCCCTTAAGTGTGTCTTTGGGGCCAGTCGGGGGAAGTTCCTGGGCATCTCCTCACCCCCGCGGGGGTCGAGCCGAATCCAGACAAGGTCAAGGCTATCCTGGAGCTGGGGTCCCCGCGGAATGCAAATGAGGTCCAACGGTTGATGGGGAGGTTAGCAGGGCTGAGTCGCTTCCTTTCTCGGGCAGGGAAGAAGTGCTCCCCCTTCTTCAAAACGCTGAGGGGTGGTCAGAGGTTTGAATGGACCAAGGAGTGCGAGGAGGCGTTCCAGGCCCTCAAGGCGCAGTTGACACAGGCTCCGCTGCTCCAGGGGCCGAAGGAGGGGGAGGATTTGTTCTTATATCTCGGGGTTGGGGCAGAGGCTCTGAGCTCCGTCCTGGTTCGAGAAGAGGGAAAGAGACAGCTCCCTGTCTATTACGTCAGCCGGGTCCTGAGGAAGGCCGAGCTCCGGTATCAAATCTTGGAGAAGCTTGTATTCGCCCTAATCATCTCGGCTCGGCGGCTGCGACCTTACTTCCAGGCGCACTCGATCCGGGTAGTGACCGACCATCCCCTCTGCAACATCTTCGAGGGGGTGGAGCATTCAGGACGGCTGGCCAAATGATCGGTGGAGCTGAGCGAGTTCGATGTCTCCTTTGTTCCGCGGCTCTTGATCAAAGCTCAGGCGATGGCCGACTTCCTGGCCGACTACGTTGTGGAAGTAGCAGAGGAAGAGCTCACCCGCCCGACTCCCTGGACAGTGAGGGTGGATGGAGCCTCAGGGAGGCACTCCCTTGGAGTGGGGGTGGTCCTAGAAAGCCCTCAAGGGACTCGGATTGAGCAGACGGTGGTGGAGCACTTTCCCATTACCAACAACCAGGCCGAGTACGAGGCCGTGATAGCGGGGCTGCGCCTGGCCAGGGAGTTGGGAGTGCTGGATGTGGAGATCCTAACCGACTCCATGGTGGTGACTTCCCTGATCAACGGGGAGTTCGAAGCAAGGGAGCCCACTCTGAAGTTATACTTGGCCAAAGTGAAGGGGGTCATAGGGACCTTCCAGACCTTCTCCATCCGACACGTGCCAAGGGGAGAGAATGACCAGGCCGACCAGCTAGCAAAGCATGGCCCCCGGGTGGGGGGCACCATCACCGACCTGTTTCGCCCCTCCATCGAAGAAGGGGAGCTCATGGAGATCGATCAGCAGCCTTCGTGGATGGATCGAGTAGTAGTTTTCCTCTCCACGGGAGAGTATCCGGAGGGAGTAGACAGGAAGAAGCTGAGGCACAAGTCCGCTTACTACCTCCTTAAAGACGGGCAGCTATACAGGAAGACCCTCTCCGGGATGCTGGCTCGCTGCGTAGCCGAGGGTGAGGCGCAGAGGATCTTAGAAGAAGTCCACTCCGGGGAGTGCGGGAGTCATTCCGGGATTCGGACCCTGGAGGGGAGGATAGTCAGGCAAGGGTATTTCTGGCCCACCCTGGGCCGAGACGCCGCGGAGTTCGCAAGGAGATGTCATAAGTGCCAGCTGTTTGCCCCCCTCCAGCTACAGCTGGCCCAACAGCTCAAGAGTATCACGGCCCCTGACCCTTTGCAATCTGGGGAATGGATTTGGTTGGGCCGTTTCCCCAGGCCAGCGGTCAGAGAAGGTTCCTCCTGGTGATGATCGACTACTTCTCGAAGTGGATGGAGGTGAAGGCGTTGGCCAAGTTGATCTCCCAAGTGATCAGGAACTTTGTTTGGGGGGAGATCATCTGTCGTCATGGGCTGCCCCAGGCCATCGTCACAGACAACGGACCCCAGTTCGCCAGCGCCGAGTTCACCAGGTTTTGCGAGCAGCTTGGAATCGACCTCAGGTTTGCCTCGGTCCACCACCCCAGGAGTAACGTGTTAAAATTGGAGACCGGGCGGTCTGTCTTGGCGGGTTAGAGACCGCGCGGTCTAGCGGTTTGACTCGGCGACTTGCAAACCGGGCGGTCTAAGCAATCTTCACAGGCGACCTCTCTGCATCTCTTATTGTAAGCCGTGCGGTTAGTGCTTCTGTCTAACCGCGCGGCCTGTGCGGTTTACTTTGTACAGTCCGCTTAGCTTGTAAATTTTAGTCCCACATCTCTTATTTGTATTCTCTCTTCTCTCCTCCATTCTATATAAGGGAGGGCATACCTTTGTAATAGTTATCATTTTTGGATAATAAAATTTCGATTATTCAAAAGTTTATTCGGCTTGTTCTCTTCTTTTCACTTTCTTTCTCTACTTTCTAACATGGTATCAGAGCACACGGTCTTTTCCTCCTGATTCTGTGCGCTCTCTGTTGTTCGCGGCTTGTCTTCCGCGTTCTGCGGCTTGTTCGCGGCTTGCCTTCTCCTCTGTCCGCGCGGTTTGTTGCTATCCGCGCGGCTTGTTTCTGTCCGCTGCCTGTTTGTGCGGCTTGCTCTTCTTGTTTCTCTTCTCCTCCTGCTCTTTGTCGCAGCGACCTGTTTCCGTGTCGCCGCGCTCCTTGCTCTTTCCTGCCGCTCCGACTTCCTAGTCGCTGCGGTCTGTCTCTGTCCGCGTGTGTTGTCTCTGCACTCGCGGTTTGCTGCTGTGATCTGCCTGACCGTGCGGGTTGTTCCTTCCTTACCCGCATCTTGGTCGCGGTCACCTGCTCTTCTCCTCTCTTCTGTTCGCTCGGCTTTTTTTAGTCCGCGCGACTTCTTCCCCGCTGTGCCTTGATCTGGATCCTAGCCGCTCGTGTTCAAGCGGCTTCTTCCCTTTTGTTCCCGCCGCGGTTTCACGCGGATTCTTCCTTGTTTGAGCGGCCTCTCCGCCTCTTCGCTCTTAGCCGCTTCTCTTGTTAGTCGCCGCGACCTCCTGGTTTAGTCGCGCGGCTTGTGCTCTGCACCTTGGTCGTGGCCCTTCGTGCCGCTGGTGTGCTGTCACCGAGACCGCTGCAGTTTCTTCTTCCTCCCTTCATGGCTTTCGCCTCGGTTGTCACGTCTTCTGGTCGTGCACACGTTGTTACTCAGGGCAAATGGCTGATCGACACTGGTGCTACGAATCATATGACCGGCCATCTCCCGTGTTTCTCTCTCCTAGAAAAACATGCTCGCTTGCCCCCAGTTACTCTCGCTGACGGCTCTTCATCACCAGTTCATGGCACAGGGATAGTTCATGTCACCCCGTCTCTTCACTTGGCGGATACTCTATATGTGCCCCGGTTCCCGTGCAACTTATTATCTGTTACATCTCTTTGCAAGCAATTACAGTGTTCCGTCACATTTACTTCTACTTCTTGCTCTTTTCAGGATCCGGACTCCCAACGGACGATTGCTACTGGGACTGAGAGTGGCGGCTTATACTTCCTAGACAACATTTCTGCTTTTTCCACCTTCTCCTCCACCTCCACAGATCTTCTCCAATGGCATCTCCGCCTTGGTCATGCTCCTCCCGTATTCTTCGTCAACTTCTGCCCCACCTTCCTCCTCAAAGTCCTCCGCTCAACTGTGAGGCCTGTCAGCTTGGCAAGCATCACCGCTCCTCCTTCCCTCCAAAGCACGTTCGTAGCTCTACCCGTCCGTTTGATCTTATCCACTCCGACATCTGGGGTCCTTCTCCTACTCTTACCATTGGTCGGGGTAGTTCCTATTTTGTCACGTTCATTGATGATTTCTCTCGCTGTACGTGGTGTATCTGTTAAAAGATCGCTCCGAATTATTCTCTGTATGGACATCCTTCTATCTCATGATCAAAACTCAGTTTGATGTTTCTATCAAAGTTTTTCGGTCTGATAATGCCGCAGAATATCTCAGTCGTGACTTCTCTACATTCTGCATGCAAAATGGGATTCTTCATCAAACTAGTTGTGTCTATTCTTCACAACAAAATGGTGTAGCCGAACGCAAAACCGACACCTGCTCGATGTCGCTCGCACCTTGATGACCCAGATGCATGTTCCTCGCTCCTATTGGGGCTATGCTGTTCTCCTTGCCTGCTACCTCATCAATCGCATTCCCTCCACGGTTCTCCATGGCCAAACCCCGTTCTCCATTTTGTATCCGGGCAAGGAGCCGTTTCATCTCCCTCTCCAAATCTTTGGATGCACTGCCTTTGTGCATGCCCCTTCTGCCACCCGTGATAAGCTCTCCCCTCGCTCCACCAAATGTGTCTTTCTGGGGTATTCCACCACTCAGAAGGCTACTGTTGCTTTGATCCCGTCCTTCGTAAGCAGTTCGTCTCTGCTGATGTCACCTTCTTCGAGAATACCTCCTACTTCT